>CM061136.1:55323949-55647963 GCA_030789695.1 Scilla litardierei | reverse complement strand
TCGTGCCCTCCGACCATCCTCCTCGGTAAAGGTGATCGGGGGTCGGGGTATCTTCCTTCGCTTCGGTCGGCGGTCGGCGCCCGCCATCATCACCTGTCGGGCCTCGGTCTCCAGGATTGCGGGCGCCCGTCCCACCGAGGTTGGGCCTCCAGTTATCATCTCAATTCGCATGACTGCCTTCGGGGGGCAGGGCTCTTCCTTATCGCGGTTTGCCAGCGGACCCCGTCCCTCCTCCTCCGGGAGGTCTCTCTCGCCTGTCGCTACCCGCCTTCCCGCGACAAAGTTCCCCAGGTGACCCGCCTGGATCAGTCGTTCGATCTCTCTTTTGAGGGAGTAACAGCGGTCGGTGTCGTGCCCGTGGTCTCGGTGATAACGGCAGTATCTCCGGGGGTCCCGCCTCGCTGGGTCCGTCCTCATCTCCCGGGGAGGCTCCAGCAGTAGCCCGGCCCTTGCCACCGCGGCCAGCACCTCCATCATGGGGGCATTGAGTCGCGTGTAATGCGTCAGTGGGGGGTCTTCTCGTCTTGGGATGACTCCGGGGGGCCTCCGCGCCGGGGCGAACTCGCGCGCCGGGCCAAGGCGATCTCGTGGACGAGGCTCGGGCGGCTCCCGCCGCGGTAGGGCCATCTGATCGCGCCCTCGGCCCTTCTCTTCCTGCCTCGGCCGAGGGGGCGGTCGGGGTCCGTCCTGGGATGGTTTCGCCGGGGGAAATACGACCTTTGCACCGAGGGTCTCTTCGGCCAATGCGTGCCTCTCCGCCATTGCAACCAGCGCTTCGTAGTCAGTCGGCGGGTCCCGGAGCAGGGATTTGTGGACGCTCCGGGTCCGCAACCCTGCCTTGAATGCCAGCATTAGCACCTCATCGCCGCATGTCACCACCGCCCGCCTTTCTTCCTGAAAGCGGCGGAGGTATCTTCCCGTTCTCTCCCCTTCTCCTTGGACTATCGTGCAGAGATAGTCCAAAGGCTTCTTCTTTGTCCGCCCGGCCCGGAACTCTTGGCAGAACTTGTGCGACAGCTCGCCAAAGCTCCCGACGGATCTCGTGGGCAAGCCGAAGTACCAGTCCAGCGCGGCGTCCCTCAGGCTTTGGGAAAAATGCCGGCATAGGAACGCCTCGTCCACATCCTGCGCCTCCATCGCCCCTCGGTATTGTTGCACGTGCGTGAGGGGGTCGCCTCTCCCGTTGTATGTGGCCAAGAGGGGGGGTTTGAACCTTTTGGGCCTTGGGGCGGACGTGATCCACCGTGCGAGCGGTGTGGCCTCCTCCAGATAGGTAGGGCGATCCGGGGCCTCCCCCCTCCGCCACTCGGGGGTCCGGCTCCGATCGCGCCATGGCCGACCACGGTCCCCCGCCTCCGGGGAGTAGCCCGACGGTCGTCTGACGGGGCTCCTCTCCCGGGCCGAGGACTCGACGGGTTGTGGGCTACGGCTCTCCCTGCGCCAGCGCCTCCCGGCTAACTCTCCTCGGGCCTCCATCCGTTCCTGATTCTCGCGGAGGAGCCTTTCGCGCTCGGCGGTGAGGAAGCGTAGCTGCCGACAAACGGCTTCCTCGTGTAGGGTATCGGAGGGGTGGTGCTGGTGGTGCGGGTCGCCTTCTCCATGCGGGGACCTGTTCAGCAACGGGTCCCATCCGCCCCCGGGCCGCCGGCCCATCGTCGTCTCTTCAAAGACCTCTTGGTTACTTCTGTTCTCTCTCCTCAGCCTCTCGCGTTCCGCGACAATGAAGCGGAGTTGGTGGCGGGCGGCCTCCTCTTCCTGGTAGGCCCTCCGGGCGGTCTCGGCTGCCTCGTCCTCACACCTTTGTGCCGTGGTCGCCTCCCCTAGGCGCCTCCACCGCTGCGCAACTTCCATGTCCTCTTCCAGGAGCCTTTGCTGGGCCGCAATCTCCTCCGCGAGCCCCCTGTTTTCTCCCTCCTCCTCAAACTGAAGGCGGAGGTTCCGCCTCACATTCTGGGGCTCCGAGGGGCCGGGCGGCGGCCCCGTTCCGGTCGTCTGATAGCCTCCCCCGGCCTGAGTGACAGCCTCGAAGCTTTTCAAGACGACGTAGGATGAAGTAGGTTCAGTTTCGGTGCCCACGCCCGGGAGGGCGTCGGAGGCCGGAGTAATTTGCAAAGAGAGCGGTTCCTGTCCCACGGGATCTTTGCCGTGGTCAGGGTTCCGCGGAATCGGCATGGAGTCTAACATGGGTGTGACCCTTCGTTCCCACAGATGGTGCCAATTGTTACGAGGTGGAACTCGCGTACAATGAATTTGTATTATGGGGAACCAAGGGCACGGTGGTTATATGGAAATGAGGGGTTAGGTAGGCTATATTACAAGTGATTAGTGGGATGAAGAGGTTGGATCCGTTGCCGGTGGAGCTCACGGGATCGTATCTCGTCAGACGCAGCTGAGGAAGGTTGGACGGCGGGAGGCTGATGCTGACTTTGGTCAAGGGACGAGCTCTCCTGCAGCACGAACAACTCGTCAGAAGGGCGGGGTTGGGGTTCAACCCTTAGCCCCTCCGATGCCTAAGTCAGTAAAAGGGCTTAAGTGGGGGGCTAGACACGCCGGCCGGACTAACTGTGTGTCCGCCTCGCGTGATGAGCTATAGGTGGGAGAACAAAGATATGGAGGACCTTTGCTCTCGTGTGTGAATGATAGAAGATGAGAGAGTTTTTCTAACCCCCTCGCCGTAAGAGGAGAGGAGGTATTTATACCTGACGGGTGATGACTAGGCGTGCTGAGCTGGCTCGGGTGTCAGCGGAGGCTTCGGACAAGGACATCGTGAACAGGAGTTTCTGACCTGCCTCTGTCAGGCGGCGCAACGGCCCAGGGGTGCTTTTGTCGGGATGTCAGGGCCGAAAGCACTAACCGCCGGTCAGGTCAGCCGCCTGGGGGTGCTTTGTCAGGCGGTCGGGTGACGTATGTGTCAGTCGTGTCCTTATCCTAGGCTGTTTGTCGTTAGCGTCGAACTAAAGGTCTGGCTCACTTTTGGCGCCACGGTTCGCGGGAATCGGACGGGTCGTTCCGGTCGGGGGTTGTCCGGCCCGGCCGCGCCCGTCAATAGGCCTAGCCTAGCTACCCAAGCGTCCCCTAACGCGCCACCCCGGTGGGTCGGGCGGCTACGGTTGTTCGCCTCGGCCGGCTACAGTTGTTCGCCTCGGCCGTTTCGGGGAGCGCCGCCAGGCGCACCTGTCTCCGTGATGCCCCGGACTTTCGGGGCGGCGGCCCCTTTGTGACAGGGCGAGTTAATGGGATATGTTAGCGGATCCGGGCGGGAGCCGGGCCCCCACGATCTTTAGGTCGTAACAGTACTCATTACAATAAATCCTTTAAATACAAACCCAGTACCAATAAGAGTATTATTACAACTTAAGTCCACATTACAATCATGAAAAAACCAGTTATAGCCAAGACCCATTAACACGACCAAAGATATTATATTCCTTCGAATATCTGGAGCGAAGAGAACATCATGAAGTAGGAGAGTGCGGCCGTTGTCCAAGACTAGCTTGCAAGTCCCAACGCCTTTCACTTCAACAGGTGTGTTGTTTCCTACATAGATCCAATTCGTTCCTTGGGGTATCCGGTGATACTCCACGAAGGACCGGCTGTCCCTTGCTATGTGGTCGGTGGCACCTGAATCAATTATCCAAAATGGATTAGATTCCACAAGAAATATTGAACTAGATACACATATGTAACTAGTATATTTACAAGTTACCTTGTCGCCTCCACTCGTACACGAACGAGTATAGTGACCGAGCTTGTTGCACTTAAAGCACTTGATCCTCTTCAAGTCTTTCTTTTTGTGTCATTTCTTGTGCCCACCCTTATGTTTGGGTTTCTTGGTAGACTTAGGTTGCTTATTACGTTCATTGGTAGACTTCGAACGATCTTTCCTTTTCTTTCCCCCGTGTTAGGAACTAGCAACCATGTGCACTTCTGCACTTGGCTTGGCAGTCGCAAGCCGCTCTTCCTCTAATTCGAGGTGCTTGGAAACATCGCTGAAGGTCTTGATGCTCTTATTGTGAGTGAGATGCATCTTCATTTGGTCCCACCCATTTGGTAGGGAACGTATGACTGCTTGGATTTTTTGCTCATCAGTGAGCACATGACCCGCATCCTTTAACTCTGAGATAAGATTTGCCATATGTCACAGATGTTTCCCAATGGAATGATCTGGACGTTTCTTGTATGAATCAAATCTTATAATTAAGGCGCGAAGTTTGGACACCGATGTGCCACCAAACTTCTCCTCCAGCTTGGACCATATGTCCATGGCTAAGTCATGCTCTCGGAAGATGCGCATTATGTCATCAGCCATACTGCTTAATAACGTAATGCGTGCTATCTTGTTCTTCCGAGACCAAGCATCAAAAGCTTCCTTGCCTCATCTGTGTTGGGCCGTAGTGCCCAACTTGGGTTCAATCATTACGTTCTTTAGAGTTTCGAGCACTTCTTGCTCCTCTAAAACGTATTGTATCTTGATGGACCAAAGTTTGTAATTATCGCCGTTGAGTTTTTCACCTCTGTTTAACTCAGTGACGATATTCTTTGAAGTGAAAGACATTTTACTTTTAAAATGCTGCAAAAGACACAGAACCGAAGGTTTGATCAAAAACATTGCATTGAAAAATTCTTAAAATATAATTCCCATTTGAAGTGATAATAGAATATCCCATTTGGATAGTTCTAATTTCAACTCCCACTTGGAACGACATTTATAATTTGATAAGTTACTTTTGAAAAATACTGAAGATGTTACCCTTAGAATCGGAAAGGTCACTACGTTTCCAATCACCATCTAGAGTAACTTTCAATATTTCCCCATCACTTTATCAAATGTTAGTACTCTTATAGTACTTCGCAGCAAAAAAGCGTTTTTAAAAACGTATTTTTCAAAACGTATGAAAACATATTTTTCAAAACGTATGAAAACATATTTTTCAAAATTGTATATTTCGACTTAGTACCCTTATGATACTAGCGAAATATTTGGCACTTCCTGGCCATTTGCCGGGAATGAGCCATAGCCATGCCAAGGCCGGATCCCCCTGAGGGGATTTTTCTGCAAGCCATTGTCGCCGGTTCCTGTATGGATCCAGGCGCTCCCCCCTGTATGGGAGAATTTTACCGCAGACGACTGTCGTTAGCACCGTATGGGCTAGTCGGCACATTCGTGTTCGACCAAAGCCTTTTGCCACCCCGTATGGGCTAGTCGGCATGTTCGTGATCGACCAAGGCCTTTTACCGGATTGGTCGACCAAAACTCCTAGATTGGTCGACCAACCAATGATCTGCACTCCTCCCGGTCAGGGCCTCTGCCCTGGCCGAGGCTGGCCAAGGGCCGGCTAAGGGCCTCTGCCCTGGCCGGCCAGGGGCCTTGGCCCCTCGGCCAGGGCCTCTGCCCTGCCCGAGGCCGGCCATGGCCCTGGCAGAGGCCAGGGCTGGCCAGGCTCGGCCCTGGCTTCCGGCCAGGGCCGACAGGGCCCTGGCTTCCGGCCAGGGCCCGCCAGGCCCTGGCCTGGCCGCGGCCAGGGCTCTCTGGCCCTGGCCTGGCCAGGGCCCCCTGGCCCTGGCCGTGGCCGGCCAGTGTCGGCCTGGCCGTGGCCGGCCAATGCCGGTCTGGCCATGGCCTGGCCATGGCCGGACTTGGCCCTTTGGCCTTGGCCGGCCATGGCCCATATGGCCATGGCCGGCCACCCCCTTGTATGGGGTTGCCGCACACACTCCCCCCCGGCAGGGTGGTTTTCGTTGTCACTTGGTCGTAGCCAACCCCCTCCGCATGGGGATGGGGATGGATTGCCTCCATAGCCCATTTGGCCATGGTGATCATGCACCAAAGTTCATCTTCTCTGATGGGGATAACTACCATCTTCTTCCTCGATGAAGCACCCGTTCGTCGATGAAGCACCCGTTCGTCGAGAAAGTAGTTATTCTCTAATGGCCGTGTGCCAAAAATGAAAAATAACATACTTTAAAGTTCGTAAACTACACGCTCCACATGAAGAGAGTTCACATTCCCTATGAATGGTGACTCGGCATCCATGAAGAGTGCGAGCTTGATGATATGAACGGTCGGTTCTTCCCGTCACGGAGAGTTCCTGCCATATCTGTAATGATAGAAGACCCTAACGTGAAAAGAACAACCGTTGCGTTCTCTCCGTCACGAAGCGTTCCTACCATATCCGTAATGGTAGGATACCCATTCGTGAAAAAGACAACGCCTCGTTCATCGGTTCGACGGGGCGACGGTTTGACCGGGGCGAACCCGTATGGCTCTGATACCAATGTAGGATCCTGTCAAAACAACGTTAGGATCGATAAATGAAGTTGAGACTTACGCTTGAGTACGCGGCACCGTAATCTCGGAACTTCGCCCTCGGATTCGCCACAACGGTCGATACTTCGTCACGGAGGATCGAAGCAGAGTTTCACCGCCTAAATCTCTAACTAGAAGAGGATTTTAATGGAAGGGAGAAGAAGAACATAAGGATGCCTTATGCAAACTTATGGCATGGAAAGTGTGAATGAATGCCATACCCTTGGGTCCTATTTATAGGCTTTAGGAGTGGTTATTGTAGGAAATAACCAATTATAAGCTTATTAGCCTATATTAGCACATTCATTTATCTTCTTCTTTATCCACTTATCAAGTGCCATTTTGCACTTATAAAGTGGCTTTTCCACTTATCGAGTAGCTTTTTCCACTTATCGAGTGGTCCTTTTCACACGAGAAAAGGTTCCCTTCGCACACGCCTTCGTGCACGCGACATCTGAGGTCCGTATACCCTCATACATCCCCTCATGGGTGTATTTATGTCGTCCATATCCAACACGTGCTTGAGCCCGAGGATGCTCAGCAGGAGCCCCTCGTTCCACCCGTCGACCCCGTGATCCATCAGCCTGCTCACGCCCTGTCTGCACCTCCCGACACCTCTGTCCACACGTCTGTTAGTGTCAGGAGCACTTTAGCTGAGCCGTCCACCACCACCACCACTGTTCCTATTTCCGTTGAGCCCATTACCACTCTGAGTCCTGAGCGTCCCCCTACCATTTTAGAGAGCGGCGAGACCTCCTTTACCGCCGCAGTGGCGGTTCTGTCCTCACTTTTGTCCACGGCCACCCAGGCTGTTGGCCCATCTGTCCCCCCTGCTGCTGTCTTTTCTGAGAGTATCGTGACGTCTGTCCCCACTTCTGTGTCACAGACCTCTCTGCCTGCCTCGTCGTCTGTTTTCACTTCCACTTTCGCTGCTGCTTCCACTTCGACCTTTCCTGCATCCCAGCCTCTCACAGAGGCTGGGCATCACTTAGTGAGCACAGCACCACTACGCCACTTTCCTGCTGGACCCATCCTCTACACTGCCCACGTGAGACAGCCCCGCACTTCACCTGTTAGACATGTGCATCCCTTTACTCCACCACCCCCCGACACTCTAGTTCAGAGCATTCGTGCTCTTGAGGGGGCTGTTAGTGGACTTAAAGGGGATTTCAGAGCTCTCTCCGCCACAATTAGTTCTATGCAGACCCACATCGCCATTCTTCCCAGTATTCAGGCTTGGCTGAACCAGATTCTGGCGCGTCTGCCTCCATCACCGACACCCACCCAGCAACTACCACGCCCACCACCTCCACCACCACCTCTGCCACAGGACGGTGCTGGTGCACCACCACCAGCCTAGGCACACACTGGATGCCTTCTATATTTCTGTTGTTTTGCCGGTTGTTTTTGAGCCTGGTGATTTTTGCGCCCCTCCTCCACACACTGTTTTGGCACCTTTTTGGTCATATCTGTTTATATCTCTTTGGGAGTGAGGGAGCTTCTTTTTGGGGACACTGACATTTTGCACCATTTTGACCTCTGCATGCATCACCTGCATTACCATATCATTTCCTTTTCTTTTATTTTCATCATGCATGCATCCTCACCCACCCCACCCATTTCACGTCGCTCGGTGTGCCAAACTTCGCACATTGAGGACACTATGCACTTTAGCTTGGGGGAGTGAGTTCTCACACTTTTTCGCTTTTTGTCACCTTTTATTTTTATTTTTCCACCTTTTCTTTTTTTACACCATTTTCACCCACTTTTTCGTTTTTTATCATGCATCACGTTTTCTTACCGTTTTGAGTGTGTTGCATTTCGTAGTAGTTTCTATTTTCTTTTATCCTTATTTCTTTCATCTTTTGCTAGAGATGACTTTTCTGTGATGATGATGACGTGGTGATTAGCTTATCTCTGCTTGCATACTACTTTGTCATGCCGTAGTTTTTTATTTCAGATATCATATGATGTGTCTTGTTATGCATTTGAGATAGTCACCCACCTTTTCATGTATGAATATGGAAGAAATTCTGTTATTAGCTGAAGTTTGATAATTCATATGTATTCTCTCGTAGAAAACACACCAAGCTTCACGCATTGATTGCTTATATCTGGAGTACGGCTTTCCTTTCTTATATCACTTCTTATTGCATGAAAAATGTACGCCTCACTTTCAGGTTGAATGAATGTATGTTAGGTTGATATAACTGGACTAGTTTACTTTCTGAGATTAAACTTAGTAGATTACATTACTCTGCTGAAAGTTGTTGTGCACGTCTTATAGAGTGAACCGAGCATTACATTTATTTCTTTCTGCACATATCTTGAGCATTAATTCTCTATTTATATTCATCGGTGAATCTCCCTTTAGCGGATCCTATATTGGCAATTCCCCCGCTTTATAAAGTTCATGCTCCACTACCCCCAAAATCAAAAAGAAAAAAATACATGTATATCTTTCTATCTTTTGATTTGGGATCACAGTTGTATATATTGATATTAAATAAATAAAATAAATAAATAAAATGAGAAAAAGAAAAGAAAAGAGAAAAGATGTTTATACATGATCCCATCTCATACTCTTTCTCTCTTTCTTCCCTCTTTTGTTTTTATTCTATCATGGAGTTTCAAAAATGGGGAATATTTTTATTGATTTATCTTATGCCACCACGCTTATAGATAAGCTTGGGGGAGAGGAACCAATGATGTGTGAGAGAATGACTACCTGACAGTGCATGACAACCTAAGCTAAGTAATTTTCTATACTTGGTGAGATCTCTAAAAGTTTTGTGAAATCCAGGAATTGACACTTAGCATACATTTCATGAAAACCACACTTTTCTATTCTTACTGCTCAATATTGTGAGATATCTCTTATACTCCAGATAGAAAGCATTCAATTGAAAAGTGGGTGGTCTATGATTATGTATACCGCTTTAGATGCTTCAGACGATTTTAATTCTAGAATGATTCAGTATCTCATATTATTTTGCTATTCTCGGGTTTTCTATTTTGAATGCATCTATATACTATGGTATCAAGATAAAAATCTTTGGCATGAGTTTTACATTTGCTGTGTGCTACATGACTAAGCAAAACCCGCGTCCTGAGAAAAATGATCTAGCATCTCCTTCTTTGCTTTCTATTCTATTTTTCATTTTTCTTTCTTTCTTTTTATTACTTTTCCGGTTGGGTTCGCCTTTTACTTATCTTCCTCGAGGACGAGTAAGAGGTAAGCTTGGGGGATTTTGATCACTCCGTATTTTACACCTTTTGTCTGCATGCCTTTTTAATCGCCCATATCGCGTTTTTCACGATTATTCGACAATATTGCGATACTTTTCACTATTTCTTGTTTTTGTCGTATTTCAGGAAATATGGAGCGATTCGGAGTGATTTTGAGATCAAGTGGTTCGCAAGCGCTAAGGAGTGTTACCCCCGGCTCATTTGAGGGCCATTCAGCGATGGAAGATGAGTGGAAGAGGAAGGAACTTCGTAGGAGCGACGAGGAGGAGAAACAGAAAAGATTGGGCATTTATAGCATGCCACTCGGCCGAGCAGAATAGCCACTCGCCGAACAAGAAGCCCCACTCGGCCGACCAGGACGGATACGCACACAGAGATAATTTCAGCGTATACTCGGCCAAATGAAGAAAGCCCACTCGGCCGAATGAGAAATCTCACTCGATCGAGTGGTACATGGAAATTGTCAAGAGAAAGGCCGAAGTTACTGTATTTTTCGAAGATCTTGTCGAAAGTCACTCGGCCGAACGATAAAGCCACTCGGCCGAACGAATAAGTATACTCGGCCGAGTCACCTCCGAAGGCAGACCCTAAGACCCTCCTGGCTTACTGTTTTCTTACAGGGTCTGTCACTCGGCCGAGTGAAGCCTCTCCGCCTGCTGCGAAAATTGTGATTTCTGGGCTACGCAGGGGCTGTTTGGTCCCGATTTTCTAGGCAATTTTGGGGGGTATTTAAACCCAGTTTTTGCCCAAGTTAAAGGAGCTTTTGGCAGCCTTTTTGAGAACTTTTCAGAACTTTTTAGATTAATTAGATTTAGGCTTTCTTTTTGGAGATTTAAAGGCTACTCTTATTGGATTCTCATTGGATATCATTGGATCTTCATTGGTTTGTCTATTTCCTATCAAAAACTCAATTTTTATTAGCTATTTCTGTATTGCAATGAATTCCCTTCGTATTATTATTGATTTTTCTGAGAATTTCATGATGAATAGTGAGTAGTGACATCGTCTTAGGGCGTAGGGATGAACCCTATGGACCCTATTTCTAATTTGTGATGAAAGTGTGGAATTGTTGGTAGAATTGATTAGGGTTAGGTTGTGATTGATTAATTACGGATAGCTAGGGATTCATATCGATTGGGATTTGCAATAGATTGGGTCCCAATTGGTAGGAAGGCCTAGATATTCGATTTAGATTGACGATTGGATCTCTCTAGACTTGGTTTGCAAGAGATTGGGCCAAAGCTAGGGTTTTTAATTGCGAATCTATACCCATATCCGTTTGCAAAGATATTGGACGGATAGGAACTATCGCAACCTAGGTCGTAGCTCGAGTTTGCACGAGAGTGGGCTCGAGACACGATTGAACGATGATGTCGTTCTTCACGCTAGCGGCTTAGGCTAGGGTTTGCAAGAGATTGGGCCCTATCCTAGGTTTGCTATAGACTGGCAATAGCGTGAGAGCGTGAGCTTGGTTCTACATTTAGTTGCAACTAGTTCACTTACATTCAAGTTTAGCAACAATGAAACTTATGAATCACAATGATGAGAGGCGGTCCGTAGTGGAGATTCCCTACTCCTAGACGTTTTATTAATTTGATATTTCCTCTTGACATTTGCACGATTGTGATTGTTTACCCCAAACGATTCTCGACCCTCTTGATTGGTAGGTGATGGGAAGGAGATATTGTCATTTTTCCTCCCTGAGTTCGATACCCGCTCGCCGCTACACCGTGCGCTTGTGGTAAAATTACAACTCGTCTGTCCCGGGTGTGTGTACTCCCGGGGCGCGACCACACCCCAATTTCTCCTATCAGACCCTAGGATTGCAAGCCCCCTACCTTACCCTCAGCAACCTTAAGATTTTCAGACTCCACCTCATCAAGGCTAATTTCAGAATTTCAATCAGAGGCCTCATGTGAATGCACACCCCGTCCAAAAATCAAGCATGGAATTGCTAATCAAGAGTCACATCTGAACTCAAGGTCAAAGGAATGATTACTTTCAAAACTCTATCCAGTAGCTAATCATGACGACGCAGCAACTTACGTCTACTTCACTGCAGCTGGCGATGGGCCAGAAGTCCATGGAGACCACAATGGTGCAGATGGCACAGTAGCTATCATAGCTCTCCAAGGCACAAGGGAAGATGCCGCGAAAAACTGAAGAGAACCCCCGAGGGCATGTGAACGTGATCACATTGAGAAGTGGGAAGAAGTTTGAAGGTCCCACCGGCCCGTCATGGAGAAGGATGCTGAAATAGAAGAAGAAGCTCATATTGAGCTTGAATCTGGGGATGACAAAGAAGTTGAGCGTAAGGAAGAGCCTCCGCATTCTGGATTCTCCAAGGATAAGCAAGTGGAGGAAAAGCTAGGGAAGACTACTGACAATCCTCCCAGGCCATATATGCCGAGAATCCCACTCCTGTCGAGATTGGCGAAGGCCAAGTTGGATGAAATATATGGAAAGTTCTTCGATCTTTTAAAGCAACTAAACATCTACATCTCCTTTCTCGATGCGATCTCTGAGATCACTACCTACGCCAAATTCCTTAAAGATATAATTACCAAGGGTGGTAGGAGGGATACGGTGGTGCTCTCTGCGGAGTGTAGCACCATCATTCAGAGGGAAATGGTGGAAAAGCTATAGGATCCTGGGAGCTTCTCCATCCCATGAAATATAGGAGATCTGGATGTCAATAGT
Organism: Scilla litardierei; assembly: GCA_030789695.1. Lineage (NCBI taxonomy): Eukaryota > Viridiplantae > Streptophyta > Magnoliopsida > Asparagales > Asparagaceae > Scilla > Scilla litardierei. Next base: position 55,635,707 of record CM061136.1, on the reverse strand, counting down.
GCACTATGCGATTTGGGGGCAAGCGTTAGCTTGATGCCCATCAGGATTTGCGAAAGGCTGAACCTCGGGGAGCTCCAACCCACGAATATGTCACTCTAATTGGTAGACCTCTTAGTGAAATACCCCCTTGGAATAGTTGAGGATGTGCTGGTAAAGATCATGAAGATATTGGTTTCATGCGACTTCTTCGTCATGGACATGTCGAAAGATGCACGCATCCCAATTATCATGGGATGACCCTTTCTAGCTATGGCTAGGGTCCTTATTGACATAAAAGGAGGGTGACTCTCCGTCAACATTGGAAGAGAAAAGGTCCAATTTGTCCTTAATAAGTCAATGAGGAACTTCGAGGAAGTCAGCTGTCGAGACCAAGTGGATCTCCTCGAAGAAGGAATCGAGGAGATGAGTTTGGAGGAGCTATTTCTGGGGGACAACAATGAACCCCCCATTGGGCGAGAAGCCAAGCTCAAGGAGCTAGCGATGAAGGAGGATCGCGAGAAAACCTCCAAGATAAATCTGAAGGAGAAACCACCACGACTGCATCCACTAGACCCCGGAGAAAAGATGAGGCAAGAAGAGGGCCACAATGAGCTGAGCAACAAGACGGAGCATGGAGATGGTCACATTCGGGACCTCTCCACCCTAAAACCCCATGATGACATCAAGATAGGGAGTAGAGCTCATGACTTAAAACGAGCGCTTCTTGGGAGGCAACCCAAGTATTTCAATTTAGATTTTGCATTCTAAATTTTCATCTTTACTTTCAGACTAGTTTAATCTTGCTTTTTGTTCTTCAATAAATCCCCAAAACCTAAGAAATTAACTAAGTGTTTGATCGCAGGGTGAAGAAGAAGAAATATGGAGGGAAGGAACCCATGTGGCCGGGTCATATAGACTCATGCGACTGCATGGATGTTATTTGGAGAGACAACTGACACACCCGCATCATCAAAATCGAAATGGGTCGTAAAAGTTACTGAAAACTTGATCCAAAGTCCCAATTTCTCAGGGATTTTCACGACCACGTCACTTTAGATGATGCGACCGTGTCGATTTTTCTTTTTGGACGAATCGATGCAGCCGCGTTAATCTAAATTACGCGGCCACGAATCTCTCTGTTTTCCAGTGCCCAATTCTTTCAAAATGAAAAACAACTTTCGTGGCAGCATCGTTCAGATGACACGACTGCGTCAACCCCCACTTTCACAACACTTTTACACGGTCGTTTCGACTTTCCACGTGGCCCGCGTTAAATGCCTATATAAGCCCCCAAAACTCCAAACGGCCCTATCTAACTCATTTTCTTTGAAACGGCCCGACTTCCCAACTTCTCCTCCGACTCGATCTCCTACAAATCTCTTCCCAACCCCTCCCAATCTCTTCCAATCAACCCCCAAAGCCTCTCTCCCCACCATCTACCCTCTCCATCACCCTCTCCACCTCCCAACCATTTCGATCAAAACCCTAGGTCGGTAAATTTTTTGGGGTTTTAGGAACCCAAACGATGTAGCCTACTATTACCCGTGTGCTTGGCTTGGAATTGCTTGAGGGGACTCATCTACGAGTGTTGGGAGCATCAACTTCAACGAGGAGCATTAGCTTGGGTAAATTCGCTCCTCTTCTAATTAAATTTCGAATATTTATTGCTGAAAATCGACGATTTTTGTGTTAGTCTGCACACACCCCCATTGCACACACTTTGAAATACTCATGCCATCATACGATGGCTCCTAGAGAGCGCAGAAAGTAGGCCACCACTACTGGCCCCTCCCAGGGCAAGAGCAAGCGTCGAAAGACAGCGGCTCTTGAAGCCGATATTGCATGGGCACACGACATTAGAGTGAGGCAGGTTAACCACTTCCTGTCCCTCGGTTGGACATGCTTGGAATTAACTTCTTGAGTGAGGACGAGCGCACGAAGTTTATTTCACTAAACTCTCATGCGATCGTTCCCACCAAATTCCTGAGCGTCCCCCCTCTGTCAGCCATTGGCATCCTAGACATTATCAGCTCCCTCCTCCGTAATCTCGGATGGGAGGAATTTTTAGAATGTGAGGCTAGGACCTATAGGAGGCTCACTTTGGAGTTCCTCTCCACTTTTAGGGTTTATCCCGCGGGGTTTTCCTTTCGAATCATGGACAAGGAGTACGGTTTATCCAAAGACTCCTTGAACCCGCTCTTTAAGTGGCCCAGAGCTCTTGAGCCTATAGACATCCATAATAACCACCCGAACCCCCGAGAGTTTGATGCAAACCATTTTTGTTTTCAGATCACCAATCTCGATGTCTTCCCAAAGACTCGAGCGAAGGCATCTAACATTATTCATCATGGCCTTCGTATCGTCCACCGCATTATCGCAAACACGTTATTTTGCCGATACAAGACATGCCAGGTCTCTCAGGATGAGCTTTTCTTCTTGTGATGTGCTACATAGAGCTATGTCCTATATGAGGGCAACACCACTTTCCCCAACTATATCCTTCATGCTGGGTCTTGGCTCATGCAGCGATTTCTTCACACCATAGCCTACCCTAGATCACCTATATGTTATGGAGGACTCATCACCATCATAGCCTCCCTCGAACATGTTTCCCTTAAGATCCACGATTCCATGACCCCCTTCCATGGCCCTACCTCTATTGACCTCTTAGTGCTCACCAATATGTGTATGATTCGAGCACTTGACAGAGAGCGTTATTTTTGGTTTTATGGTCCTACTTCCACTCCATACACCAGGCTGCCCAATCCCAGACTTTTTGGACATGGCACCACTTTGAGGTGGTTTTTCTCACCCGACGCCGATTTAGCTTCAGGCGTCCACGCCCCAGTCCTGCAGATTGACCCTCGCCAGCCCCAGCCCTGGGACCATGTTGACACTTTCGGTGCTTCCACATCTATCTCAGGCCACGTTGTTATCCCATTACTCTGCCAGTATAGGAGATCTCGACCACAGGTCGAGGGTACCAGCAGCTCCTCCTCACGATCCTATACCAAGCACCTAACTCGCTTGAAGGAGGAGTTTCAATCTTTTAGAGATTCCACGACCAACACCTTGAATGAGGTCAGAGATACCCTCTCTGATTTCAGGACTTCTTTCGATGGCATGGCTCTTACTGTCGTGATGCTTCAGTACCAGTTCGACCACATCTACTAGTATCACTATAGTCAAGTTCTCTATCCAGCTGCTGCACCTCAACTCCAACCTATCTACATCTCACCCCACCCATCTCACCCTCCTCAAACTGCTCAGACCCCAGTTTCCACTTCCATTCCTGTAGGTATAACCTCCACCTCATTACACGTATCCATCCCACCCCACCCATCCCTGGTGCCCGAGGACACATTCGACGTCACACCACGCATTACCAATCCACCACCCTTCCAACAACCTTATCCAGGGATTGAGCACATTCCTACCCCTCCACCATCAACTGAGCCCAACCCCGTGACTTCACACACCTCTCCTATGCCCATCACGGAGTCCGGTCCCAGTCCATCCCCAACACATTCCCCATCACCCCCTCCTACTTTCCCACCACGTGCACACCATCATCATTCTCGCATCGTCCTCCGACGACGATTGGACCACCCCATCGCCACCTCCACCTCCACCTATAAAATCTGAGCTTGTCCACACCACTCCATCCCCACCACACGTTGACACGGCAGCTAATCATTCAGCTGATTCCGTCGTCCAATCCGTTCCACCCACCACACACACCTAGCCACCACCTGACGATGGCTCAGCCTGATTGGAGCACCACACACATTTTTGGCACACCCCTCATCATTTAGCCCATGCATCACACACATGCATCATTTTCGGGCACGGTTTTATACAGCTTGGGGGATGCTCCTGGGTCTCCTTCCCCTCATCTTATGTGTCCTCGTGATTTTTTTCTGTGTTTTACTTGCATTGAGGACAATGCTTGGTTTAGCTTGGGGGGGAGGAGCTCTTTCGCACTAATTTTCTCTTTTTCCCTCATATTTTCCTATTTTTATATTTTTTTTTGTTTTCTTTTCACTTTTTCTTTCTTATTTTTCCATCTTTCTTTCTTTTTCATTTGCATTATGTTTAAATTCGATATATGCATTCAAAAAGACAAAAAAATCGAAAAAAATTCAAAAACTCCAAAAATATTCGCATTCGCATCATGCACCTTGCACCCTCATGCATACATTTGTTTATACTTGCATTCGCCTCGAGAATTTTTCGAAAACGAGTTTTTAAATGCGCTGAATTCCGATTTGAAATTTGTTTTCCAAAGTTTAATGCTCGATTTCCATGATGTCGATTTGAATATGTGAATAGTTCGTAACCTAAAATCAATTCCCTTGTAATAACCCAGCTTTGGCCGTCCTCGCAACCCCTAAGGTAGGAGTACTTTAAACAAACCTAGATTGACACCTAGGAACCCATTCTTTGCATGGACCCTAGAGCTGATAGTTGCGTATAATGGTTTATATTCCCTCGAGACTTGGATAACCACACTTCACCTAGTACTGATGATTGAATCTGCCTAGTTTAACCCATGCCTTTAAAAAAAGAACCAAAAGAAAATAAATTGTGAATAGGAAAAAAAATAATATGCACTGTTCCCCCAGCAAAGCTGAGTAACCGGATCCCTATGATAGTAACCTTCGGGGCCTCGGTCAAAGAGCCTAGCTTGGGGGAGTGACTATGAATAAGGATTTTATTTGGGTTTAGTTAGTAGGTCCGAGTGGTCCGTCTTGGGCCGATGCCCTAAGGTCGTCTGATCTGGGAGTCACCGACCCAAAGCTCCTTACACGACTCGACTGCAAATCCTAAAACAAGAGAAAAAAAGAAAAAATGTGTATATAGAGTTCCTTTTTGTATATACGTTTGTATATATGAAATCATGGATAAACATGGCACTTTCTTGAATCAAGGAACCGTGTCGTGTCGTGAGCGCCACTTCCTCAATCGACTAATATCCCATTATCTCATACTTATCTCATCTTCGACCATTGTATAGTTTAGGTTCCTACACGCTCAATCTAAGGTCGGGTTAGAGTAAATGTCTTAGAATGTGGGTATAGCCATCGTCTAGCATATTTCTTGGCGAATTAAGTAGGGATGACGTCCTAGGAACATATTCTCATCGACGGAAGGATTTTCGAGCATTTCAGTTTCCTAAATTCGAGTTTACATTTCGCTCACGTGTATATTCTAGATTTTTGAAATTTCTCGAAGCTTCAACGCTTCATTTGCATGTTGGCTGCATTTCTCCGAAGAGTTTAGCTTGGGGGATTTTGATGAGTGTTTATTGTATATAGTTTTCCACTCTTTTTCATGCATATTTAGACCGTTTCATTCTCTATTCCTCCCCATTTTCCTCGTTTTTGTCTCTACTTTTGTTTTTGTGGTCCATCACGTGCATTGCAGGAAATATGTGCCGATTGAGGATCACATGGCAAGATCTTAGCTCAAGGAGGTAAAAGGAGCGAATTCGGGGAGTCAATTGGTGCAAAGGAGAAGACATTGTGAGCAACTGCCCATGACATGGCCACGTCACCATATCCACATGGCCGCATCAAACTGCCAAAGAAGCATTAGCTACGTGGCCCCGTCAATTTCCACCAAACGGCCGCGGCAGAAGGCTTATAGAGTCAAGACAAAGATTGAAGATCACAGAATTTGCAGCCTGCATGAACAAAGACGATGCGGCAGCGGCAACAGACGACGCGACCGAGTAACCATTTTCAACGCGGCCGTGTCTCTATTGATGCGACCGCGTGGCTGAGCCCCCAGTTCCCCATTCTTGTAGGTGATATGCATGTATTTTACACATTTATTCTTATACATGCATATCATGTTTCACCCTCCAAATCCCAATTTTATACGCTTTTCGATGAATATTTGGAACTATTTCACTTTCGGAGCGTTTATGTTGATTTCAGGGAATTTGGAGCGACTTGAAGCAATACGTGTAATCTGGAGATGAAGGCATGATTGATGATGCAAGAGCATCAAAAATACTCTTGGATATGAGTTGGAAGCACTAAAAGACAAGGAAGAAAGATCTATGAAAGTTGGAGCAAAGAAGAAGAAGAACAAAGCTAAAACGTATGAAACGTCAAAGATTTTCGCACTACATCCACATTGTTTTGATTTCTGCTATCATTCCAGAGGCCATCTCGACTTGGGGATATTTTCCAGTCATATTAGACTTCATGACAGTTCCAACACTGCTAAGAACATGCCAAACGGAGGTCGGATGAATTTTCAAGAATTTCTGCAAGATTGGATAGCAGTGTTGGAATTTGCGTATCAGTGTCACTCGACCGAGTGACAATTTCACTCGACTGAGTGAGATCCCACTCGGCCGAGTGACCAAAAAAACAGAATGGTGATTTTTGCAGTTTCTGCAAGAGATCTCACTCGACCGAGTGACATTTTCACACGGCCGATTGCGCTAGCGGCCAGAAATATGAAAATCTGTTACAACTAGGGTTTTGGGTATTTTGGTCCACTTTTTCTTAGGGATTTGGTGCACATATAAATACAAATTTTTAGCCATCATTGAGGGGGAGTTTGTATTATTTTTCTTGGTGACTTTTTTAGAGGTTAGGCCATGCCCTAGGCCCCCTCTTGGGTCTAAAAGCTTGTATGTGGATTGGATTTCTTCATGAAAGCTAAGTATCTATGTTATTGTTATATGAATCTTTGATTTGATATCTTTTTATATGAAGCAATGTTTTTTATTGATTTCTAAATCACTATTGCTATGCTTGGTTGATTCTTGCTCTAGGGCAAAGGGATGAACCCTACGGATATCGGGTTTGATAAGTGAAATTGATTGAAACCCTTGTTGCTAAACTTGTTTTAGGGTTACATTATGGTGAATTTACTACATATAGGTAGGGATTTCTATTGGATCTTGTGAGCTCGAGAGATGATCTTGATCTATATGAAGCCCTAGATATTCGATTTAGATCTATAATCGAGATTCCCTAGAGTTGGTGAATGAGAACGACCAAAGTTAGCGTCTTTATTATATTTTATAATTATATTCGTCTGTACGATGGTAAAATGAATACGAACCACCATGATCTAGATTCAAATTCATGTTGCATGAGAGAGAACTTGAGTTGGAATTGAATTATATTGTTGATCTTAATGCTAATAGTTTGAACTAGGCTTGCGCGAGAGGTAGGTTCTAGTTTAGATTATTATATACTTGCGTAGCGCGAGAGCGTGGGTTAGTTATCAATATGGTTGCGACAATTTCACCCTAAATCAAGAGTAGTAATACGGGAGTTCATATTCATATTGATGCTTGAATATCTATAATGGAGATTCCCTAGTCCTAGACATTTATATTGATTGAATATGCAACCCACATCTTTATCATCGATACCGATATCCATTACCATTGCCATTACATCATACCATAACCATCTCCACCAACAAACTTCCGTATTCGAGCCAACCTAAGATAGATTGGAGCCAACAACACCTCCTTGTGGATACGATACCCGCTTTCCACTAGATCGTACGCTTGTGGAAAAACTACATTGCTTTAGGAGCACAACCAGATGCAATCAAGTTTTTGGCACCATTGCCAGGGAGGTGTTTCCCGTTGGGTGCCAATTTGACACAATTAGGTTGATTAGACTACGAAAAATAAAAGCATTTGAAAAATAAAAAAATCAACAAAAAGAAATTTTCACCCCCCACCATTATTATCATTTCTACATTATTTTGTGCCACTGATATTTTTCTCCATTTATTTATCTCTGTTGATCAAGTGTTATGTGGGATATTATGTGGACCACAGATTTTGATCAGAGTGCTCAGACAGAAGAATACTTTCTTGATGGGATTATTGCACACCAGGTTGAAATGCTAGCCAGGATTGAAAAAAGCAACCTTCAAATGGAATGGGTGAAAAGGGAGCTTGAAATGAGTGTGCTCATACTTAAGGTTGCATGGATTTCTAAAGATATCAGTTCGGCTTCTTCATCTTATGGGCAAGAAGCATCGACAATCATATTACCGAAGCTACAATATGTTATCGTCGATCCCCCATCCTACGATACAGCTATTGTATATGAAGAGTGGATGGACGAAGAGGCGGTGGATGAAGCAGAAATTGAGTCGTATGCGCAGCCAAAAGAGGACATGATCGTAGCCCCAGGAGTACACACAACCGGGACAAACGATGATGTAGTCTTACCGCAAGCGTATGGTGTAGCGGAGAGGGGGTATCGAACTCAGGGAGGACAAATGACAGTGTCTCCTTCCAATCACCTAGCTATCAAGAGGATCGAGAATCGTTTGGGGTGAACAATCACAATCATACGAATGTCAAGAGGAAATATCAAATTAATGAAATGTCTAGGGGTAGGGAATCCCCGCTACGGACCGCCTCTCATCATTGTGATTCATAGGTTTCATCATTGCTAAACTTGAATGTGGGTGAACTAGTCGCAACTAAATGTAGAACCAAGCTCACGCTCTCGCGCTATTGCCGGTCTATAGCAAACCTAGGATAGGGCCCAATCTCTTGCAAACCCTAGCCTAAGCCACTAGCGTGAAGAATGACATCATCGCTCAATCTGTCTCGAGCCCACTCTCGTGCAAACTCAAGCTACGACCTAGGTTGCGATAGTTCCTATCCGTCCAATCTCTTACAAACAGATATGGGTATAGATTCACAATTGAAAATCCTATCTTTGGCCCAATCTCTTGCAAACCAAGTCTAGAGAGACCCAATTGTCAATCTAAATCGAATATCTAGGCCCTCCTATCAATTGGGACCCAATCTCTTGCAAATCACAATCGATATGAATCCCTAGCTATCCGTAATTAATCAATCTCAACCTAACCCTAATCAATTCTAGCAACAATTTCACAAATTCATCACAATTTAGAAATAGGGTCCATAGGGTTCATCCCTATGCCCTAAGATGATGGCACTACTCACTATTCATCATGAAATTCTCAGAAAAATCAATAATAATATCAAGAGAATTCATTGCAATAGAGAAATAGCAAATAAAAATTGAGTTTTTGATAGGAAATAGACAAACCAATGAAGATCCAATGATATCCAATGAGAATCCAAATAGAGTAGCCTTTAAATCTCCAAAAAGAAAACCTAAATCTAATTAATCTAAAGAGTTCTGAAAAGTTCTAAAAAAGGCTGCAAAAAGCCCTTCTAACTAGGGCAAAAACTGGGTTTAAATACCCCCCAAAATCGCCCAGAAAATCGTGACCAAACTGCCCCTGCGTAGCCCACAAATTGCAACTTACGCAGCAGGCGGAGCGGCTCACTCGGCCGAGTGACATTGTCACTCGGCCGAGTGACAGACCCTGTAAGAAAACAGTAAGTCAGGGGGGTCTCAGGGTCTGCCTTCGGAGGTGACTCGACCGAGTATATTTATCCGTTCGGCCGAGTGGCTTTATCGTTCGGCCGAGTGACTTTCGACAAGATCTTCGAAAAATACAGTAACTTCGGCCTTTTTCTGGACAATTTCTCTGTACCACTCGGGCGAGTGAGATTTCTCATTCGGCCGAGTGGTATTCCTTCGTTCGGCCGAGTATACGCTGAAATTAGCTCTGTGTGCGTATCCGTTCCGGTCGGCCAAGTGGGGCTTCTTGTTCGGCCGAGTGAGTGCTCAACTCGACCGAGTGGCATGCTGTAAAAGCTCAATCTTCTCTGTTTCTCCTCCTCGTCACTCCTACGAAGTTCCTTCCTCTTCCACTCATCTTCCATCACTGAATGGACCTCAAATGATCCGCGGGTGACACTCCTTAGCGCTTGCGAACCAATTGATCTCAAAATCGCTCCAAATCGCTCTATATTTCCTGAAATATGACAAAAACAAGAAATAGTGAAAAGCATCGCAATATTGTCAAATAATCATGAAAAACGCGATATGAGCGATCAAAACGGCATGCAAACATGCAGAAAAAGGTGTAAAATATGGAGTGATCAAAATCCCCCAAGCTTACCTCTTACTCGTCCTCGAGGAAGATAAGTAAAAGGCGATCCCAATGGAAAAAATAATAAAAAGAAAAGATGGAAGAGATAGAAAATAAAGAAAGCAAGCAAAGAGACAGGTGCTAGATCATTTTCTCAGGACGTGGGTTTTGCTTACTCATGTAGCACACGGCGAATGTAAAACTCACGCCAAAGATTTTTATCTCGATACCATAGTATGTGGATGCATTCAAAATAGAAAACCCGAGAATAGCAAAATAATATGAGATACGGAATCATTCTAGAATTAACATTGTCTGAAGCATCTAAAGCGGTATACATAATCATAGACCACACACTTTTCAATTGAAAGCTTTCTATCTGGAGTATAAGAGATATCATACAATATTGAGCAATAAGAATAGAAAAGTGTGGTTTTCATAAAATGTATGCTAAGTGTCAATTCCTGGATTTTGTAAAACTTTTAGTGATCTCGCCAAGTATAGAAAACTACCTAGCATAGGTTGTCATGCACAGTCAGGTAGTCACTCTCTCACACATCATTGGTTCCTCTCCCCCAAGCTTATCTATAAGCGTGGTGGCACAAGATAAATCAATAAATATATTCCCCATTTTTGAAGCTCCATGATAAAATAAAAACAAAAGAGGGAAGAAAGAAAGAAAGAGTGTGAGATTGGATCATGTATAAACTTCTTTTCTCGTTTCTTTTCTTTTTCTTTTTCTTTTTCTTTTCTTTTTCTCTCTTTTTTTCTTTTTCTTTTTCCTTTTTTTTATTTTTATTTTTTATTTTTTTAAGATATCTATATACAACTGTGATCCCAAATCAAAAGATAGAAAGGTATACATGTATTTTTTTTCTTTTTGATTTTGGGGGTAGTAGAGCATGAACTTTATAAAGTGGGGGAATTGCCAATATAGGATCCGCTAAAGGGAGATTCACCAATGAATATAAATAGAGAATTAATGCTCAAGATATGTGGAGAAATAAATAAATGTAACACTCGGTTCACTCTATAAGATGTGTACAACAACATTAGCAGAGTAATGTAGTCTACTCAGTTTGATCTCAGAAAGTAAACTAGTCCAGTTATATCAGCATAACATTCATTCATTCAACCTGAAAGTTAGGTGTACATTTTTCATGCAATAAGAAGTGATATAAGAAAGGAAAGCAGTACTCCAGATATAAGCAATCAATGCGTGAAGCTTGGTGTGTTTTCTATGAAGAGCATACATATGAATTATCAGACTTCAGCTAATAACAGAATTTCATCCATATTCATATACGAAAAGGTGGGTTACTATCTCAAATGCATAGCATGACAAAGCATATGATATCTGAAATAAAAGCTACATCATGACAAAATAGCATGCATACAGAGATAAGCTAATCACCACGTCATCATCATCACAGAAAAGTCATCTCTAGCAAAAGATGAAAGAAACAGGGATAAAAGAAAATAGAAACTACTACGAAATGCAACACACTCAAAAGGGTAAGAAAACGTGATGCATGATAAAAAACGAAAAAGTGGGTGAAAATGAGTGCAAAAAGCGGAAAATGTGAGAAAAGCAAAGATAAAAGGGTGACAAAAAGCAAAAGCGTGAGAACTCACTCCCCCAAGCTAAAGTGCACAGTGTCCTCAATGTGTGAAGTGTGGCACACCGAGAGACGTGAAATGGGTGGGGTGGGTGACGATGCATGCATGATGAAAATAAAATAAAAGGAAATGATATGATAATGCAGGTGATGCATGAAGAGTTTAAAATGGTGCAGAATATCAGTGTCCCCAAAAATAAGATCCCTCACTCCAAAAGAGATATAAACAGATATGATCAAAAGGGTACCAAAACGGCGCGTGGAGGAGGGGTGCAAAAATCACCATGCTCAAAAACAAGCAGCAAAACAACAAAAATATAGAAGGCATCCAGAGTGTGCCTAGGCTGGTGGAGGTGCACCGGCACCGTCCTGTGGCGGAGGTGGTGGTGGAGGTGGTAGGCGTGGTATCTGCTGGGTGGGTGTCGGTGGTGGGGGGCAGACGCGCCAGAATCTGGTTCAGGCAAGCATGAATACTGGGAAGAATGGTGACGCGGGTCTGCACAGAACTAACTATGTCGGAGAGAGCCCGGAAATCCCCTCTAAGTCCACTAACAGCCACCTCAAGAGCACGAATGCTCTAAACTAGAGTGTCGGGGGTGGTGGAGCAGAGAGACGCACAGGTCTAACAGGTGAAGTGCAGGGCTGTCTCACGTGTGCAGTGTAGAGGACGGGTCCAGCAGGGAAGTGGGGTAGTGGTGTTGTGCTCACTAAGTGATGCCCAGCCTCTGTGAGAGGCTGGGGCGCAGGAAAGGTCGAAGTGGAAGCAGCAGCAGAAGTGGAAGTGAAAACAGACGACGAGGCGGTGTGAGAGATCGGTGACGAAGACGTGGGGACATGTCACGACACTCTCAGAAAAGACAGCGGCAGTGGGGAAAGACGGGCCAACGGCCGGGGTGGCCATGGACAAAAGTGAGGATAGAACCGCCACTGCGGCGGTAAAGGAGGTCTCGCCGCTCTCAATAATGGTAGGGAGACGCTCGGGACTCAGAGTGGTAATGGGCTCGACAGAAAGAGGCACAGGGGTGGAGGTGGTGGACGGCTCAGCTAATGTGCTCTCGACACTAACAGACGTGTGGACAGAGGTGTCGGGAGGTGCAGACAGGGTAGGAGCAGGCTGAGGGATCACGGGGTCGACGGGTGGAACAAGGGGCTCCTGCTGAGCATCCTCGGGCTCAAGCACATAGGTGGCGAGGATAAGGAGATCCATCGCTGGAATCCAGTCTTTGCCATCTGGTCCAATATGTGTCCGAGCAGGGCTCGGGAGAACCATGTAATACATGCTGAAGGGACCGTGCAGCCACACCCAGTGCTGACGACCATGGGGACGAAGCATCTTCATCCAGGCCATAACATCTATAGAAATTATAGTGGGGCTCGGAGCTCGACGCAGGTCATCAGGAAGGTCAATACCGGTCATGAGGGCCAAGAGGGTGATCAGACCGCCGCAACAGATTGGTGTACGAGCGTCGACAGAAATAATAATACCGTCCAAAAACCAACTGGTAATGTCGATCTCGACGGTAGGGACCATATCGTCACTTCCCCTATCTAGAACCCTAGGGCGTGTCATCGCTTAGAGCATGTAGAGCTCTGGCGTAGATAGCGTCCCGGGCTCGTACCTTGCAAGAAAAGTAATCGCCATAAGGCGCTGTGCAATGCAGAGGCAGGGGTGGATAATAGCATATGCATTGGCCCTACTAGGGTCAAAGGCGAGTGGGGATCCCGTGATCCGTATCCAGAAGGTGTGAGTGTCGAACGATGGGGGTGGAATGTGCGTGGGAGTGTAGGCGCGGTCTGGGATCGGGACGGCGGGGCACTGGAAAAATGCTCTAAGCATGTCGAGAGTGATCTCGCACTCTCGATCAATCAAACAGAAGGAGCATCCTCCAGGGGTCCGGTCAATGGAACTAAGGACCTCTAGTGTCAGACAGATGTAAGTATCCGCCGACACCGATAGAAAATCACGCCATCCCATGTCTTCTTTTGCTTCGAAGCGGGCTCCCGCGTGCGTGAACTACGGCGTGGTGCCATGTGTACCGCGTAACGTGCCCACCCAAAAAAAATGCGGCACGCTAAATAATGAAATGAGTATACCTGAGCACGTCGTGAGAGCAATCAACGATGTGTGCGAAGATACACCTCCTCCGCAAAGCTCCGTATGCGTCAAAAAGCTCCCCCAAGCTAACCTGAAAAGCAAACGATAAAATCAGCAAATAATACTCAATATACACGGGGGAGATAGAGGATAATAGATATAAATAAAATTTGATTTGAATTTGGGGAGTAACGGGCGTACAAAATAGGAGAAATGGGGAGAAAATAGGCATTTTTGGCGAAATGGGGTGAGCGGCGGCGTAGGGAGGCACCGGCGGCGTGCTGCGACGGGGCGGGGCCGACGTCACCGGCGGTCGGGGTCGGATCGAGCGAAGGAGAGGCGGAATCTGGCGAATGAATATGAAACGGCACTGTGGGTTCGGGCGATTTGGGATTTTTTCGCACTTTGAAATTCGTGCAGCAGCAGGTCAATATATTGGAATGATACGACTTGGTCGAGTAAATACTTCACTCGGACGAGTGGGTTATGAAATAGAATTTCGAAAAATATCTCTCAAAAGTTACGACTCGGCCGAGTGACTTTTCTCATTCGGCCGAATGGACAAGTTCCACTCGGCCGAGTGGCTCAGCCACTCAGCAATTTTTAGAGCGTGCAGGGTATCTGTTTCACTCGGTTGAGTGACAAGTCACTCGCCCGAGTGGCATATTATACTGTAAAGCGAAAAATTAACAGAGAGTTGGTCAGCAGAAACTTCCCTGATTGGCATTCCACTCGACCAAATGGATTCTTTGCTCGGCCGAGTGACATATGTTACTTGGCCGAGTGGCTTCCTGTTTTCTGCAACGGCTCTCTGTTTTTGCTCCATTCTCTGTTTTTCTTCCTCCAGTCTGCTCCTTCTTCATCCTGGGGCCTTAGCACGTTCCTGAAGTACTCTCCCTTACTTTGGACATCCTCCATTTGAATGATCTCTCTTTCTCCATCTCCTGTCATGAAAATTAGGACCCGTTGTCACGATTTTCATAGACACTAGACTCTAAACACTAAGAAAAATCTAAAATAAAAATGAAAATCAACTAAAAATGATATAAAACCGTCGGGTTGCCTCCCAACAAGCGCTCGTTTAAGGTCATGAGCTCGACCCCTTAAGATTTTCGTTTAGCGCATGATGTTGGGCGCATATGAGATGTGCCCGTCAAATTTGCCGGGAAGGCCACTTGGATTTGGTTGTTGGTGGTCGTCGGCCTTCCTCGGCATCCCCTCATCATGGGTAGAGTTGGGGGATAAGTCCCCCAAGCTTGAGCTAGCACCAATCTTCCCTCTCACCGGGGATGCCGATCTTCTATTCGGCGGAGCTTTCTTTGACTTGTTGGCCGTCGAGAGCTTGCAAAGCTCCCTTATCCTTGCGACATCAGCGTCGTCTTTATTATCAGCCATGGGGCTATCCGTAGGGTCCTCCATCTTTTCTTCAATACTAGAAATTTGGCCTTCTTCAAGGCCATCTTCATGGAGAGCGCCGATGGAGTGCGGAATGGCTTCTTCGATCACCTCGTCAAGGAGGTCCACATAATCCAATTCCTCTTGATAGGGCATATGCTTCATGGCTTTTAGAATATGGAACTCAACTTTGACGTTCCTGATATTTAAGGATAATGTGCCTTCTCTCACATCGACTATAACGCCGGCGGTGGCTAAGAACGGGCGTCCAATAATAAGTGAAGTGTCGCCCTCTTCCTTGATGTCCATGACGACGAAATCACAAGGTAAGCATATCCCTCCTGGAACTTGTAGCGGGATGTCCTCCGCAATCCCTACCGGCCTAGCGACCCGACCATCCGCTAATTGTAACCTCATGTCGGTTGGCTTCAAGTCGGTCCCCGTATTCAATTTTTGGAACATGCTAAGGGGCATTAGGCTCACACTTGCTCCCAAGTTAACTAAAGCCTTTTGCAATGGGGCTCCTCCAAGTGTGCACTGTATGCGGAAGCTACCGGGATCCTTGAATTTCACGGGTGCCTTTTCCTTCCGGTTGAACCAAGTCCCTTGTTCAGCGAGCATTATTTTCTCCTTCCTCTTCTTTCCCGATATTAAGTCCTTCAAGAATTTTGCACACGACGGGATCTCTACTATAGCATCTAGGAAGGGTATGTTGAGGCTTACTCCCCTCAAATATTCAAGGAACTTAGCGAGCCTCTTCTCAATTTTGGCTCTTGCCAACCGTTGTGGAAATGGCACCGGGGGCATATAGATGCGCTCCTCGTTGGGCTTCTTCACTTCAGAATTTCCGCCTCCTTGTGGCTCCTTTGGGCTCTCCTCCTCAATCGTCGACTTCTTGTCATCCAAGATTTCTTCCACTGGCTCCTTAGTTTGGACCATGACGGGAGTAGTATCCTTCCCGCCCCTAGTTGTGACCGCCACTATCACATTTATGTGGCCGGTATTATTCCGTGGATTGGGCTCCGGTTGAGCAGGCAATTGTTGGGTGTTTTTGTTAAGCAACGTGAGTTGCTCCGCTAGTTGAGCCACTACGGTAATCAGAGAGGCTTGTTGCGCAATCAACTGAGTGTTTATCTTCTTTTGCTCCACCATGAACTCCTCAACCCTAGCTTCATGATCCGATCTTTGGTGTGCTTGAGGTAGGATAGGAGCTCTCCAGCCTTGATTATAACCGGGTGGCCTATACGGTCCCGCTTGTTGCCTAGGCGAGTAATTTTGTTGCGGTGGCCCCCTTGGTTGGTATTGATGTTGTGGAGGTGGAGGTCTAGCTTGAGGTTGTTGCGACGGTGGTGGGTTTAGGGCTCCATCATTATTTGCATACGAAAATCCCAGATGGTTTCTTGCGGCCGGGTTGGCCCAATAACCGGAGTTCCCTGCAACATATTGCACTTGCTCCAAGGCTCCCTCTCCTTGCTCTCCTCCTACGAACATGACTTGAGATGGATCTTGCCAATCACTCATATTGCTTACCGGCGTAGATGTAGAGGGAGCTCTAAGTGGCTCATTGATATACTTCTCCAATCTCTCCACTACCTTGTGGAGAGAGTCAAATTTGTTCGAAAGCTCCGCTACGGCCTTGGCTTCATATATGCTAGTGGGCTTCAAAGAGTTAGAAGAATGTCCTCGCTCATCGCCCCATTGTTGATTATTAGTAGCCATCTCCTCTAATAGAGCCGTAGCTTCATCTGCCGCTTTGGAAAGAATGGCTCCGTTGGCGGTCGCATCTATGATCTGCTTCGTGCCCGGTTGGAGTCCATTATAGAAACTGTGAACTAGCTCCCATTCTTCTATGCTGTGATGGGGGCATTGATGCTGTAAGTCCTTGAAGCGCTCCCACGCCTCGTATAGGGTCTCTTACGGTCCTTGCTTGAAGGACATGAGTGCACTTCTAATCTTCACTGTCTTAGATGGTGGGTAGAATTTGTCAACAAAAGCACTAGCCAACTCATCCCAAGTAGTGAATACCCCTTCCACCTGCGTCCTCAACCAATATAAAGCTTTGTCTCTAAGGGTGAAGGGGAAGAGTCTCAAGCGGATAGCATCAACGGAAACACCCGGCATTTGAAAGGTGGCGCACTTGGACAAGAATAGCTGGATGTGATAATGTGGATTCTCATGGGAGTTCCCATGGAATGGGTCTTGTTGCATTAAGACCACTAATCTCGTCTTGAGCTCAAAATTCTTATCCGCCGCCAACTCCAGCATAGCGATGGAAGAGGTAGTGGAGGAAGTCTTAGGCCTAAGCCTATCTCTGATGGATATGATCCTCGCCATACGTGCCACTAGTTCCTCCGGTGTCTCCGTGTGGTTCATACAATTATCCTCTGTAGCGTGCCTTCTCTCGGCTCTGATCCTCCTCTCGGTACGTTCGATCTCCGGATCAAATAGAATATCTTTTGGATCCGCCATCGATATCGTGTTCATGCAAAGAGAAATAGAGTTTCAAAGGAATTGTTAGCACAAAAAAGGAGTAAAAAGATAAAAATAATAAAACAAAAAGAAGATACTAAGTAAAGAGAATAAAACACAGTCGCCTCCCCGGCAAAGGCGCCAAAAACTTGATCGTAGCCCCGGGAGTACACACAAACGGGACAAACGATGTTGTGGTCTTAATGTAAGTGCACGGTGTAGCGGTGAGCGGGTATCGAACTCAGGGAGGACAAATGACAGTGTCTCCTTCCAATCACCTAGCTATCAAGAGGATCGAGAATTATTTGGGGTGTACAATCACAATCGTGCGAATGTCAAGAGGAAATATCAAATTAATGAAACATCTAGGGGTAGGGAATCCCCGCTACGGACCGCCTCTCATCATTGTGATTCATAGGTTTCATCATTACTAAACTTGAATGTGGGTGAACTAGTCGCAACTAAATGTAGAACCAAGCTCACGCTGTTGTGCTATTCCCGGTCTATAGCAAACCTAGGATAGGGCCTAATCTCTTGCAAACCCTAGCCTAAGCCACTAGCGTGAAGAACGACATGATCTGTAACGGTCGCTTTTCGATCGTACCTTCTTCGTGCACGTGCTATTGACAGTGCACGTATTTGTTTTAGACTTTGTTTGTTTTTGAACACTATGGTGTGATATGTCGTTGTTATCGTCTCTAAGAGTATTAAATTGTGGCACTAATTTGGAACGACATTTCTCGGGTCGTTCTACCATGATTTGATCTTATTCGAAGAGACGTTGTGATTTTCACTTTTGACGTGAGATGTTTCTATTTTTAGTTTCGTCACTCGACATCGAAATTGAGATCCGTCTTCTTAGTTTTCTTTCTCCCGTCGTCCCGATCACCCCAATATTTATTTCACAATTTTTGGATTTCATTTGACCTATTTTACATTTTTAGCAAAGCTTATAATATTTTTTAACTACTAAGTTTTCAAGTATTTTTAGTCAAATATAATTTCTATTAGATTATAACTCTTCAAAACATTTTTGACCTAAATCCTAGCCCCTTGGCCGCACCCCTATTGCTTGAGATATAGTGTGGTTGAATTTTTTGGGTTTAAAATTGATTAAAAAGCAATTTTAATTCAAATTAAACACTAGACTTGGTCAAACCCATCTACACTATATATAGGAGGCTTAGGATACCCATTTCCCTCAAGCAAACAAGCCATAGGCGTCACAAAACTCCCCAAACTTTTGCATTGCAACTTGCAACGTTCGTCGCAACCATCCCCCGCAGCCGCCCAGCCAAACCGACGAAAAGCCCCGCATCCGCTCGGTCTGACCGAGGACCGCACCCGCATCCCGCTCCACTCCGCACGTTGCAACTGCAACGTTGCAACGCTCGCCCTGCAGCCGCTACGACTGAAAGCTTCTCTCGGTCTGACCGACCCGCTCCCCGCATCGCACCGCTCCCCCGCTCTGTTGCAACCCACTCCGCTGCAACCGCTCCACACCCCGTGACCGACCGAAGGATTTCCTCGCATCGGCCCGCTATGACCGACGCTCCCGCTCCGCAGCGCGCTCCGCAGCGCGCTCCGCAACGCGCTCCGCAGCGCTGCGACCGACCCGCACACCGCATTCTCTCGGTCTGACCGAGAGAATTCTCCGCAGCGGCTCGGTCTGACCGAGAGGAGTTCGTCGCAACGTCGTAACTTTCGCACCGCTTGCCTCCGTGGGCCCCCCCAAGTTCTCCAGAGTTGTTGTAGGTCCCCCATTGACCCCTAGAACTGCTGTGGGTCCCACCCAAGTGTTTCTTCTTCGCCGTTTTGACTATTTTGATGTTGCAACACGTCGCATCCCCTTCGTCGCACGTGCTAGCATTGGAATCTTGGTTCACCGTTCTGGTTGCTGCCCGGACTTGACGAGCGAGAAAATTGGAATAGGAGCGTGTTCTTATATTCCAACCCCTGGCGTCGCTACCCGACGCCAGTGTAGCTCTCGCGTCGTGTTGAGGTAACGTTCTGCACCCGTAGGACCCCAACCACAGCCTGTTAATCAAGATTAAAAATTGATGTTTTAAATGTTTTAGAATCACTAATTAAGATAATCTAAATTGGGAATGTCGGCTGGTGGACTTGTGCACGTAGGTTGCTTGTGACTTTGGACTCTTTGGACGGTGTTTTTCAGACGTTTGAATTCAGGCAAGTGAAACTTGTCGTCTTCTTGTTTAGGCCATGTTTTAGTCCGCTTTTTGTACCGTAGCGTAAAAGAGACTAGGCAGTGAAATGATAGCTGCCTAGACGCCCATTTGATCTAGCTTGACAACGAAGCTAGATCCGACCCCTTTTACTTGTTCATGTCATTCATGCATCCTTATCTGTCATGTTTAATTTCCTTATATGTACGCCTTACTACTTGCCATACCATGTCATCCATGCATTGAATGTTGCATTAGTAGCACACGCTACATACTTGTACTTCCTTGTTCAGGCTAGGCACCTGCTTTTGTGGGCACAACCCTATGCCAAATACACTTCCTGGCTCGTGCCCCAGAAGCGATCATTCCGTGTTCGGGAGTAAGGCCCTGGCACGATACACGTGGATGGGTAGGGATAAGCGATCACTTGAGTGTAAGAGTTGGCCAGTACAGCCACTCTAGCCAAAAGGCGTAATCCCTATGCACGACGTGCTTACTAGACTTGTCCTTGTCCTTGTGATTGTTCTTGCAAACTTGATATCCATGTCATGATTTAAATGCCAGTTGCCATGCCATGCTCGTACTTTACTTCACTTGTTGCACTCATGCTATATCTGCCATGTCATTGCATCATGCTAGAACTGCTAGGTTGCTTTACTTTTACTTTCAGTTTCCTTACACAAGTCTCATGTAGACTTGCTGACATGTGCCCCTTGCTCTTTTGGGTGTCACATGTTGGACCCTGAGCCAGAGACCGTTGCTGAGGACGTGGTGTTTGCTGACGCTGAACCTGAGCCCACGTCTGTCAAGGAGTTTGAGGACATTGGAGACCAGTCCTAGAGACTGTTCTGAGTTGATTTGCTTTAGGTTACTGTTAGTTGTCGGTGCGTAGTACAATTACTTTGTTTTCTATACGTTTGACTTTGTTGGCCATGCTTGGGCCTATAGACTCTTTTCTTTCCAGCCTGGTGGCTTTTCTGTGATGTTGGAACTTATTTTATGGATATTCTGAGATTGCTTTTTGTCTCATTTCCTTTATTATTATCTTGTTTCATATCGCATTTGTAAGGACCTGCCATTTGAAGTTTATTGACGCTTATCAGACTTGCAGCTTCACAGCTTCAAGCCTGAGCGGACCTACTCACGCCTCGCCTCCATATTTTTGGGAAGCGGGGCATGACAGGTTTTGTTGGTGGCCCATGCAGGCCCGTCTTGCAACTGCGAATTATCGGAACAACGATAATAACTATGGAATGCCCATTAAATAAATTGCAACATCCGAGTCAAAGCCTTAAGCCTAGTTCTAATTGTTTTTCTATGTCACTAGGTGATAAGAAGACTTAGTTAGACGTCTGAGCTTGCTAGTTAGAGGTCCCTGATTGTTAGTTAGACTCCCTGCTAGGAATTGATTTAATCGTCTTAGGAGTTACCTTAGTGGTTCTTGCTTAACTCTGATCATATTAGACTTCTAGAATTACTTTTGTCGTTCGCTTGGGTTCATCGATTTCGGGCCAAGCTGAACGCATTTCATTACAGTCTTGTTCCTCAGGAAGTCATAGCACGAAGTTTCTAAATCTTTAATTGGTCGACCGTAGGAGTTTCCCCGTAGATTTTCCTGGGTCATATCCTAGGCGTATGTATGTTTGATCATCCGACCATTTTTCTTGCCTCGATTCACGAGATCGCCTCATGACGATCGTCGTCAATTTTCGAATCTCTCCGTTACAAATCTTGAATCTTCTGAAAGTGTTTTACGATTTCCTCTTTCCCTAAGTTTAAATTTGTTCGAAAATTTTAATATATATATACTTAGACTTCATACTCTTTCGTTGACTTAAATTTTTAACACTTTTGTCGAGATTTTTGAATACTAGCTTATGATATTTTTCCAGCCTATACTTTTCGTACCTATGTAAATACCTGTCCCTTCATATACTAATTTTATTCTGAACCGTAATTTTATTTTGCCCAATTCGATTTATAATTTTCTTTTCTTGTTTATGCCATTCGAATGACACATCACACTTACTTTTAATATACTTTTCAAGTCACATGGGACTTCAGCTTTCATCAAGTCGATTTTATGCTCATCGTTTTCCCTATTTCGGATTTTTGTAAAATTACTATTTCGTAACCACTTCCTGATCTAGACCCTCCATAATTCAATTTTAAAGCTTTATTACCAATTTTGATAATTCTACTACTAAGTTATTATTATCTTTCCGTTCACCATACATACTTTTAGAATAATTTCCAAACTAAATAGAATTTCAATTATTTTTATATATCCGTACCAGGCTCGTTGTGGTCGTATGTTAAGATCTTAGTATAAATCAGTTTTTGTTGGCAAATCCGGGTTTCTCTAAAAGTAATTTTAATATTGTTTATTTGAAGTTTTTCTCCAGTTTTAAGACTTGGAAAACATTTAGCATGATCTTAAATTCTCCACACTATAGTTGACCTGATTTCATTATTTGAATTTCCAAACTCTTGCCAAAATTTTTAAATTAATGCCGCGTAATATTTTCTAACATATGTCCTTAATGTTCGTGTGAATGTTTTACTCCTTCCTTATGATAATTATTCAATAAGCCAATAAACCATTTTCTCTTATTATGTATAATCGACTCAAACTTGTTTCGAACAACTTGTTTTATCGACCTCCAAGAAAATTCTTTTTATACAGAAGGAGACTTCAACTTTTGAAGTACGACAGTTTTCAAATTTCACGTATTTTAGCTTATGTTATTTACACTACTTTTCTGTATCCTATAAGGGTATTACTACACCTTCCTTTCCTCTACCTAAACATTCACAAGTGAGTCACTTTTTCACCTAACCAAGCCGTATCCTTATATTCGTCCTATCTGAACTCGTGCTTATCGATCCTTCCCTCGTCACGCTATCGACCTCGGTCTCCCCCTATTGCTTAGGCTTTAGTGCTCGTCAATGACTGTGTCAACTCTAATTTGTTAGTAGGCCCTTGGACCTTTGTGATGTTGTCATGGTGCATGTACCTAAGTTGAGTGTGTGGGCTTGAATGAGTGTACTCCTCTGTAGTATATTAATGTTTGCCTATCGTGTGATATATACATACTCAGAGTTATTCATGATGTTATGAAGTTGTATGTGTGTTAGTATTTATAGATATGTGTGTGGATAGCTATACCACTCTAGGGACGTCTGTGTATATAAGAATCAGTGTTGGAATATCTAATTAGGTGTATGTAGTTGGAGATACTTATAATGGTTGAAATAATATGTTGGTAAAGCTATGTGTATGTTAGGTGTGATAATAATGGGTGTACGTATAGTTAAGCGAGCAGGCCTATTATATGACCTATATGTTAGTACGTGTGAGTATGTGCTCGTACGTAGATACGTATTGTGCTTAGACGTAAGTATTTATGTATTTGCTGCATGAGTATATAAGTGATATACATATGGTATTAGGATTATAATTTTGATTGGTATTGCTTGCTTTAACGGGATGTTGTATGCGTGTATACCATGAGGTATACACGACTATTGCATATCTTAAACTATGTATGAAGTAGATGTGTTGGTATACTAATTATAGGTAGTAGGATATGGTGTGAATATATGTTCTAAATGTGTGTGACTATACGGTGAATGCATGTATTAGTGAGGGTATTATAATTATACGTGTGCTGATGTCTGTATTAATATTATGGTATATAAAGTGATTGAACTATGTGGGTGTTACCTGACTAGATATTAAGTGTGATCGACATTATAGTATGTATATGGTTATATTAGTAGATGTGTGTATACATTGGAGTGGTATTGGTATAGGTATAAATACCATGTTACGTATATAGAGTAGTCTGATATGTGTTCTAAGTCTCACTCAAGCTTGAGTGGGTATACTCTAAGTATATTGTTACATATGTCTGTGGTTTTCGTATAGTACCATGAATATATCGATGGATGATGTACGTATAGTGATAGGATTGCTTGTGCCTGGTTGTGTTACGCATATGATTGTGGGTCACTATACCAGTATATAGTTATAGGTGTTGGTTGTGTTATTTACTAAGGACTTGCCTGTGTGAACGTTGTGTGCTAGTTAAACTAGGTGTGTAGACGTGCTGAGTATATAGTGGTATGATTGGTATATATGAATGAAATGTAAGCGTGTGTGTGTGTGCACCATGCATGGGTAAGTATGTGCTTAGTTATAGGTATTGGTGACTATGGTATGTGTGGCGTGTCGTGAGTATAGTTATAGGACCGTACGTGATGTGAATATATGGTGAAATATTTGCATGCATTTGAATGACTATATATTGTGAAATTATAGTGGTGGTAAATGTATATTAGATATAGTAAAACTTGATTTAATAATGGTATGGTGTGACTACATGTGTTGAGGTGTTTGGTATCGGATGAATATTAGGGAGTAGTATACCTATGTTTGTTTTGTGCATCGGTAGCTATCTATACGTAGAGCAATGATTGTATTTGCTAGTGCGAGACTGATCTTATGTAAGTATCTGAACTGTTGTTTTGTGCTAGGTAAGTAGTAGTTATATAAGGGATGTATGCATATGATTGAAATATGTGCTTGAATATATACATGTTAGCAGAGTTATTGTTTGACTACCTATTGCATGTATAAGCATTTGTAAAGACTATACCTGGTTGAATTATAGTGTGATGTGATCGGGATAGCTACTAGTCTGGCTAGAGTTATATTTATAGTTAGAAAGTCTGAGGACGGACTTTATTCTAAGGTGGGGAGGATGTAACGGTCGCTTTCCGATCGTACCTTCTTCGTGCACGTGCTGTTGACCGTGCACGTATTTGTTTTAGACTTTGTTTGTTTTTTAACAATATGGTGTGATATGTCGTTGTGATCATCTCTGAGAGTATTAAATTGTGACACTAATTTGGAACCACATTTCTCGGGTCGTTCTCCCACGATTTGATCTTATTCGAAGAGACGTTGTGATTTTCACTTTTGACGTGAGATGTTTCTATTTTTAGCTTCGTCACTCGACGTCGAAATTGAGATTTGTCTTCTTAGTTTTCTTTCTCCCGTCGTCCCGATCACCCCAATATTTATTTCACAATTTTTGGATTTCATTTGACCTATTTTACATTTTTAGCAAAGCTTATAATATTTTTTAACCACTAAGTTTTCAAGTATTTTTAGCCAAATATAATTTCTATTAGATTATAACTCTTCAAAACATTTTTGACCCAAATCCTAGCCCCTTGGCCGCACCCCTATTGCTTGAGATATAGTGTGGGTGAATTGTTTGGGTTTAAAATTGATTAAAAAGCAATTTTAATTCAAATTAAAACCTAGACTTGGTCAAACCCATCTACACTATATATAGGAGGTTTAGGATACCCATTTCCCTCAAGCAAACAAGCCCTAGCTGTCACTAAACCCCCCAAACTTTCGCATTGCAACTTGCGACGTTCATCGCAACCATCCCCCGCAGCCGCCCAGCCAGACCGACGAAAAGCCCCGCATCCACTCGGTCTAACCGAGGCCCGCACCCGCATCCCGCTCCGCTTCGTACGTTGCAACTGCAACGTTGCAACCCCCACCCCGTAGCCGCTACGACCGAGAGCTTCTCTCGGTCTGACCGACCCGCTCCCCTCTTCGCACCGCTCCCCTGCTCCGTTGTAACCCGCTCCGCTGCAACCGCTCTGCACCCCATGCCCGACCGAAGGATTTCCTCGCAGCGGACCGCTGTGACCGACGCTCCTGCTCCGCAGCGTGCTCCGCAGCGCTGCGACCGACCCGCACCCTGCATTCTCTCGGTATGACCGAGAGAATTCTCTGCAGCGGCTCGGTCTGACTGAGAGGAGTTCGTCGCAACGTCACAACTTTTGCACCGCTTACCACCGTGGGCCCCCAAGTTCTCCAGAGTTGTTGTGGGTCCCCCATTGACCCCTAGAACTGCTGTGGGTCCCACCCAAGTGTTTCTTCTTCGCCGTTTTGACTATTTTGACGTTGCGACACGTCGCATCCCCTTCGTCGCACGTGCTAGCATTGGAATCTTGGTTCATCGTTTTGGTTACTGCCCGGACTTGACGAGTGAGAAAATTGGACTGGAAGCGCATTCTAATATTCCAACCCCTGGCGTCGCTACCCGACGCCAGTGTAGCCCTCGCGTCGTGTTGAGGTAACGTTCTGCACCCGTAGGACCCAACCACAGCATGTTAATCAAGATTAAAAATTGATGTTTTTAAATGTTTTATAATCACTAATTAAGATAATCTAAATCGGTAATGTAGGCTGGTGGACTTGTGCACGTTGGTTGTTTGTGACTTTGGACTCTTTGGACGGTGTTTTTCAGACGTTTGAATTCAGGCAAGTGAAACTTGCCGTCTTCTTGTTTAGGCCATGTTTTAGGCCGCTTTTTGTACCGTAGCGTAAAAGAGACTAGGCAGTGAAATGATAGCTGCCTAGACGCCCATTTGATATAGCTTGATAATGAAGCTAGATCCGACCCCTTTTACTTGTTCATGTCATTCATGCATCCTTATCTGTCATGTTTAATTTCCCAATCTGTACGCCTTACTACTTGCCATGCCATGTCATCCATGCATTGAATGTTGCATTAGTAGCACACGCTACATACTTGCACTTCCTTGTTCAGGCTAGGCACCTGCTTTTGCGGGCACAACCCTATGCCAAATACACTTCCTGGCTCGTGATCCAGAAGCGAGCATTCCGTGTTTGGGGGTAAGGCCCTAGCTCGATACACGTGGAGGGGTAGGGATAAGCGATCACTTGAGTGTAAGAGTTGGCCCGTACAGCCACTCTAGCCAAAAGGCGTAATCCCTGTGCACGACGTGCTTACTAGACTTGTCCTTGTCCTTGTGATTGTTCTTGCAAACTTGATATCCATGTCATGATTTAAATGCCAGTTGCCATGCCATGCTCGTACTTTACTTCACTTGTTCCACTCATGCTATATCTGTCATGTCATTGCATCATGCTAGAACTGCTAGGTTACTTTACTTTTACTTTCAGTTTCCTTGCACAAGTCTCTTGTAGACTTGCTGACATGTGCCCATTGCTCTTTTGGGTGTCACATGTTAGACCCTGAGCCAGAGACCGTTGCTAAGGACGTGGTGTTTGCTGACGCTGAACCTGAGCCCACGTCTGTCAAGGAGTTTGAGGACATTGGAGACCAGTCCTAGAGACTGTTCTGAGTTTCTTTGCTTTAGGTTGCTGTTAGTTGTCGGTGTGTAGTACCATTACTTTGTTTTCTGTACGTTTGACTTTGTTGGCCATGCTTGGGCTTATAGACTCTTTTCTTTCCAGCCTGGTGGCTTTTCTGTGATGTTGGAACTTATTTTATGGATATTCTGAGATTGCTTTTTGTCTCATTTCCTTTATTATTATCTTGTTTCGTATTGCATTTGCAAGGACCTGCCATTTGAAGTTTATTGACGCTTATCAGACTTGCAGCTTCACAGCTTCAAGTCTGAGCAGACCTACTCACGCCTCGCCTCCATATTTTTGGGAAGCGGGGCGTGACATCATCGCTCAATCGTGTCTCGAGCCCACTCTCGTGCAAACTCAAGCTATGACCTAGGTTACGATAGTTCCTATCCGTCCAATCTCTTGCAAACGGATATGGGTATAGATTCACAATTGAGAATCCTAGCTTTGGCCCAATCTCTTGTAAACCAAGTCTAGAGAGACCCAATTGTCAATCTAAATCGAATATCTAGGCCTTCCTATCAATTGGGACCCAATATCTTGCAAATCCCAATCGATAAGAATCCCTAGCTATCCGTAATTAATCAAACCAAACCTAACCCTAATCAATTCTAGCAACAATTTCACAAATTCATCACAATTTAGAAATAGGATCCATAGGGTTCATCCCTACGCCCTAAGTCGATGGCACTACTCACTATTCATCATGAAATTCTCAGAAAAATCAATAATAATATCAAGAGAATTCATTGCAATATAGAAATAGCAAATAAAAATTGAGTTTTTGATAGGAAATAGACAAACCAATGAAGATCCAATGATATCCAATGAGAATCCAAATAGAGTAGCCTTTAAATCTCCAAAAAGAAAACCTAAATCTAATTAATCTAAAAAGTTTTGAAAAGTTCTGAAAAAGGCTGCAAAAGCCCCTCTAACTAGGGCAAAAACTGGGTTTAAATACCCCCCAAAATCGCCCAGAAAATCGTGACCAAACTGCCCCTGCGCAGCCCAGAAATCGCAACTTACGCAGCAGGCAGCGCGGCTCACTCGGCCGAGTGACATTGTCACTTGGCCGAGTGACAGACCCTGTAAGAAAACAGTAAGTCAGGGGGGTCTCACGGTCTGCCTTCGGAGGTGACTCGGCCGAGTATATTTATCCGTTCGGCCGAGTGGCTTTATCGTTCAGCCGAGTGACTTTCGACAAGATCTTCGAAAAATACAGTAACTTCGGCCTTTTTCTGGACAATTTCTATGTACCACTCGGGTGAGTGAGATTTCTCATTCGGCCGAGTGTTATTTCTTTGTTCGACCGAGTATACGCTGAAATTAGCTCTGTGTGCGTATCCGTTCCGGTCGGCCGAGTGGGGCTTCTTGTTCGGCCGAGTGAGTGCTCCACTCGGCCGAGTGGCATGCTGTAAATGCCCAATCTTCTTTGTTTCTCCTCCTCGTCACTCCGACGAAGTTCCTTCCTCTTCCACTCATCTTCCATCGCTGAATGGCCCTCAAATCAGCCGCGGGTGACACTCCTTAGCGCTTGCGAACCAATTGATTTCAAAATCGCTCCGAATCGCTCCATATTTCCTGCAATATGACAAAAACAAGAAATAGTGAACAACAACGCAATATTGTCAAATAATCATGAAAAACGCGATATGAGCGATTAAAACGGCATGCAAACATGCAGAAAAAATGTGTAAAATATGGAGTGATCAGGACACATTTCAGAACTTATTGGTGGGAATCTTGGAGTCAGTGAGGTTTACCGGTTCAGAGATCCTTACAGCATGTGATGCATTTGAGATACAATGTAACGACCGGTTTTTATCGTTACGTTATATCTATATTTTCTCTCGTGTATTATTTTTCCTGCATCCGTTGTTAGACGTATCTGTCCCCGTACCCGTATTTACTTCTATTTTTTTCATACTTATTATTATTATTAAGCTACTAAGATAATCCTTTCTAATAATTATTTTAAAAATCCCTTCCAATAATTATTTTAAAATAATTCAATTTTACTTTTGAATTCAAAATTTGAATTTTAAACTTTTAAATGTTTGAAAAAGCTTTCCATTTTTAAAACCCATTTAATTGACTTGATTAGCCCTAATTGCCCCCTTTATAACACATTCAATTCTTTATTTCAAACCCTTTTCTTTTTAGCTAACCTAATCACTAAGCCACCACATTTTCCGAACCCATGGCCGCACCAATCAGGTACTCACGAACACAGCCTGTAAACAATAAAAAAAGAAATAGAAACTAACCTAAAGACCTAACCCAAGACACTTAGTTACGGGCTGTGCTTTTCAAAACACCACACACCCAACTTCTATTATAGCAACCTAGGCTCCCTACACTTCACCCTGCCATTATTTTCTTCATACTAAATTTTTTAAAAACCAGACCCTAGTTCACGTGAGCAACCCAAGCCAAAAAAAATATAAAACAAGACCCCTACTCGACAAACCCCAAGGCCGCACAAAAACTCAGCCTGCTATATAAAACCACAACCAATTAAAACCTAGCACAACCCAGGCTTCTATTTTCGTGCCCTAGCAGCTCCCTTCATCCTTGCACGAGGCGGCCTCCCCCATGATCGAGCTTGCGACCACCATCTCCACTGCCTTCGTCCCCTCGCGGAGGCCGCGCACAACCCCTCAATGACCCTCAGGCCGAGCTCTCCCTCCTTCCACTCGCCCTCTCCTCTCTACCGACGCCCCGACCCTCGAGTCACCCAACTCCGGCACCCTCACCTCATCGCCACGTACAGCTTCCTCCACGCTAGAATCCAACTCCGGCAGCCGCGCGCGCCAGGCCATTCACCCCATCTCCTACCAACGCAAACCTCCGACAAGCCCTCTCAGACGCTGTAGCCCTCCCTCCTTCCTCCTCGCGACACCAAAGCCCGAAACCTAAGCACAACCCAGGTTACCGAGTTTCCCTCTCCCCTCCACCGCCTTCAAACCGTTGCCGCACCACCCTCGAAGCCGCGCGTTGCACCGACAGACCGCCATCGCTTGCAACCATCTCCGGTGTCCCGCCTCCTCGCCGTGGCCTACGATCAATGAACGCGTAAGAGCCGAAACGAAAAATGTGAGTGTAAGTTCGTATATTAATTCATGTACGCAGCAGTAAGGGGTGAACCTTTTCACTTTTATGTTTATATAATTATTGAAAAGCTGGGTACAAATTGTTAGCTCCCATCAACCGTACACCATAAAACATGGACAGTAAAAGATATTGTATTACTCTATTTTATAATAATAAGTTATATATGGGTACAGTTTTATACATATTAGGTTATAGGCAGTAAGTATATATTATATTCGGGTAATGAACGGAGTATTTTCCAAGTTAGAATTGAATATTTTGCTAGTTGAATCACTTATGGCTTGATATTGCGTGTTCCTTAACGTAGATATATATCGTGCCACTTGTTACAATCATCGGGTCACCCAATTTACCGGAAACAGGCAAGTGTGCAATTAAATATGAATTTTTGAAGTCTTATGATTATTAGGCTATTTTTACTTAAATCTGCATATCTTGAAAACTGCACATGAAATGACGATTGAAATTATTTCCATAATGTTCTAGACTTAAAATGTGACATTTGGACATATAACTTGATAGTGTTCAACTTTAAATATTGGCAAAGAAAACTAGTTTTCGCAACATGTTCGTTAAACCCATATGTTCAACACTCTCGTTAATTTATTGTAAATGTCGGGCAACCCTCTCTTAATGATTGAAAATGTTGTATAAAAGAAATGATGACATTGTTAAATTGGTACATAACTTGTCTGGACATTTTGAATGTTTAACAAATTATGACATCGTGAAATCGTGTGCCTCGAAGGCGGATTCGTGACTTTCATGATGTCGTGTGAGTCAACTAGGCTGGCTCATGTTCCAGCACAAAATTGGGGCGGGGTTAGGGTTGAGCGGCCACTAGGTGTATGAACGGGTCCTCTCTTCAAGAGCACCACCCACATGCGGTGGGGTAGCGTCAATCACGGTAAACCCCCATGAGAAGAACGACTCATTCATCACGACCTAAATGTGAGAACCCTATGAGAGATATGAAATATTGACATGAAACTTGCAACACAATCGTGGTCTCAGTACATGGACATGCTCAAACAAAACTTATATTACTTCTTGAAACTGCTTAGAACTGCATGCTAAGAATGTCTTGCCTTCGTTTCATTATAATTGTCATGTTACTCTTGTTGCAGTTATTTTATTTAATGTCTCTTAAATTCATATCGATTGTATATCTTGTCTTGGGTTACTAACTCTTTCTTGCAGACCCCTTGCTGACATCCATTCATGTTTTTGGATGTATGTCAGATTCTGAGCTTGAGTACCCGGAGGATCCATACGTGACGCCTGACTTGGAGAGCCAGGAGTTTTCCCCTGACACCGAGTCTCTCCTTGTAGAGGACTAGGGACCTTCATCGTCGTCGTCATTCTTTAGTTTACTTTTCAGTTGTTGTTGTTGTTGTGTAGTGTATATTTCTTTTGTTGCTACTTTAGCCCTGTTGTGGCTTGTTTTTTAATTTCGTGTATGGACTTAACATTTCTGGATGTGGCTTTTATCTTTTGAATGTATTCTTATTGTTCTGAAAAGCACGCAAGGACCTACCCTGTGTTTTTATCACAGACGTTCATTGAACTAGAGCTTCACCGCTCCAGTTCATGCGGACCGCGTAACGTTCTCGCTTCTAGTGTCTTTTGGGAAGCATGGCGTTACAGGTTTTAGTGGCGGCGCATGCAGGTCCTGCAACTGCGGAATTCAGGACAATGAGAACACTTTTCATTAGCCAAAGCATCCAGAATTAGTTTGTACGCAAAATTACTCGAATACCTTGTCTCAGCACGATAGGAAACCCAATGCCAGGATAATCGGAAGAGTAAGTTAGACGCTTGTGCTCGTTAGTTAGACACCCCTGCCACGACTTAGTATTATCATCTAGGGAGTCACCTTAGCGATTGATCATCCAGCTCTGACCATATGGGATTTTTGGAGTTTCGTTAGTCGTTCGCTTAGATTCATCTAAGGCCTAATCGAACGTAACTATCGTCGCATCCGTGCAAGTCGAACCTGAGACGCCTGCAATGAGTAGATTTCGAAGCGTAGAATATTCTAGACCTATAGATAAGATCTCGATCTCGATCTCGACCCTCAACGAACCCTTACCTTGGCTTCCTTATCACAGTCTAGTTCGTTGAAGAGCCTTAGTGCTGAACCTTAGTCGACCCAATGATTATTTCCCCCTGATTTTCCTATTTCCTAATCATTATACTTCCAAGTTAATGATCGTTAGAAGCCATCGTAGCATATTCACTGAGTTATTTCTTAGTCGTCCTTACGTTTCGACCGTCAAACCTATTCAATGTCCTCGATTCACATAAACTCTTCTGGTCCGCCATCTTTAACCTTGAACCTCCCCATTGCAGATCCGGGGTCTTCTAAAAAGTATTTTCGATATTTCTTTTATTGAATTCTTCGCTAAGTTTAAAACCCTTTCGAAAACTTTTTCTTAGATTTTCTACACTTTAGTCGACTTAAACCTAATCTTGATTATGAAACTCTTCTGACACGATCTTTAGTTGCTATCTTATACCAATTTTCTAACATACATTTTCCGCACTTCTATTTCACATAACCTCCCATAGCTACTCTATTTTCCTCATGTAATGAACTTCTTTTTAAAAAAACATTATTTATATTTCGCTAGTTCAGAATATCATGTCCTTTTCTTACTAACATTTTCCAAAACAGTCATTCATACATACTTTTAAAATACTTTCCTAGGTTAAAAAGAACTTCAAACTCTTGTGTGTCAGTCTTATAATCATTGTCTTCATATTTTTTTTTAAAAAAATCTTTTACAAACCTAATTCCATTTGCAAAACAAGCACTACGACACTATGCCCATATCACTCCTCACCTATTATTTGACTGATCATATTTTACATTTTAACTTCTACCATATGCTCGCTATTTTACGTAAGTTATAACGATGTTATTATTTTTACACATATCCTTACCTTCTTAATTATTTAATTATTTCATAAATATTTTATGTCACCCAACCAAACTAACCTCTTATCCATGCCACCTCCGAAACCGTCCATCACAACATTAAATTATTGTATCATTCAACTCTGAATCCTACACTGCTGCTTAGTTATCACATTAGTGCTTATCATTGCTTATGTGAGCTTGAGTATAAGGATAGTGGGACCATTAGCATTGATGGTGGTGTTGTTGTGGTGCATGTATATAGATAGTGGGTGTGGACCCGTGTGTGTGAATCTCTTTATACCACCCACGTATGAGTGTGCTTACCCTTAGTTTATTAGTATAGTGTGATTGTCTATTATGTTGTATGTGCATGTACGGTAATATGTGACATATATGTATAGAGTAGTAAGTGTTATACTTATACTTAGGCGAGCGATTAGCTATATCACTATAGGAATATCTGTGCGTATTAGATTTAGTATTGGCTAGTTACTAGGGGTATATGTACCTTAGTCGTACTTGTTAATGGTTGTAATTATATGCCAGTACAGTTTTATGCAAGTTAGGTGTATGATAATAGGTACGTATAGTTGTGAGTGCAGATTTATTATGTGATCTATATGTTAGCATGTCTGGCGTGTGCTCGTGCGTATCTATGTATGCGATTAGTCATTGGTGTGTGTATATATATATATATTGTATGAATAAGTGTTTCATGTATAGTAGGGTTATAATATTACCCCTCCGGGATGATGTATGAGCATGTGTATACCAGGAGGTATGTATAGTCGTATGTTTGTGACTACGTAAATATGGATGTATGTAATAGTATACTAAACCTATGTAAATTACCATGGTTGTGTATACTGGTGTGTGTATATATCTATCCTATATAGATACAAGATATGCATGTAGTAGTATAAGTATGTATATGTATGTAAAATGTACATATGTATATGTATTTGAAAGTGTGTGATGAATGAGTAAGTATATGCATATGGATGTATATTGTTTCATTAGAATGTACGTATGACTGGGATAGAATGACCTTAGTGTCTTAGTCCGCTTACCCCTATGTCGGCCTATTTAAGAAAGTCTGAGGACGGACTTGATCTTAAGGTGGGTAGATTACGAGGACCCTAGTGCTAGGTGTAAGGCGTATATAAATCTGTGTATAGTGTAAGATAATACGTGCATGTATATACGTGTAGTGATATGTATTATAATGTGAATATGGTATCATGCAGTATGTAAAAGTGATTGCACGATTGAAGTGTTACTTGACTAAGAATGATTGTATTTTTGTATTAGTGGTATGTTTATGTGACGTGTGGTACCATAACATAGTAGGTTGCGATGGTATAAAATATATGGTAGTACATTGTGTATTAGTAATAATGTGAGTGTGCAATGTGATGACACATTTACAGCTAGTAAATTGATGTGGTTGTGTAGTAAAGTGTTACTATTCGCCCGAGTATAATATTGGTTGGATTGTACTTGTAGGATGGTATTATATTAAACGTGTCATATTAATACATAATTAGTAATGTGTGTATGTATATTGTTACTACTATTAGCATGGACGTTAATTAGTATTATCAGTAGTAATACTATTGGTATTAATATTAGTATTATAAAATACTATTTGGATATGGCATGATGGTTATTTATGGCGTGTATACGTTAGAGGGAGAGATGCGAGCGTTACCCTTATGCTTTTCGGTGCCTTAGCCGATACGATTCCGAGGACGAAATCGTTTTAAGGTGGGTAGGATGTAACGACCGGTTTTTATCGTTACGTTATATCTGTATTTTCTCTCGTGTATTATTTTTCCTGTATCCGTTGTTAGACGTATCTGTCCATGTACCCGTATTTACTTCTATTTTTTCCATACTTATTATTATTACTAAGCTACTAAGATAATCCTTTCTAATAATTATTTTAAAAATCCCTTCCAATAATTATTTTAAAATAATTCAATTTTACTTTTGAATTCAAAATTCAAATTTTAAACTTTTAAATGTTTGAAAAAGCTTTCCATTTTTAAAACCCATTTAATTGACTTGATTAGCCCTAATTGCCCCCTTTATAACACATTCAATTCTTTATTTCAAACCCTTTCCTTTTTAGCTAACCTAATCACTAAGCCACCACATTTTCTGAACCCATGGCCGCACCAATCAGATACTCACACACACAGCCTGTAAACAAAAAAAAGAAGAAATAGAAACTAACCTAAAGACCTAACCCAAGACACTTAGTTACGGGTTGTGCTTTTCAAAACACCCCACACACAACTTCTATTATAGCAACCTAGGCTCCCTACACTTCACCCTGCCATTATTTTCTTCATACTAAATTTTTTAAAAACTAGACCCTAGTACACGTGAGCAACCCAATCCAAACAAATATAAAACAAGACCCCTACTCTACAAACCCCAAGGCTGCACAAAAACTCAGACTGCTATATAAAAAACCCAACCTATTAAAACCTAGCATAACCTAGGCTTCTATTTTCGTGCCCTAGTAGCTCCCTTCATCCTCGCACGAGACGGCCTCCCCCATGATCGAGCTTGCGACCACCATCTCCACGGCCTTCGTCCCCTCGCGGTGGCCGCGTGCAACCCCTCAATGACCCTCAGGCCGAGCTCTCCCTCCTTCCACTCGCCCTCTCCTCTCTACCGACGCCCCGACCCTCGAGTCACCCAACTCTGGCGTCCTCACCCCATCGCCACGCACAGCCTCCTCCATGCTAGAATCCAACTCCGGCAGCCGCACGCTCCAGGCCATTTACCCCATCTCCTACCAACGCAAACCTCCGACCAGCCCTCTTAGACGTCGTAGCCCTCCTTCCTTCCTCCTCGCGAAACCAAAGCCCGAAACCTAAGCACAACCACAGGTTACCGAGTTTCCCTCTCCCCTCCACCGCCTTCAGAACGTCGCCGCACCACCCTCGAAGCCGGGCGTTGCACCGCCAGACCGCCATCACCTGCAACCATCTCCCGTGTCCTGCCTCCTCACCGTGGCCTGCCATCAACGAATGCGTAAGCACCAAAACGAAAAATGTGAGTGTCAGTTCGAATATTAATGCATGTACGCAACAGTAAGGGGTGACCCTTTTCACTTTTATGTTTATATAATTATTGAAAAGCTGGGTACAAATTGTTAGCTCACATCAACCGTACACCATAAAACATGGACAGTAAAAGATATTGTATTACTCTATTTTATAATAATAAGTTATATATGGGTACAGTTTTATACATATTAGGTTATAGGCAGTAAGTATATATTATATTCGATTAATGAACAGAGTATTTTCCAAGTTAGAATTGAATATTTTGCTAGTTGAATCATTTATGGCTTGATATTGCATATTCCTTAACACAGACATATATCGTGCCTCTCGTTACAATCATCAAGTCATCCAATTTACCGGAAACAGGCAAGTGTGCAATTAAATATGAATTTTTTAAGTTTGATGATTATTACGCTATTTTTACTTACATCTGCATATCTTGAAAACTGCTCGTGAAATGACGCTTGAAATTATTTCCATAATGTTCTAGACTTAAAATGTGACATTTGGACATATAACTTGATAGTGTTCAACTTTAAACATTGGCAAAGAAAACTAGTTTTCGCAACCTGTTCATTAAACCAACATGTTCAACACTCTCGTTAATTTTTTGTAAATATCGGGCAACCCTCTCTAATGATTGAAACTGTTGTATAAAAGAAATGATGACATTGTTAAATTGGTACATAACTTGTCTGGACATTTTGAATGTTTAACAAATTATGACATCGTGAAATCGTATGCCTCGAATGCGGATTCGTGACTTTCATGATATCATGTGAGTCGACTATGCTGGCTCGTGTTCCAGCACAAAATTGGGGCAGGGTTAGGGTTAAGCGGCCACTAGGTGTATGAACGGGTCCTCTCTTCAAGAGCACCACCCGCATGCGGTGGGGTAGCGTCAATCACGGTAAACCCCCGTGAGAAGAACGACTCATTCATCACGACCTATATGCGAGAACCCTATGAGAGATATGAAATATTGACATGAAACTTGCAACACAATCGTGGTCTCAGTAAATGGACATGATCAAACAAAACTTATCTTACTTCTTGAAACTGCTTAGAACTGCATGCTAAGAATGTCTTGCCTTCGTTTCATTATAATTGACATGTTACTCTTGTTGCAGTTATTTTATTTAATGTCTCTTAAATTCATATCGATTGTATATCTTGTCTTGGGTTGCTAACTCTTTCTTGCAGACCCCTTGCCGACATACATTTATGTTTTTGGATGTATGTCAGATTCTGGGCTTGAGTACCCGGAGGATCCATACGTGACGCCTGACTTGGAGAGCCAGGAGTTTGCCCCTGACGCCGAGTCTCTCCTTGCAGAGGACTAGTGACCTTCATCGTCGTCGTCTTTCTTTAGTTTACTTTTAAGTTGTTGTTGTTGTTGTTGTTGTTTAGTTTATGTTTCTTTTGTTGCTACTTTAGCCCTGCTGTGGCTTGTTTTTTAATTTTGTGTATGTACTTAACATTTCTGGATGTGGCTTTTATCTTTTGAATATATTCTTAGTGTTCTGAAAAGCACGCAAGGACCTGCCCCGTGTTTTTATCACAGACGCTCATTGAACTCGAGCTTCACCGCTCCATTTCATGCGGACCGCGTAACGTTCTCGCTTCCAGTGTCTTTTGGGAAGCGGGGCGTTACATACAATTTGCAGATTTTGTTATGAACCATGTTTCGGCTGTAGGAACAATTGAGGAAGACATCCATGTCAGTCTTGAGGGGGATAAACTATATTTTTGGATTAGTTGTAAGCCTTCTCATTCACATGTAACATCCACATAAGTTGACACACATAAGCAGCCAGCATCACCTTTCTAGAGAGAGCCTACACTGATAGTTGATAAGAAGGCAAAAGAGCACCCTATCGAGCCAGAGCATATTAATGAGGAGGCCTCACATGCGGAGCCAGAGCATACCATCGAGGAGGCAGCACTAGGACGAGGATATCTTCATTCAGATAGATCTAAAGTCTTGCCCACCTACAGTTGAGCTTCTGCAGCCACCTCTACCTTCCAATGAGGCTGAGCATCCACCTAAGGAGCATTCACCAGAGCTTACTGCTCCCACTCAAGGAGATATTTTTACCCATTCCATTTCTAAATCTTGTATTACATTTGATATTTATTTTGATTCAGATATTTTTGACACGTCGTACCTTTTGCAGCACACAAACGATTATGGACCGCAGGTATCTTGGCCGTGTCACAACTTGACGAACCTACCGAGAAGGTCCACACGTATGATTCGGAGTTACCTGAGCAGCTGAGAGAGGGCACCATGGAGATAGATGTCACAACACAAGAGGATATTGAATTATTTCCAGGGAAGTATCGTCCACCACTATTTATTTTATATTTTCTATAGACGATCCTCTTTGGAATACTTTTATTATGAGGGTAAAATTTTTACAGCAAACTGATGCATCCTATTCTCTGCAGGATACATGTGGAGTCCTTTTAGGAATGCTGGAGGATGCATTGCTAAAGTTCATTGGTGTTTGTGGAGGTACGTATATGGCAGATCCACGAAAAGTGCAGTTTGAACAATTACCTGCACATCTGAAGATTCTAGATCTACCATTTGAATCAGGAGATACCAATCCAGTAGTGTAGCAACAGTGTAAAATTTTATGATTGCAATAATCTTGAATCCTCTCGACAGCGAGAGGACCATATAGTTGTTTGCTTTCCTAGTAGATTGAATAAAAATAGATAAATAAATTCACCCCAATGTTGGCAATAATAATCTTTTACACCCAAAACCTTCATATGATATTGATGGCCATCTCCTTCACATTTATATATGTCTCGCTCTTTTGCTCAACACCCACCGGGCATTTCTTTCAAGTGAAATCTTACTTTCTAATTCATCTAACTTGATCACACTTTTCAAAGCTGTGACAATTTTGATCGAGTCATTTGAATGTGATTGTTTGGTTAAGCTTGAAAGAAGGCGCTCTCATGCATCATTGCATGTGCATGTAGTTGCATTAGGATTTCATGTCATTCATGTCATCATATTTCACTCACTCACATATCTTTTATCATTGCTCCTCATTATTCCTTTTTATGATCACATTAAGGACAATGTGTCGTTTACGCTTGGGGGAGTGCATTTCTATGCCATCTAGTTGCATTAATTGCATCCTTCACTTTATTCTTGGGATTTTTAAAGCCAATCAATTTTTTGCATCATTTTTTCGATTTTTCATCTTATTTTACTTTTATGTGTGTTCATGCAGCATACTGTGTGCTTGTTTTTCTTTGCTTTCTTTTCTTTTCTCTTTTTATACTAGAAATGATTTTCCTATGATTGCACTTTGTAGCTATGCACACTATGCTGAGATTTTCTTTACGCACTCACGTAGCATTTTTCTTGAGTCTTATATGCTTCAATTTTATATTTATATGATGGATTTTATCTTGAACTACTAGTGGACTGATATAGAGTTATTTCCTTGGGTATATTACCTTTTCAGTATACTTTTCCATAATGGAGTTCATTTTTCCACAATATATATTCTCGATACAGTCAAAAAGATTGCATGAATTAATTATGAGAATGAATGAATTATTTGCATGATTTGTATGGTAACTAAGTATGTTTCATGAATAGTGTGATTTAAGAGAAATATGATAACACATGAAGCTTTAGTATTGATAAGTAGAAACTCTGATACCGAGCCCATGTCTGGATTCTATGCTTTTTCCTTTTCTTTTGTATATAACCCAAAAAATGGTCAAAGACCATGTTTGCATTCCATCGCATTTACGTGAGGTTGCAAAAATCCCAAAAACTAAAATATAAAAAATCGAACACAATTCCTAGATAAAAGGCCCTTAAGGTTCCTTGTAACCCGATGCCCTAAGATCGCATGATCTGGGATGCATATACCGCTCCTTGCACTCCAATGCGTTTACGCATGTTTGCAAGATAAAAAGCCAAAAAATAGCCAAAAGTATGAAAAGAAAAAAGTTCCATATCCTTATCTTCATTTCCATTTAGAATAAAGACATGGGCAGAGTTGAAGTTTTTCTAGGATTCATGAAAAAGTCTAGTGTTGTGATCTCCTAACTTCAATCGAATTCATTATCTCATTTCATGAACAACAAATTTATATCTTGTATACTTGATATTTGATCATGATAAATTTACGATGGATAGAGAATCCGTTGTGGAGTTTGAATTTAAATTCTATGGATTGAGTATATTATATGGAGGCTATGATAGGATTTCATCACCAATTTCTTGTTGATGTTGAGTTCTTTAAACTTTATTGAAAATCCATGATATATGCATGATGCTAGACTAGAATTCTATGTATGGATGTGTATGCTTATTTATTTCTCCGTTGATGTTATGTATGCTACATGAGATGAGGAAATGATCTTGTCAATTCTCTTCTTTGGTTTCTTTTATTTTATTATTTTTGTCTCCTGGTGAACTTCTAATTTGTCTTCCTCGAGGACGAGTAAGAGGTAAGCTTGGAAGATTTGGTATGCATGTATTTTACACATTTATTCTCATACATGCATATCAAGTTTCACCCTCCAAATCCTAATTTAATATGCTTTTCGATGAATATTTGGAACTATTTCACTTTCGGAGCATTTATGTTGATTTTAGAGAATTTGGAGCGACTTGAAGCAATACGGTGCAATCTGGAGATGACGCCATGATTGATGATGCAATATCTGCAAGAACACTCTTGGATATGATTTGGAAGCACTAAAAGACAAGGAAGAAAGATATATGAAAGTTGGAGCAAATAAGAAGAAGAAACAAAGCTAAAACGTATGAAATGTCAAAGATTTACGCACTACATCCATCGTGTTTTGATTTCTCCTATCATTCCAGAGGCCATCTCGACCTGGGGACATTTTTCAGTCATAGTAGACTTCATGAAGGTTCCAACACTACCAAGAAAATGCCAAACGGAGGTCGGATGAATTTTCTAGAATTTATGCAAGACTGGGTAGCAGTGCTGGAATTTGTGTATCAGTGTCACTCAACCGAG
Source organism: Scilla litardierei (assembly GCA_030789695.1). NCBI lineage: Eukaryota > Viridiplantae > Streptophyta > Magnoliopsida > Asparagales > Asparagaceae > Scilla > Scilla litardierei. The sequence continues at coordinate 55,594,629 of CM061136.1, read as the reverse complement.
TGACACTTTCACTCGACCGAGTGAGATCCCACTCGATCGAGTGACCAAAAAACAGAATGATGATTTTTGGAGTTTCTGCAGGAGATCTCAGTCGACGGAGTGACATTTTCACTCGGCCGATTGCGCTATCAGCCAGAAATCTGAAAAACTGTTACAACTAGGGTTTTGGGTATTTTGGTCCACTTTTTCTTAGGGATTTGGGGCACAGCCTTTGACGTCCCCTAGGTTTGGCACTATGTGTAGGCGGATCGAGGATACCAGAATTAAATTTTTTAACCACAAGCGCACGGTGTTGTAGTATGGCTTGTGGGTCAAACACGGGGAGGCGTGTGGTGTGCTTGTCAACAATGAGGAACCGGATCACCCGGTGGGTGAGCTAGCCCTATCGCTTAGTGGGTTGTCACGATATGAAGCAACGGAAATGTATAAGATATAAAAAAGTAACCCATGACCTTGGTTTCCACCCTATCATGGATTCTCTCTATTACGACAGACGGAAAGGAACACGATCGGATTCTTGGTTTCCACCATATCAAGGATTCTCTCTATTACGACAGACGGATAGGAACACGATCGGATTCTAGGGTTTAGTGGCGAGACTTTGCCTCTAAGAGTGATACCTAGCGTTCCATGGACCCGATATTCCAGTCGATGCCCAGGATGATACGCTAGGTCTACCCGGGTTCGGACGGTGGGCATTCGCATGTCCTGTAACGACCTACTCCGGGAGCACTACGCTCGTAATGATTGCTCCCAACATTTCATCATGTCGTTCCCATGCGCCATGAATCAATGTCTACGCTAGGGGTGTGAGCTATGGCTAGAGGATCAAATTCTACTTTTATTTCCCCTTGGCCCGACGGTCAGAGGCGGTCTTTATCTCGCCAATGACAATAAAACACCCCGCGTAACCATCTAAATCCCTATATCCTATCAAAACCCTAATCCTATGGTCGTTCTAGGAAGAACCAACGAAGGGATTCCACCAATGTCCCAGATTAGGAATCTACTCACTAATCATTGCAAGAGATTCAATAACACAAATTTCAGCCATTAAAATTAAGATCAAGCAATAGAATACTAGAGCAAATGGTATTAATACCACAATATCAAAGTATTAGAAAGATCGGAGAACTTACAAAACAAGTTTAATTAAAAGCAGCCAAAAACCCTAAAACCAGTTAAGGAAATATGATTCTCGTTTTCTGGAAAACCTAGGGCTATATATACATTCTGGCAAGATGCCAGGGAATATTCCCAGAAGAAGACAAAAATAAACATCCAACCGATCGGTTGAAACATCAACCGATCGGTTGAGGCAGCGGGGAAATCGGTCTTCAGCTTCTGACCGATCGCTGAACCGATCGGTTGAGATCGTGATAATTCTCAAGCGATCGCTTGACCAATCGGTTGAGGGCGTGGAGCTCTGGAACTTGCGAAGAATTTCTACAGGTGAACCGATCGGTTGATAAGTCAACCGATCGGTTGGAGTTCAGCTTCAAAAACAGAGAACACTGTCATGACCAACCGATCTCTGAACCGATCGGTTAGGATTTGCTTCATTGCTGCTCCACGTCGGGTCAGATACGCGTGCACGAACCGATCGGTTGGAACTGTCCACCCGATCGATTGAGGGTTGATTCATGATATAACTTGATGTTTGGCCCTCAGGATCTCGTGTGGCTCCTCCCGTTGCTCTGGGGACTCGTGATGTGTGCTTGGTATGTTCCCTGCACTGGCAATCTCCTGAAATAGCACACAAACATAAAGAAAGTGAAAAGAATCTAAAAATCACAAAAGAATAGATACGAAACGACGAAAAACTACGGAAAATTACGGAGAAGACGTGCATGAATATATAAAATATAAACATACGTCAAAATCTCTCAAGCGGAACCCTTCCTCGTCCTCGAGGAAGAAGAGTGAGAGTAGGAGCTCAGAGGAAAAATCGAACGGAAGAAACAGAAAAAGGAGAGAAAATCCTAGATCACCCGTCAGAGCCAACGAAAACTTACTCACCACACTAAGCAAGCATGTGATAAACACATCACTCAACCCAGGAATAAGAGTTCATACAAGTGTCGTGGGTTCACGCGGTGATGCGCAAGTGAGTGAGGTCGTGAGCTAGCAGACGGTGTAACTATCTAAATTGTGCAATAAAGCTCCATATACACATATCCAACGAATGACCCAAATATCGATTCAATTCGAATTAGCGGTGAATAATAGCTCAAGCATGCATGAGAGTAGAGTAGGAATAGAAAACATATCATATGTCGGAGACTCTACTGTTAGGAACTAGGGGATCACCACATGACTGCCTAGTTGATCGCTAGAAAATTCCTATGCCAATCGTGTTCAAAATCGAAGGGGGTTGAGTAGGTGTGGAGGAGACCACTTGGTGCAAATTCTCGCCTTCCCTTTATTCATGGCGGTAGGAATAATATTCACCTCATGATTTTTTTGGGTTTTGGGTATTTGTATATTTTTTGGATTTTTTTGGCTATACATTTTTTTGTCTTTTCTCTCTTTCTCTCTTTTTTGAATTTTTCTTTTCTCTTTTTTATGAAGTGGGATAATGAAAAGTGTGCACTCTCCCAAATGGGGGAACGATGCACGACGAGGGGATCTGCACCAAGTAAAACAAAAAAGAATTTGAATTCTAGACACTTGGCAAAAGAAAAAATTTTCGCAGATCAGATCCTAAGCAAATGGGTTATCCTAGTCCTATTGGTAGTTTCCCGACACATGCGATTTGAAGAGTAATATATATATATTATCCAAGCATAAAGAAGCGGACAGTGGAGGCATATACCGCATATTCGAAATTTAAGCATGACAGTCTAGGGGTCATCTAAGAACAGGCATATAAAACAAAATCACAACGTAGAAGCACGCCAACTAGCTAGTCACAACACACAACTCACACAAATTCAAAGTGAACCCAGGGAGCATGAAATGCAATAGGACTCGACTTCCTAGGGTTAGTGAAAGTGATTATCGTAGCTAAGCTAAGTGTATGTGTGGTTCCATGGCAGTTCATCATGTGGGGTCATCTCTAGGAGAGGGAGAATAAAAAGGAAGGAAAGAAAAAGAAAAACACGATAAAAACGAGTCAAATATAACGGGAAAAAACATGACTGACGCACAAAGTGCGACTCCCCCAAGCTGAATGTTGCATTGCCATCAATGCAATAGGAGTAAGAGCGAGAGAGCAACGATATATGGGAGGGTAGTACGCACTGACAACAAAATGGAATAAAATGAAAAACACATGAAACGAAACATATATACATAAAGAAAATAAACACTCAAACCAACTATATAAAACACATGCACACGAACACATATAAACAAGCACACAACAAACAAGACACATGACAACAATCACAAAAAATTGATTTCCCCCAAGCTGAGCATGACAATGCTAGAAAAAAGAGATGATCAATGTGATGCAGAACAAATGGCTAGGGGGAGAATCAGAAAAATGGGAAATCAAGGTGCAGTAGAGGCAGTATCCTCATCCTCCTCGGAAGAGGCGGAGGGGAGCGGCGTGAAGGCAAATTTTATTCAAAGAAAAGTGATTAATCGTAATACTCTCCTCTCGCTGCTGAGAGGAGATGAGTTTATTCAACTCTAGACTAGAGAGCGGTAAAATTTTTTACACTACTAGATTTTGATACACCTGAGCAAACGGTGGATTTACGATCTGAAGCGGAGCAGAAAGCTTCTCTTCCTATTCTTTCTATGGCTTCGGCAATGTTCTGGTGCCACAAACACCAACGAACTCTAGCAATGCATCCTTCAGCATTCCCACAAGGTCTTCACCTGTACCCTGTAGATAACAGGATGCATCAGTTTGCTGTAAAAATTTCACCCTCGTAATAAAAGTATTCCAAAAAGAATCGTCTATAGAAATATATGAAATAAATAATGGTGGACGATACTTCCCTGGAAATATTTCAATATCATCGTGTGCTGTGATAGCTATCTCTGTGGTGTCCTCTCTCAGCTGCTCAGGTAAATATGGATCACATGTGTGGACATCCTTGACATGCTCGTTAAGGTATGACACGTCCAAGCATACCTCCGATACATAATCGTGCGTGTGCTGCAAAAGGTACGACGTGACAAGAACATCTGAATCAAAATAAATATCAAATGGAATACATGATTCAGAAATGGAATGTGTAGAAATATCTCCCTGGATGGGAGCAGTAAGCTCTATGGGATATTCCTCGGCGTCAGTGGAAGGATGAGATGGCTGCGGAAGCTCTAACGGAGGAGGGTAGTGCTCGGGATCCTCATGAATGGATGTGTCCTCGTCTCGATGCACGACCTCCTTATTGATAAGCTCTGGCTCCGTGTGTAAGGCCTCCTCAAAAACATGCTCTGGCTCCACATGGTGCTCTTTTGCCTCCTCATCAACTATCAACGTAGGTTCTCTCTGGAGTGGTGATGCTGGCTGCTCATATGTGTCAACTTGTGGGGATGTATCATGCGGGGGAGAATGCCCGTAAACAATCCAAAAATGTATTATACTCCTCAAAAAATCAAGATTGACATGGACGTCATCCCCAATTGTTCCTGCAGCCGAAATATGGTTCATAACAAAACCTGCAAAGCGTAGCTCAAATACATCCCCACTTGTAATGCTAATTGAATCGGTAAACCTCACTGACTCCAAGAGGCCCTCCAATAAGTTCTGAAATGTGTCCTCCTCTGGCTGCACATATGATTCAATTTCTGCTTCCCCCACTTCCTCGTAGTCCATCCACCCTTCATATGCAATAGCTGTATCGTAGGATGTGGGATCGACGATGGCACATTCTGGCTTTGGCAATATGACTAGCGATGATTCTTGCCCATAAAAGGAAGAAGCAGAACTGAAATCTTTGGAAATCATTGCAGCCTTAGGCATGAGCTCATTGGTTTCAAGGTCTCTTTTCATCGATTCCAATATAAAATCACCCCTTCCAATCTTGGCTTGCATTTAAATTTGATGTGCAAGCATCTCATCAAGAAGGTGATCTCCCGTCTGAGCGTTTTGATGAAAATCGTCGTGTCCCATCTGAGCACTCTGATCAAAATAGTATTCTCCCATCTGAGCACTTTGATCAAAATCTGTGGTCCATGTAGTGTAATCCATTATACCTGATTAACAAAGATACATACCTGGAGAAAAATATCAGTGGCACAAAAGAGTATAGAAATGATAGTAATGGTGGAGAGGGTGAAAATTCTCGGTAATAGTCTACCGACTCTCTACAACGAATTATACAATATATACATGTAAACCCAAAAAGGGTGAAGAATGTGAAAATTATCACGAGGTAAGGATATGAACTAGTCTCGAGGGTTATTGGGTCCTAACTGAAACAAGCACGTTGCCTCCCAGGCAACGGCGCCATAAAGCTTGACGTCCCCTAGGTTTGGCACTATGTGTAGGCGGATCGGGGATACCAGAATTAAAATTTATAACCGCAAGCGCACGGTGTTATAGTGTGGCTTGGGGGTCGAACACGGGGAGGCGTGTGGTGTGCTTGTCAACAAAGAGCAACTGGATCACCCGGTGGGTGAGCTAGCCCTATCGCTTAGTGGGTTGTCACGATATGAAACTACGGTAAGGTATAAGATATAAAAAAGTTAAGATATAAAAAAGTAACACATGACCTTGGTTTCCACCCTATCATGGATTCTCTCTATTATGACCAACGGATAAGAACACGATCAGATTCTAGGGTTTAGTGGTGATACGTTGCCTCTAAGAGTGTTGCCTAGCGTCCCATGGGACAAATATTCCAGTCGATGCCCATGATGATACGCTAGGTCCACCCAGGTTCGGACGGTGGGCATTCCCATGTCCTGTACCAACCTACTCCGGGAGCACTAAGCTCGCAATGATTGCTCCCGACTTTTCATCCTGTCGTTCCCACGCGCCATGAATCAATGTCTACGCTAGGGGTGTGAGCTGTGGCTAGAGGATCAAATGCTACTTTTATTTCCCCTTGGTCCGATGGTCAGAGGCGGTCTTTATCCCACCAATGACAATAAAACATCCCGCGTAACCATCTAAATCCATATATCCTATCGAAACCCTAATCCTATGGTCGTTCTAGGGAGAACCCACGAAGGGCTTCCACCAATGTCTCAGATTAGGAATCTACTCACTAATCATTGCAAGAGATTCAATAACACAAATTTCAGCCATTAAAATTAAGATCAAGCAATAGAATACTAGAGCAAATGGTATTAATAACACAATATCAAAGTATTAGAAAGATCGGAGAACTTACAAAACAAGTTTAATTAGAAGTAGCCAAAACCGTAAAAAAACAGTTAAGGAAATATGATTCTCGTTTTCTGGAAAACCTAGGGCTATATATACATTTTGGCAAGATGCCAGGGAATATTCCTAGAAGAAGACAAAAATAAACATCCAACCGATCGGTTGAAACATCAACCGATCGGTTGAGGCAGCGGGGAAATAGGTCTTCAGCTTCTGACCGATCGCTGAACTGATCGGTTGAGGTCGTGATAATTCTCAAGCGATCGCTGAACCAATTGGTTGATGTCGTGGAGCTCTGGAGCTTGCGAATAATTTCTACATGTGAACCGATCGGTTGACAAGTCAATTGATCGGTTGGACTTCAGCTTCAAAAACAGAGAACACTGTCATGACCAACCGATCTCTGAACCAATCGTTTGGGATTTGCTTCATTGCTGCTCCACATCAGGTCAGATACGCGTGCACGAACCGATCGATTGGAACTATCCACCCGATCGGTTGAGGGTTGATTCATGATATAACTTGACGTTTGGCCCTCAGGATCTCGTGTGGCTCCTCCCGTTGCTCCGAGGACTCGTGATGTGTGCTTGGTATGTCTCCTGCACTGTCAATCTCCTGAAATAGCACACAAACACAAAGAAAGTGAAAAGAAACTAAAAATCACAAAATAATAGATACGAAACAATGGAAAACAACGGAAAATCACGGAGAAGACGTGCGTGAATAAATAAAATATAAATGCACGTCAACCTTCATTGAGGGAGAGTTCCTATTATTTTTATTGGAGACTTTTTTAGAGGTTAGGCCATGCCCTAGGCCCCCTCTTGGATCTAAATTGTATTTGGATTGGATTTCTTCATGAAAGCTAAGTATCTTTGTTATTGTTATTTGAATCTTTGATTTGATATCTTTTAATATACAAGCAATGTTTTTTATTGATTTCTATATCATTATTTCTATGCTTGGTTGATTCTTGCTCTAGGGCAAAGGGATTAATCCTATGGATCTAGGTTTGATATGTGAAATTGATTGAAACTCTTATTGCTAAACTTGTTGTAGGGTTACATTATGGTTAATTTACTACGGATTGCTAGGGATTTCTATTGGATCTTGAGAGCTCAAGGGAGGATCTTGATCTATAGGAAGCCCTAGATATTCGATTTATATCTATAATCGAGATTCCCTAGAGTTTGTACGTGAGAGTGGCCAAAGCTAGCATCTTTATTATATTTATATAATTATATTCGTTTGTACGATGGTAAAACGAATACGAACCACCATGATCTAGATTCAAATTCACATTGCGCAAGAGTGAACTTGAGTTGGAATTGAATTATATTGTTGATCTTAATACTAATAGTTTGAACCAGGCTTGCGAGAGAGCGATGTTCTAGTTTAGATTATTATAGACTTGCGTAGCACGAGAGTGTGCGTTAGTTCTCAATATGGTTGCGACAATTTCACCCTAAATCAAGAGTAGTAATACGAGAGTTCATATCATGTTGATGCTAGAATATCCATAGTGGGGATTCCCTAGTCCTAGCCATTTTTATTGATTGAATATACAACCAACATCTTTATCATTGACACCGATATCCATCACCATTGCCATTACATCATACCATAACCATCTCCACCAACAAACCTTCGTATTCGAGGCAACCTAAGATAAATTGGAGCCAACACCACCACCTTGTGGATATGATACCCACTTGCCACTAGGCCGTACACTTGCGGTAAAACTACATTGTTTTGGGAGCATATCCTGATGCGATCACTAGGGAACGATGCGACTGCATCGTTTCTTGACGTGGTCGCATCAGACCTATTTTCTACTACTGCTAGGACGGATCTGAGGGTATTTTGGTCTTTTGGGCACACGTTTATAAGCACCCTTTCATCCTCCTGCGAGTGGAATCTCTCTTTTAGATGTTTTTATGTTATTTCTACGGTTTTGGGAAAGTTTGTAAGAATTCTAAACTTCTTTATTTAGTTTTTTTCATTATTCTAATTGTTTATTAGTGTATTACTCTATCTTTGCTTAATAGAAATTTTCTCTCCTTATTGTTACTGCCTTGTTTCATTATCTATTGCTGTTATAACTTGAATCTATGGCTTTGGATGCCTACCCATTGCTAGAAACCCCTTCTTTGCAATAGGCAGTGAGTAGTTTTCTTCTAGGGCAATGGGATAAACCCCATTGGATTTGGACCATGGGTTCAACCAACTAATTGATTTAGTTGCTGGGCTAGTTGAGATTAGGGGTGCATTGGGACGATTATTATCGTTATCGACTCGACCCCCTCCCTTTGGGGTGATCGAATTGGTCGCCAATCAAAAGTCGTGAGCGATCCATAGATCTGATCCCTACGAAGATCCATACTATCGGTGTGACTGAACGCCAATGGGCATCGATTAAGAGCTCTCCCAATGTTGGTCTAATCCCCAAACGCCACTGTGGGCGGGATGAAGATTGGGGATATTCGTCGAGCGTAATGCACCCAACATACATTGATGCATCAGAGACCACTGACATCGGTATAGGTTGGGTTAGCCTATCATTGCATCGCGACAGCAGGGGGTAGGAATGGACATAAGGGAATAACCTAAGATGCATCACGACAGCGGGGAATAGGCAAACACCCTTAGGTCACACGACCTCTCCTGTGTCCCAATGAACCCGACAACCGGTTGATTATTATTTTAACCTTAACCCTAGTCATATGGCAGGGATTTCCCAAGCCCTAGAGCTTTTTCCCCTTGATCACACTCTTTCTACCACTCACCAACCAATCACCGTTACTATCGCGTAGCTTTCATTCAAACACCCATAAAACTGATACTCATTGACTGCCTCCTCGTGTTTGACCCGTAAGCAACTACACATGACTCGTACGCTGCGGTTTTATTAGCATCGACCCCTTCGCGAGGGGCAATTAGAGACCTAAGAAGAAAAACTTGGCGTTTAGAGCAAATGAAGAGAGCTCAGATTCAGAACTTTTCGAAAGAAACAAAAATGAGATAGCATTCGTTACAAGGCAATTCAGAAAATTCCTTTGTGATAAGTTCGATAAACATAAATCTCATTCCGCTAACGATATTATTTGTTTTGGATGTAATAAACCCGGACATGTTCGAAGATATTGCTCCTTGGAGAAAAATCACGACCAAGGAAAGGGCAAGGAAAATGAATGACATAGAAGACGTAGCCAAAGAGTGAAAATGCTTGTAAAGCCAAAGAAAAGAGCGATTACAGCTTTTGACCAAAGTGATGTATCAAGCTCTGACGAATCGTCGTCGTCATCTAATGAAGAAGAACCCAGAGGAGAACATGCACACATATGTTTCATGGCTTCAACGTCACCCAAGGTAATAAATTCTGATCCATCTTCGCATCATTATAGCGACAATGACCTACTTAGTGATAGCGATGATGATAGAGATAGTGACTCTGATTTTGATATCAAAGGTGCATATAAAGAATTATATAATGTTCATGAAAATCTCATTAGAGAGCATCAAAAGTTAAATAAAAAATTTAAGATCTGCACTAAGAAAAGAGAAGAACTTGAGAAAGAGAATGACCAATTAGTCAATAAAAATAAATCTCTTTTGAAAGAAGTCGATGGTATGAAAAACAAGATAAATGCCTTAGACAATATAGTGACCACCACAAACAAGAAGTTTGATGAATTATCTAAGATTGTTGAAAAGTTTAATAAAGGGAAAGGAAAACTGGATGATAAAATTAATGGACAAAAGGCTTCGTGGAATAGGATCGGCTTAGGATACAAAAATTCAAATCCTAAGCATATAGAGAAGCATACTAGGAATTCTCACTGGAAATACGGGCACATCAAAATGTGGATTCCCAGAAACGACACAAACAAAGTAAAAGAAAGGTACGTGAATGAATTTTTGCATAATGTTCATTTCAATAAAAATTATACTTATATTTGTGACAGAAGTACCAAACCGTATTGGGTTTGTCTTCCACCAAAATGAGATTTAATCTCATCTAACATCCCTCAGACCAAAAAGAAAAGGGTGTTGGATCTGGATCTAAGCCTAGAGGGGTTGAATAGGCTAATAAAAATTCGCGTGCAACCCACAAGCAATCACACGTAGTTAAAGCAGATGCAGAGTAAACAATAAGCAATCACAGAGTACGTAGCAGATTTACCCTGGTTCGGTCACACCGACGACCTACGTCCTGCCCCTAAAGCAGATACTAGATTAATAATGTAACATGTACAACCGTAATAGCTAGAGCACCCACGTCTCTATACTCACCAAGCTTTCAGTACCCCCACCTCATCGGTGTTCAACAAAACTAATCTTAGTATAAGCTCTCACTTGACTAGCCCCAACTAGTCAAGTCCCTCTTGTCTAGCACCCACTAGACAAGACCCCAAAAGACACAAAGTATGGTAAAGTTTTCCCTACAGAGATCTATACACAACTATCACAAAGATAATAAATAGCGTTTAAAATAGCTCAATGATGGTGTAGCATCTCTGTCAATCAGCACGGGTCAGATCTGAATATGACAAGTAGTCTCCTCTCTATCTTAGCAACTCAAGTTACGGCTCGTAGATCACCTAGCTTGGATGAAGACACTCTGATTTAGGCTAGGCACTAGTAATGATTGCAAGGTGCATCAATTAGATAACCCTTGCTTTGCTTGATGGCACTGGAGCTCATAGGTCGGCAAGGATGTTGCAAGAGTCGGTAAGTGAGTTGGAAATACTTGGTGGTGTGGCAACTGCTCGGTCGGAGAATGCAAATCTGATTGGTGCGGCAGTTGCAACTTGTGTTGGTCGGCACCCTCCTGTGATGAAGGAGCAAAGGAAGTTGGTAAGTAGCTGATGGCACGAGTTGTCAGTAAATTCGGTGCAGCAATCAACCGGTCGACAGGCTTGTGAGGTGCTTGAGCAGATGATTCACTAGGAAATGCTTGGTTGGTCAATATTGCAACTAGGTGCGTTGGTAGGTGACTCGGTCTACAAAGGTCACACGCAGGTGAAGTTGTCGGTCGACAAGAAGTCAAGTTGCAGCTTTGATGAGTCAACAATTGCGGCTGGTGCAATGTTGAAGGAGTTGTACATTTCGGCTTCTTGAAAGTCCCTTGACCTAGTAGTCAATTTATGCGGCTCAATGATGTCAAGGGGATGAGCTATTGACCTGATAGTCAAATATTGTGGCTTGTGCTCTGATTCGCATGGAGAAGCTCTTTGCTTGAAGTTGTGGCATGTCCCTCTAGATTGCATGAAGAAGTCAGAAATATCGGCTATGGCTTGATGATTTGGTGCAGGAATTCAAGTTTTGCGGCTATGACTTGTGTAGGCCTCCTAGGGACTTGTAGCTTTGACAAGGCGATAAGAATTGATGTTTGGCCTTGGAAGCTTGTAGCAAGATGTTGATGGCTTAGAGGCTTGCGGCTATATGGTTTTTTTCTATGATGCTTGCGCAATGGAAGATGATGCTTTGTTTTTCTTGGTCGCAACCTTTAGCTCCTCTTTTAAGAGAGTTTAAATAGGGGAATGATGGAGAGATGTTTGGCTATAGGAGAATCCAATAGAATCCTACAATCAAAGGAGATTTGAAGTATGTAATTGATATGAATTGGGATTCAAATAGGGATTTGAATTGGAGTAGTAATTGGTGTAGGATTTGGTTTGATCTCCATAGCAATACAAATATAATTTGGATTGGATTCAAATAGGTTAGGAGATTTGAATCATGCACCAATTAATTTGAATGAGATTATCCATATCCCACCATCTTTGACCAAGTCCAAATTGCAATTCAATTGCAATTTCTCCATCTCTTTGACTTAGTCTCTAATTGAAGATTTATGTGCTTGCCATTCCTAAAAAAACACTTAGCACACGCATTAGAACATTCACATACGTTTGTTATCATCAAACATGAAGTCATCGATCGTTGTATCAAACAACACGTTGTATTCAACAATCTCCCCATTTTGATGATGCCAAAATAATATAAGATTTGCAATAACGATTCAAATGTTGTCATCGTGACATGCATGTATGAATTGTGATAATGGAGGATGTTTGCAACAAGTGCAATAATGATGTGCAATATACAAGCATGCAAACAATGGTGTTCAAGCATTCAAACATGTATGCATGCTCCCCATTTATTCTTGCTCTGCTTTGAACACATATGCATGCTCAATATTTTCATGCATCAAATCAAATCTTCAATTATTCTCCCCCTTTTGTTATCTTCAAAAGTGTATAAACGAAGTCTAATTCATGTTACATGCAAAAATAGAGTATAATAAATTGCAACTAGCACTTGCATGTCATTTTTCTTAGAATAAGCACTTAAAATTCAATGAAAAGTGTAATGTAGACTTCTACACCATCATGTAAGTGTGATGATTAAATAATTGAAGCATAAAGGGAGAAACTCTTAAGAAATACAACCAAAATCAATCCACTTTCAAGTAAACATTAAATCATCTAGGATTGATTTTCCACATCTCATTAAAATTAAGTTCAAGATACCACACCCCAAAAATATAGCCTATAAGGACTCTTAGATGTGGTGGTGGCATTGCTTGACGAGTATAATACCAACGCTAAAGATTACCCATAAAGCATATGTTCGATACTCGTGGGTAGTATACTTGCCATGAGTTGTATCCATTTTTTAAAAGGAGCTATATTCATATTTTTTTCATATTCAATTCGTGTGTGCTCAATTTTTATCCATGGCAAGAACACATCATATCCCTTAGATTTTTCAGTTAATTTTCATCCTACATTCACTTTCCAATATTTCTTAAACGGATCTCCAATTGTGCAACAATATTCAATGTTCGTGGAAGTGAAAGTGTAGGTGTAGAAATCAAGTTATTCAATTCATTAAACATGTCATGGCTATTTTAGAAAGTCTATCATGTGAATGTAGCTATTAAAATAATACAATGATTTCTACAAGGATATAAATGACATTCAATAATACTACTTGAATGATATAAAGGAAAAAGATATAGATTAAGCACATTTTTTTTGCTTTTAATCTTTTTCAAATTTTTTTATTTTTGTTTTATAATGAACTAAAAACAAACTAAAAATCAAGCAAACTAGCACACAAATAAAAATAAGTCAAGCATGCAAAAACTATGAAGGTATGCATTAAGTTCAAAGTGGGAAAAATATACCTTCGTGTCGTCATTTGGCTAAGAATCTAAATAATGAAATGTTCAATCCATAGTTCCTCGCCATCTGCATCTTACCTACACGATAAATGATTTGTGTGACCTTGGAATCCAACAAGGTCAACTCACGTTAGTCATCAAATCTTTAGTAACCTATATTTGCTTGACCAAATATTCTTGTTCCTATATTTGCAATAGTAAGAGGTATGACCAACGCAACCACAGGTAAAGCACTTTGCATGAAAATTTCCAACCTTCGTTGTTTCAATGTGAACTTTTCTATAATTTGTCTTTTCAACATTTTAAATAACATATCCTAGTCCTCGTCTATTATTGCCATAAAGTTAATTTCCAAGAATAATATCCAACTATTGTTTTCCAATAGAAAATTACTTTAATGACAATTCTAGACTAGTGGCTTTGGATTTCAATGAAGCATTTTCATTCACAAGCAAAGTGCATTTACTAATAAAAGCTTTCTTGTGTTCTTCTTCCTTCTTTTCAAAAACAAACATTTTTTCTTTAAACTCTGTATTTAGCATGCTAATCTTTTCAACAAGGAATTCATTTTCAGTTTTAAGTTTAATCATATTTTGCTTATACATGCTAATATCATTCAACAAAGAGGGACAAGAAAGACATTCAGCTTTTTAATGCAACCTAGAATTCTCTTTTTCCAACAACATAATAGTAGAATCACATGGAACAATTTTTCCTTTTAGTTCCTTAATTTCTAATGACATGTTGTAAGTGTCTTGTTGCATTCATCGTTCGAATTTCTTTACTCTTCTAATGTGGATTCTAGCTCTACAATTTCATCTCGCAAGGCTTTACAAATAATTAGAAGTTCAGCTTTACTACCAGATTTTACCTCATCATCTTTTGCCATCAAGCAGAGGGAAGAGTGGGCTTCATACTCATCATTCTCATCTTCGTTGTCCATGTCCCACATTCGCACCACAGCTTTTCATTTCTTCTCCGCAACACTAGCTGTTTATTGTGGGCAATCCTTCATAATGTGTCCCTGCATTTTACATTTAAAACATTAATCATTATTAATAGCAGTCTGTTCAGATGAATTTCAAGAAGGATTATATTGGTTAGAACGATTAAACCTTTGTTGCATGTTAGCTCTTCCTTGAGGAGTCTTGATGTATCTTCTGAAGCCTCTGACTATAAATGTTATCTCCTCCTCGTCGTCATTACCTTTGCTAGCTTGAAGAGATAGTGGTTTTGGAGATTTTTTCTTTGCATATGGTTTCTCTCTTAAGGGTTTTAGGGGACCCTTAGGGCATTTTTCTATGCACATCCTATGTCAGATGGACGATAGAAGAAAATCAAATAAGCAGCGGAAAACAACCATTAAACTATTTAACGAAAGCCCTTATGATTTCAAGACCTTAGCCAGGATCTCTACTATCTTGAGGTGGATCTGACCACCCCAAGATAGATCTAAACTACTGCAATATAATTAAATGAAAGGTTTTAAACAACATACCCAGAACTTTGCGTGCACCGGTAAAGTGTACCGAACCGCCTTCTACTCCCCAAAGCTAGCCGCCTTTGCGCCCTGAACTGATCCACCCGAAGCAAGCCAACACGTGCCTCTGAACCAACCACTTGACGAAGAAGATTCCACTTGAGAGCGATCTAATGTCTTAGACTTCGGATCGAATCCGATCCTTCTCGTCGTTTTGCTAGAACGCGAGCAAAGGAACGGAAGAAAGATATGAGGAAAGAATAATTTTTCTTCATGAAATCAG
Organism: Scilla litardierei; assembly: GCA_030789695.1. Lineage (NCBI taxonomy): Eukaryota > Viridiplantae > Streptophyta > Magnoliopsida > Asparagales > Asparagaceae > Scilla > Scilla litardierei. Next base: position 55,579,385 of record CM061136.1, on the reverse strand, counting down.
CGTGCTCAAAAATTTGGAGCTACTCGATTCAGAGACTTGGTGCAAGTTTTTCTAAAGGGTGTCGACCCCTAATTATATAGGTAGTCAGATCCCCTTGCTCGTCGCACGAGAAATATGGTACTATTAATGAATAGGAGGAAAAAATTAAGTTAGTTCACCTTTCTCAAAGCTAAACTTCAACTAATTTTATCTCCCTCACCGTTGAGCTTCAGCAGTGATACAACCTATTATTTCAAAGAGCTATGAACGGTGAACGCATAGAAACAAACTGCGACGAATTCCGACTTCGTTTGACCCCTCAAACAATTTCTCAAAGTTGAGCAAAAAGTGATAAATCATCTAAAATTACAGCCGTCACAAACCCCTAGGCCTTGTTGGACTGTGGGCCCCGCAGGTGGGGACCACCTACCAGTTGGGCCCATCCAAAGGGTGTGCCCAGTTTGACCTGGGTGCCCGCCCGCTCTTGGGCAAGCGGGTCTGATCCACCCGCTGTGTAGACGGGCTCAGAGCCCCGCACGCCCTGGCGGGCTTGACCTGCCTGCATAAGCGGGCGGGTCAGACCCGCCTGCTTGGCGGGCGGGTCCAGCCTGCCAGTAGGCTGGATCCCCCTTTTGTGGGTGGGTTCAGCCCGCCTAGCGGGTCTGGACCATTCCTGCCCAAGCTGGGCTTGGCAAAACTAGGCTCGTTTGCCCAGTTCTGGCCTTTCAGGCAGTTTCTTGAGTTCTACAACTCCGATTGGACCGATTTCAGATTTGTTGGAAAGCATGGTTCGAGTATGACCATCCCAAAGAGCCATCTATCCATTTCTATGTGTTATATGATCTAAAATATTATCGTAAACTATTTATGATGCATTTTAAATCTTGTTTGCATCACATGCATTAATCACATATTACATTCTATCAATGCTGAAGTCGCAAACATTTTGCTACATTATTAAATCTCATTTAAGGTCACAAAACTTATGCGACCTTATTAAATCCTATTTAATATAGATGGACTTAATGTCACTAACCCTTATTGAATTCAATTATCCTCGTGCACCCGAGTGCACTCCTCCTAAATTCTTCATATTACTAAGACACAAACCAAACTCGGTGTGAGACCCTACAGCCTGACCCTACTATAGGTTGGGGCTTAAAACCCTTAGATGACAGTAACCACGAGCAGCAGGCGGCATCCCTGTTTCAGCATCATAATTAAGTGATTCACCCAACGACAAAAGTGTCGTCGGGATCATTCTGACTGTGTAAGTGATGAATACCGTAGTTTTAGTACCTTTGCCATAACTATGTCCCTACATGGCCTAGGGTATGGTAAACTATCAACCTTACTAGCCATCATCAGTTAGCATACTTCAGTCTTTGTTATATACGCGTTGTACATCTTACAATGTACCCCGCCGAGGTTTAGTACAAAGAACCGTACTAAGCCTGTGACACTAACTTCACTTTAACAAAAGAGACGAATCCCATCTTAGTCATTTACTTACCTCGTATGCTTCATGTGTCACCCAACCTAAGGCCTTTCAGCATTCCTGGCCTCGAAGCTAGATCATAGATCTAAGTGACATTATTCATGCACAGGTTCTTACAAAGACTTCAGGTCTTAAGGACCAACTTGCCTATCATCACTAAAGAATTATTAATGACAGTTTTGTTAATGTTTAACCATTTAATAAATCTCCATTGGGTCGTTCAGTGGACTCATTCTTTAATGAACACATGTGCCTTGTCTCCGACTTCGCCAGGTCGAATGACTATGAGATCATCATCACCCTTTAGGGTAAGACAAAGACACAATGGTCTATTCGATGTGCTGATATCCTTTTCTCGACACATCTATGACCATGAAAGTTTTGAGACTTAAGTTCCTATCGATCATTCACTTCCCATAATCGAGATCTACATCTAGATATGTAATGACCTCACTTTAAATCTAAGGAAATTATCCAAGTATATAATTCATTGAATTTATACTAGGACAATTAGTACCATTTATATTTGAACAAGATGTTTTCTTAGGATAAATTGCCTCAATGGCACATATCTTCCTAAATCTTCCACTTGCATTTAGGCTATTTATCTTGGTATCTCATACTGCTATAGCATATCAGTCACTACGGACGTTCAAATGTCAAACCTAAAAGGGATCTGCTAAAACGTATCTATTATGCAGTTTTATGGAGTCTTATTATTAATACACAATTTGTTCACAAAGGGTTGATCCTTTGATATCGTCTTTGGATCTCATCCAACAATTTTCCTTCTGTGCAGCTAATGATTAGCATACACAACTTGATGTACTGTTTATCATTCCTACAAGTCAGTCATATCATATTCTAATTATTCTTGTGTCAATTATGTCCAGTACAATAATGACACCAAAGTATCTATATCTTTGACATAATCAAAACTCTTTTGATTTGATGTCACATATAGATGGTTTTATAACTTAGAACTTTTACTTAGTCAAAAACGAAACTAAATAATATGCTCGCTCCCACTGACTTTGAGAACCGTCTGGTTAAATACTTCAACTTAAATTTCTAAATCTTATTTAGAATATTTATTAAGTATAACCAGTCCACTCGTGCTGAATTAATTAAAATGGAATGTACCAGTGTCAGGTTGATTTGACTAATAAGTTATATCATTGGTCCTTCTATAGGAGTCTTGATGATAACCTACTAAATCATAACAACCTACACTGTTATTTCCTTTAACGCCATTAATCTTCAAACTCGAATTATTATATGCAGTCCAACAAGAACTTTTCTTGTTATAAGTATAGTTTTCGGTAATCAATGCACATCCGCCATCCCGTGACAGTGCATGTAGAAATGGGCTCTCCTTTTTCATTTTTTATAACGGTCATCCCCCCTTTCTTGGGGACGATGTGAACGGGGCTAACCCATCTACTGTCAGAGATAGGGTAGATAATTCTTGCCTCAAGCAATTTTAGGATTTCCGTTTTGACAACCTCCTTCATGTTGGGGTTCAACCACCTTTGAGGCTCTATGGAGGTGGCGTCAGTGTTTTCCAAATGGATTCTATGCGTGCAAAGCCTAGGGCTTATTCCCTTAAGATCAGAGATAGTGTAGCCAAGGACATCCATGTGATCCCTAAGGACTTCTAGTAGTTTTTCAAGTTGATCATGGCTGAGGTGGGAATTAACAATCACCGGGAAGGTCAATCTACTACCCAAGAAAGCATACCTTAGATTCAATGGTAATTGTTTAAGCTCTACCTCAAAGGGTGCCGTACCCTCTGCTTCATCATCTTGTGTGAGTTTGGATTTTCCTTCAACATCTGAGTTTAGCTCACTCTCGAGTGGAGGCTCAGATTCGCTTCTTAGTGAGGACGGTGCATCGGAATAGACGCTCTCCAATTCTGCGCTAGCATCGATAGGACCACCACCTTGCTCCGGTTCATTCCTGAGATCAAGAAATACGTCAGCAGATTCAAAAATGCAAGAGTGGAGGTCGTAGAGTGTAACTCCCTGAATATCGGTTTGCTCGAAGGATTCCTCAGGAGTGTAGTACTCTTCGACTCATGTTCTACCGCTTTTGAAATATAGCTTGCCGTCCCTCACGTCAACTCTGATATCGCCCCTAATAGTCCCATCCGGGGAGATTTGATCCATCACAAAGCTAGCAAACAATTGTTCGACGGGGTCCTCGATATCAATAGCAAAAGATCCGGTAGCGTGGACCGCATCAACAAGTTCCATAAGGAGCTCCGCAAAGGATTCATCATCTTCCTGGCCAGACTCAGTCATTGGAATTGCATCCCCCATTTTACCTGTTAAGATCTTGTGGAAAATTTCGGGAGAGCGCGTAAAATAGGGCTGTAAACAGAGTTAGGAAAGAATGAAGAAATAAATAAAGAAATTGAAAAATAACCGGGTGATCCAAATTGAACTCCATAAAAAATAATCCCCGGAAACGGCGCCAAAAACTTGGCCGAAGCCCCGGGAGTGCGAACACGCAACCGGGGCACTCGCCTCGCTAGTCTTACCACAAGCGCACGGTGTAGCGGCGAGCGGGTATCGAACACGAGGAGGTCAAATGACAGTGTCTTCTTCAAGTCACCTGGCTATAAGAACAGTCGAGAAATGTTCGCAATAAAGCGGTCACAGTCATTCAATTATATAAAAGGAATATCAAATTAATAAAGACGCCTAGGGGGTAGGGAATCCCCGCTACAAACCGTATCTCGTCATTGTGATTCGTAGGTTTCACAATTTCTAAATTTGAAATTCAGGTGAACTAGTTCCAACTAAATGTAGAACCAAGCTCACGCTCTCGTGCCATTGCCGGTCTATAGAAAACCTAAGGTAGGGTCCAATCTCTTGCAAACCCTAACCTAGGCAAGCTAGCGTGAAGAACAACTTCATCGTTCGATCGTATCTCGAGCCCACTCTCGTGCAAACTCTGTTGGATATGGAAGACGTTTGTACACCCTTGTGGGGGATGTACGAGGGAATACGGACCTCGAACATCGCGTACACGAAGTCGTGTACAAAGGGAATCTGTTCCCTTGCGGAGAGGATCTCTGGATGAGTGGGAAAGTCGCATTATATATGCATAAGTGCATGCGACATATGGCTTATAAAGGGGGAATATCTTAAGCTTATGTTGTACCTTGCATATGGTACACCTTAAGCTTATAATGTGCCATGTATCATGGTACACCTTAATTAAGTTGTTCCAAAGGAACAACTTACCCTAAAATAACTACCTTGGGGGCTATAAATAAGACCCAAGGATAAGCCATTTCTTACATCTTTTGCATGGCATTCTTGCATGCATTTTCATCCTAGCGAAGCTCTGCCGAAATGCTTCCTCTCTTTCTTTATCCAAGTTCTTAATCTAAAGTAGAGATTTAGATTGTGGATTTAGTAGCCTTACTCCGTTCGTGAGAAGACTCGATCCGTCGTGGCGAATCCGAAGGCGAAGTTCGTAGACTACCGTGCCGCATACGCAAGCGTAGGTCTAAACTTCATATTATCGATCCTAACTCTGTTTTGGCAGGATCCTACATTGGTATCAGAGCCATATGGGTTCGCCCCGGTCAAACCGCCACCCCGTCGAAACTATGAACGAGTCGTTGTCTTTTTCACGAATGGGTCTCCTACTATTACGGATATAGTAGGAACGCTTTGTGACGGAGAGAACGCAGCGGTTGTTCTTTTCACGTTAGGGTCTCCTATCATTACGGATATGGTAGGAACTCTTCGTGACGGGAAGAACCGACCGTTCACATAGTAAGTTATTTTTCTTTTTTGGCACACGGCCATTAGGAAATAACTAATTTCTCGATGAACGGGTGCTTCATCGACGAACGGGTGCTTCATCGAGGAAGATGATGGTAGTTATTTCCATCGGGTAAGAGGTAATTTTGGTGCATGTGCACCATGGCCAAATGGGCTATGAAGGCCATTCAACCCCCCTCCCCAAGCGGAAGGGGTTGGCTACGGCCAATAACCACCGGCGACCACCCCATCAAGGGGGAGGAATGAGTGCGGCAACCCCATTTAAAGGGGGTGGCCGGCCATGGCCAAAAGGGGCCATGGCCGGCCAACGCCGAATGGCCTTGGCCATGACCGGCCATGGCCAAGCCATGGCCGGCCAAGGCCAGGCCGGCAGTGGCCGGCCTTGGCCAAGCCCTACCGGCCAGGCCGGCCCTGGCAGTGGCCAGGGCCGGCGCCCTGGCAGTGGCCAGGGCCGGCGCCCTGGCCACTGCCAGGGCCAGGCCGGCCCTGGCAGAGGCCAGGGCCGACGCTCTGGCCTCAGGCCAGGGCCTGGCCGAGGCCAGGGCAGGAGCCCTGGCCCCGGCCAGCGGCCAGGCCGCCCTGGCAGAGGCCAGGGCAGGAGCCCTGGCCCCGGCCAGCGGCCAGGCCGCCCTGGCAGAGGCCAGGGCAGCGCCCTGGCCTCAGGCCAGAGCCTGGCCGAAGCCAGGGCAGGAGCCCTGGCCCCGGCCAGTGGCCTGGCCGGCCGGCCCTGGCAGAGGCCAGGGCCTGGCCGGCCCTGGCCGAGGGGGCCAGGGCCCCTGGCCGGCCAGGGCAGAGGCCCTGGCCGGCCCTTGGCCAAGCCCCGGCCAGGGCAGAGGCCCTGGCCAGGAGAATTTGCATTTCGAAAATTGGTCGACCAATTTTGTGTTTTTGGTCGACCAATCTGGCAGAAGGTCTGGGTCGACTGCAAACTTGCCTACTGACCCATACGGGGTGACAAAAGGCATTGGCCAAACTCGGATGTGCCAATTAGCCCATACGGGGCTAACCACAGTGCCGACTAGTTCATACGGAACTAACATTTTAATGAAGTTTTTTTTACTTGGGCTCTACTCCTTGAAGACTAGCCATAGTGCTCTACTTCATGCGAGATTAGCCAAGTCATTGTGCTCTACTCTACGGAGATTAGCCAATGTACTTATGTAATTGTGCTCTACTCCTTGAAGATTAGCCGTAATGCTCTACTTCATGCGAGATTAGCCATGTCATTGTGCTCTACTCCACGGAGATTAGCCAATGAACTTATGACGTTGTGCTCTACTCTACAGAGATTAGCCAATGTATTTTAAATTCGTTTTGAAAAATACGTTTTCAAAAACACTTTTCCGCTGCAAAGTAATATAAGAGTACTAACATTTGATAAAGTGAGGGAGAAATATTGAAAGTTACTCTAGATGGTGATTGGAAACATAGTGACCTTTCCGATTCTAGAATAACATCTTCAATATTTTTCGAAAGTAACTTATCAAATACTCGCTTTCCGCTGCTAGTACTATAAGAGTACTATTGTTTGATAAGTGATGGGGGAATATTGAAGGTTGTTCTAGATGGTGATTGGAATCATAGAGACCTTTTCGATTCTAGAACAACATATTCAATATTTTTCGAAAGTAACTTATCAAATATAATATAATTCCAAGTGGGATTTGAATTTTTAGAACTATCCAAATGGGATACTCTATTATCATTTCAAGTGGGAGTTATATTTTAAGAATTCTTTATGCAATGTTTTGATCGAACCTTCGGTTTTGTGTTTTTTTGCAGCATTTTAAAAGTAAAATGTCTTCCGCTTCAAAAAATATCGTCGCTGAGTTAAACAAAGGTGAAAAACTCAACGGCGATAATTACAAACTTTGGTCCATTAAGATACAATACGTTTTAGAGGAGCAAGAAGTGCTCGAAACTCTAAAGAACGTAATGATTGAACCCGAGTTGGGCACTACGGCCCAACACAGACGAGACAAGGAAGCTTTTGATGCTTGGTCTCGGAAGAATAAGATAGCGCGCATTACGTTATTAAGCAGTATGGCTGATGACATAATGCGCATCTTCCGAGAATATGACCTAGCCATGGACATATGGTCCAAGCTAGAGGAGAAGTTCGGTGGCACATCGGTGTCCAAACTTCGCGCCTTAACTATAAGGTTCGATACATATAAGAAACGTCCAGATCATTCCATGGGGAAACATCTGCGACATATGGCGAACCTTATCTCGGAGTTAAAGGACGCAGGTCATGTGCTCACTGATGAGCAACAAATCCAAGCAGTCATACGTTCCCTACCAAATGGGTTGGATCAAATGAAGATGCATCTCACTCACAATGAGAGCATCAAGACCTTCAACGACGTTTCCAAGCACCTCGAATTAGAGGAAGAGCGGCTTGCGGCTGCCAAGCCAAGTGCAGAAGTGCACATGGTTGCTAGTTCCTCACACGGGGGAAAGAAACGTAAAGATCGTTCGAAGTCTTCTAATGAACGTAATAAGCAACCTGAGTCTACCAAGGAACCCAAACATAAGGGTGGGCACAAGAAATGGCACAAGAAGAAAGACTTGAAAAGGATCAAGTGCTTCAAGTGCAACAAACTCGGTCACTATGCTCGTTCGTGTACGAGTGGAAGTGACGAGGTAACTTGTAATACTAGTTACATATGTGTTTCTAGTTCAATATTTCGTGTGGAATCTAATCCATTATGGGATAATTGATTCAGGTGCCACCGACCACATAGCAAAGGACAGACGGTCCTTTGTGGAGTATCACCGGATACACCATGGAATGAAGTGGATCGATGTAGGAAACAACTCACGTGTTGTAGAGAAAGGCGTTGGGAATTGCAAGCTAGACTTGGACAACGGCCACACTCTCCTACTTTATGATGTTCTCTTCATTCCATATATTCAAAGGAATATTAATACTGTGGTCAATTTAATGGGTCTTGGTGATAGTTGGTTCCTTCATGATTGTAATATGGACCTATTTTTGTAATAATTCCTTTATTGGTACTGGGTTTGTATTTCAAAGGATGTATTGTAATAAGTACAATGTATTTCCTCATGTAATGAAAATTTCCTTGTGACAAATTCTTTGACTAATGAGTCTAATATAATTTGTTGGCATGCAAGGCTTGGTCATATTGGACCAATGCGTATAGATAGACTTGCCAAACGTGGACTTCTATCCAATGTTTCAAAGGTTGAAATGTCGACCTGCGAACATTGCCTTGTGAGGAAATCTTGTCGCAATCCGTTTGGAACCGGCACAAGGGCCGAGGTTCCATTACAGCTTATCCATTCGGACATATGTGGTCCGATGAATGTCGAGACAAGTCGCGGGAAGTCCTATTTTTCATCACTTTTATTGATGATTTCACCCAATTCGGTCATATATATTTGATATCCCACAAAAGTGAAAGCACTAAACCTGCTTTAAAAACTATATGAGTTTAGTGGAGAATCAATTAGATCGCAAGATTAAGGTCATGCGAACCGATATGGGCGGTGAATATCAATCAACAAGTTTAAAGGAACTTTGTGATGAAAAAGGCATAGTACATCAGGTAACTATGCCTTATACTCCTCAACAAATTGGTGTTGCAGAAAGGAGGTATAGGACTTTAATGAAAAATGGTCCGTTCAATGATGGCGCAAGCTAACTTGCCAATCACTTTTTTTTGGGTGATGCATTATTGACAACCGTTTTCATTTTAACCCGCGTACCCTCGAAATCAGTTAGCTCCACTCCTTATGAGTTGTGGAACCAAAGGTCTCCTGAATTAAACATTTTTACCTTGAGTTTGTGCATTCAACGCACATATTTCCTCCCATAAGTATGGCAAACTTGGGCCAAGTGGAAGGAAACGTATCTTTATACGATACGCAGAAAACTCCAAAGGTTATATTTTTGTTAGTCAGGAAGACAATGGTGGGCTAATTGAGTTTGAGTCGAGGGATGTCACTTTCTTGGAAAACGAGTTTCCAAGACAGGGCGAGATAAGTCCAGACTTATCTTTATTTTGAGATTTATGATCAAAAAGGATTACCTCATTCGAGTGGGAGAAATTCTTGGTGAAAACGAAAATTCTTTTCAACCTTCACCAATGGATTATACGAATGACGATTATCCTATTCCATACGGGAATAATGATCCAAGTGGGAGCAACTCTAACAACATTTCAAGTGGGAGTGATATTAGAATTGATCTTAATTCGAGTCAACAAGGACTTGAAGAATCTCAAATATGCCGCATCATGCCCTGCGAAAGACAAATGGATGAAAGCGATGAAGGAGGAATTGAAATGCATGAAAGTTAACCAAGTCTGGGACTTAGTTAACTTACCCAGAGGACATATAGCAATTGGGAACAAATGGGTTCTCAAAATCAAGCATAAGGCTGATGGCTCTATTTGACAGATATAAAGCTCGCCTTGTCACGAAAAGTTTTACGCAACAGGAAGGGATAGACTACGAAGAGACCTTCTCACCTGTTGTGCATTTTACCTTGATTCGCATGTTTCTGGCAATGGTAGCTTGCTTATACCTCGAATTACATCAGATGGATGTAAAGACTGCCTTTCTCAATGGAGAATTGGACGAGGAGATCTATATGGAACAACCAACAGGGTTTGTAAAAGAAGGAAACAAACATAAGGTTTGTGAACTTCGTAAATCCATATATGGTCTTAAGTAAATCCTCGAGGCAATAGTATATACAATTTCAAGAAGTTGTCTTATCAAATGGTTTTTTCCATGCTTGATGAAGATAACTGAGTATATATCAAGAGGATTAAAAGCAAGTATATTATCATGTCTCTATATGTAGATGACATTTTAATAGCCAGAAATGACAAGGGCTTTGTGATGAGTATCAAGGCTTGGCTTTCATCAGTATTTGAGATGAAAGGCATAGGAAAAGCCGCATATATCCTTGAAGTTAAGGTTTCAAGGAATCGTTCGAAGAAACTTCTTTCTCTTTCACAGGAGACTTATATAAAGAAGGTTCTAGAACGATTTAATATGCAGGACTGCAAGTCCATTGATATTCATATAAGCATATGCGATAATTTATATCTGGAATCGTGTCCAAAGAACCAAAAGGAAAAAGAAATTATGGAAAAAGTTCCATATTCCAGTGCAGTTGATAGTCTTATGTACGCTATGGTGTGTACGAGACCAGACATCTGTTTTGCAGTTGGAAATGGTAAGCTGTTACCAATCCAACCCAGGGCAAGAACACTGGAAAGCGGTTAAGAGGATAATGCAGTATCTTAAAGGAACTGCAGATTTGCAAAAGACTGATAAAACCAAGAAGGTAGACATAAGGTACATATCTACGCATGAGATGATAGAGGATCAGCTTACGAAAGCGATCCCCAGAAATGTTTTTTATAAACACTTATCATCCCAAGGATTGCGTATGAGCTGAGTTGTACCAATATATATTCCCATGTCTAAGAAAGATCAAATTTAATAAAAGAATAAGTTCTTTTTCAAGCATTGCATATGAATTTCTTAAAGAAATGTTTGTGTACATTTTTTTGAAATCTCAGCTGAATTGTGTGTATGTCGGACAGATTAAGGTTGGCTCTCTCACATGAGCAACCGACTTATCTTATCAGATGGATAAGATAGAGATGAGACTAGTTTAAAGTCAAAATCATTAGACGAATGATTTAGAGTCATGACTTTAACAAAGTTAGTCGAATGAAAGATCTGCATCATATGGATGCTTACAAAAGATCTGAGATCTGTATCACAAGGATAAAAAGATCTCATTGGATTTTATAATCCTATCTGTCTTATGCAGGATGAGAGTCCGGGAATATTTCCGGAGTAGTAAGGGGACTCAAAAGATAGGCACTATGGTGTCTGATCTTTCATCCGTACAACATCATTAAGACATACTCTCCCTGGGAAAGGAGTGATGTTGTAATACGTGTTCATACCACGTATGCATTTCGACCAATGAGTTAGTAGCAATAGTGTTTGCTATTATGTGAGACTCAAAGGCCATACGGGTCTTAACTCTTACCCTCAAGGACTCCAATTGGTTCCTTTAGATTTGACGAGATGATCGCTATCTTAGCGTGTTACTAATGGGCTATGGTAATTCGGCTCGGCGGGGCACGTTAGAAAAGCGAATCAAGTCAAGATCAGAAGGTTCGCAAGAAGAGGAAGATTGATTTCATATTCGCATTTGGACTTTAGTGATTCAAAGCTGGCCAGCCAATTGTAATCCAGATGGGATTCAATTGTTGAATATAAAGTACAAGAAATGTAAAGAAATAATCTAGGGTAAAGCATGCGTTGAACTACTCAACTTTGCACCTTCGAGGTCGTTGTGTATCTCTAACAAGTGCACAACAACAGACTCTACGCGCATGACGGTCGCACGGTTTATTTCTCGGTATGATATATGAAAGAACTAAGGGAAAGACGTTCTCTTACAATCCCCTCAAGTGTGAGTGGGAGATGTTGGATATGGAAGACGTTTGTACACCCTTGTGGGGGATGTACGAGGGAATACGGACCTCGAACATCGCGTACACGAAGTCGTGTACAAAGGGAATCTGTTCCCTTGCGGAGAGGATCTCTGGATGAGTGGGAAAGTCGCATTATATATGCATAAGTGCATGCGACATATGGCTTATAAAGGGGGAATATCTTAAGCTTATGTTGTACCATGCATATGGTACACCTTAAGCTTATAATGTGCCATGTATCATGGTACACCTTAATTAAGTTGTTCCAAAGGAACAACTTACCCTAAAATAACTACCTTGGGGGCTATAAATAAGACCCAAGGGTAAGCCATTTCTTACATCTTTTGCATGGCATTCTTGCATGCATTTTCATCCTAGCGAAGCTCTGCCGAAATGCTTCCTCTCTTTCTTTATCCAAGTTCTTAATCTAAAGTAGAGATTTAGATTGTGGATTTAGTAGCCTTACTCCGTTCGTGAGAAGACTCGATCCGTCGTGGCGAATCCGAAGGCGAAGTTCGTAGACTACCGTGCCGCATACGCAAGCGTAGGTCTAAACTTCATATTATCGATCCTAACTCTGTTTTGGCAGGATCCTACAAACTCGAGCTACGACCTAGGTTGGGATAGTTCCTACCCGTCCAATCTCTTGCAAACGGGTATTGGTATAGAATTGCAATCGAAAACACTAGTTTCGGTCTAATCTCTTGCAAACCGATTCCGAAGAAATCCAATTGTAACCCAATTCGAATATCTAAGGCTTCCTATCGAGTTGGGATCCAATCTCTTGCAAATCCCAATCGGTATGAATCCCTAGCTATTCCTATTAAATCAATCCCAAACTAACCCTAATCAATCCTAGCAATGATTTCACCAATTCATCACAAATTAGAAATAGGGTTCGTAGGGTTCATCCCTACGCCCTAAGACGATAAAACTACTCACAATTCATAATGAAATTCAATAGAAATTCACAAATAAAATCAATAGAATTCATTGCAATATTTAATATATCAATAAAAATGGAGTTTTTGATAGAGGGAGAGACAAACCAATGGAGATTCAATAGCATCCAACAAAATAACACTTTTCTCTCTCCCCTAAAAGCTCAATCTAATCTCCTAAAAGTAATCTAAAAAAGGTTGCAAAAAGTTCCGGAAAATCCCTCTAAACTAGGTTAACAACTGGGGTTAAATACCCCCCAAAATCGCCCAAAAAACTGTGACGAAAATGCCCATGCGCAGCCTCAGAATCGCAATTTACGCTACAGGCAGCGCGGCTCACTCGGCCGAGTGACAAATGTCATTCGGTTGAGTGACAAACCTTGACAAATTCCAGTAACTTCAGACTTTTGGGGGTCGGCTCCTCGGGAGTCACTCGGCCGAGTGACTTTCTTTGCTTCGGCCGAGGGGACTTCTTCACTCGGCCGAGTCGGATCTCGGGAGTAGACTGACAGATTACAGTAAGTTGGGACTTTTCGTTTGCCGTCGTCTTGATGCCACTCGGGCGAGTGGGGTCTCCGTGGTTCGGCCGAGTGGGCTGACGATGGTCGGCCGAGTGCACGCTGATACTCGGTCTGTTGCGTGTCCGATCTGGCCAGCCGAGTGGGCTATCGATGGTCGGCCGAGTGACTCCTTCACTCGGCCGAGTGACATGCTGAAAATGCCCAATCTTCGTATTTTTGCTCCCTCATCGCTCCTACGACGTTCTTTCTTCTTCCTGTCACGACCCGCTTCCCAAAAATATGGAGGCAAAGCGTGAGAAGGTCCACTCAGACTTGAAGCTACAAAGCTGCAAGTCCGATAAGCGTCAATCAAATTTAAAACTGTAGGTCCTTGCAACGCGAGCGAAACAAGATAATAATAATGAAATGAGACAAAAGAATAATCTCAGAATATCCATAAATATAAATTCCAACATCGCAGAAAAGCCACCAGGCTGAAATAAAAGAGAGTCTAAAGGCCCAACATGGACAACAAAATTACAACGTACAAAACAACGGTGCTACGCACCGATAACTAACAACAAACCTAAAACAAAAGAAAGCTCAGCAAAAGTCACCAAGAAAGATCACTGACATCCACAAGACTCCTCCTAGGCAGACATGGACTCAGGCTCAGCGTCAGCAACTCATCACGTACACAGCAACGGTCTCTGGCTCAGGTCTAACATGTGACACCCAAAAGAGCAAGGGGCACATGTCAGTAAGTCTACAAGAGACTTGTGCAAGGAAACTGGAAGTATGCAAAAGTAAAGCAACCTAGCAGTTCTAGCATGAATGTAATGACGTGGCAGTTAAAGTATGAGTGCAACAGGTAAAGTAAAGTAAAGTAAAGTAAAGTAAAGTAAAGTAAAGTAAAGTACGAGCATGGCATGGCATGAATCATTCACAAGACAAGTACAAGACAAGTAAGGTAAGCACCTCGTGCACAGAGATTCCGTCTTTTGGCTAGAGTGGCTGATCGGGCCAACTCCTAAGCTCAAGTGACCGTTTATCCCTACCCCTCCACGTGTATCGGGCATTGGTTTTCAGCCAACACATGAGGCACGCTTCTGGACCACGAGCCAGGAAGTGTTTTAAACAAGTATGGCGTAGGGGTGCACCTAGCCGGAAACACGGAAACACGGATTGTACAAGTATTTTGTAGCGTGTGCTACGATGCAACAATCAATTTGAACGACATGTAAGATGCAATGCATGGCAGTTAAAAGTGTGTACAGGTAAGGAAAGTAAACGTGACAGTTTAGTATGCATGAACAACAAGTTTAAAGGGTTGGATCTAGCTTCGTTGTCAAGCTAGATCAATTAGGTGACGGATCTAGTTTAGTTGTCAAACTAGATCAAGTAGGCGTCTAGCCAGCTATCATTTCACTGACTAGTCTCTTTTACGCTGAAAACAAGGAAGTGGCCTAAAAACATGGCCCTAAGCAAGATTTGGCAAGTTTCACTTGCCTGCAAGTACGACGTCTGAGCACACCGTCCAATGAGTCCAAAAATCACAATTATCCTACGTGCACAAGTCCACCGGCCTAACGTCCATATTATTAATCTTGATTAGTGAATTTAAAACATTTAAAACATTTTAAAAACGTCAATTTTAGTCTTGATTAGCATGCAATTGGGTTGGGGTCCTAGGGGTGCAAAGCGCTACCTCAACACGACGTGAAAGCTACACCGGCGTCGGGTAGCGACGCCGGGGGTTGGAATAGAAGAACGCGCTCCAAGTCCTGATTCCAATATAGTTTCCTCGCTGGAAAGTTCAAAGCATCAACCAGAGCAATGGTTCCAGATTCCAAAGCTAGCACGTGCGACGACGGGCTAGGACGTGTCGCAACGTCGTGCACGGCGTATCGTCGGAGAGAAAACACCTAGGTGGGGCCCACAGTAGTCCTAGGGACCTTTGGGGGACCCACAATACCTCTGGAGAACTTGGGGGCCCACGGTGGCAAGTGGTGCGACGGTTGCGGGGTTGCGACGTATGGCCATCGGTCGTACACAGCCAATGCGGGGAAATCTCTTGGTCGCTGCGGGGGAACGGGGCTGTGCAGCTGCGGGGTGCGGGCGCTAGGCGGGTGCGGGGGCTTCCTTCGGTCCGTGCGGGGGATCGGGTCGGTCGTGCTCTTGGGAGCAGGTCGTTGCAACGTTGCAACGTTGCAACGAGCGGCGAGCGGTCGATGCGAGTGGGCGCTTCGGTCAGGCGCTTGGCGATGCGGGCGACAGCTACGGGCCACGGTGCGGAGCGGGGTGCGGGCCAAGCCCTCGGTCAGACCGAGGGCTTCTCTCGGTCGGAGCAGTTAAACGGTGGGGCTGCTGCGCTGCGATGCGGATCGGGGTTGGGTGCGGAGCGGCTAGTGGTCGGAGCGGTAGATTTGGCTTGGTTTTCTCGGTCGGTGCGGCAGCTGTTCGTCGCAACGTTGCGACGAATCGTCGCAACGTCAAATTTGGGTTTTGTAAGAGGCTAGGGTTAATTTCTTGCGAAAATGGGTCTTCCTAGGGGTTGTTTATATAGTGTAGATGGGTTGACTTGGTCTAGGGCTAAATCTAATAGGATTAGAAGTTTAAAATAATTTAAAATTTGAATCTCAACTTCTCCAACTCACCCAAAGATTTGACTTGGTCCAAATGAGCTGGAAATTGGCTCAAAAATTATTTAAAAGGTTTAAAACTCAAATAAATTTTATTTGGCCGAAATTAATTTAAAAATTAATTATTAAAAATATTATAAACCTGGTTAAAAATATAAAAGTGGTCAAATAAACTCCAAAAATTATAAAATAAATATCAGGGTGATCATGATGAAGAGAGTGAGCTAACTAAGAAGACGGATCTCAATTTTGACGTCGGACGACGAAACTAAAAATAGAAACTTCTCCCGTCAAAAGTGAAAATCGCCACGTCTCATCGAATAAGTTTAAATTGTGGGAAAACGACTCGAGAAACGTCGTTCCAAAATAGTGCCACTATTTAACATTCTTAGAGACGTTCACAACGGCATATCACACGAAAGTGTTCACAAACGAACAAAGTCTAAAACAAACACGTGCACGGCCAAAAGCACGTGCACGAAAAACGTACAACGAAAAGTGGTCGTTACATCCTCCCCACCTTAGAATAAAGTCCGTCCTCAGACTTTCTAATATAGCTAGTCGCTCTAGTAACTACCCCAATCAAGTCATATAATAATTCAACCAGGTATAGTCATTACAAGTGCTTATATATGCACTAAGTAGTCAAACATTAATACTACCAAAACGTATATATATTTATATATATTCATGTACGTTATACATTTATACCTATTATAGTCAGTCAAACTCATACACGTATTTCAATCATATATATAAGCATGCATCCCTTATATGACTACTACCTACCTAATCACAAAATAATATTTCAGGTACTCATATAAGTATGATCTCACACTTAGCAAATACAATCATTGCTCTACATATAGATAGCTACCTATGCCCAAACATCAAGGGTATACTACCCTCTAATATTTCCTAGCATACATCCAACGCATCAACTCATGTAGTCACACCATACCATAATCAAATCAAGTTTCAATATATATATATATATATATATATATATATATATATATATATATATATATATATATATATATATATATATATATATATAATCACCACTACTATAGTTTCACAATACATAGTCATTCAAATACATGCAAATAGTTCACCATATATTCACATCACGTACGGTCCTATAACTGTATTTACGACACGCCACATATATCATAGTCATCAATGCATATAACTAAGCACATACTTAACCGTGCATGGTGCACACCCATACACGCTAACATTTCATTTACGCATACCAATCATATCATTATATAAATAGCACACCTACACAACTAGTTTTAGCGAGTACACATACGTTCACACAACAAGGCCTTAGTAAATAACTATACCACAAGACCAGCACCTATAACTATATACTGGCGTAGCGACCCATAATCATGTGCGTAGCACAACCAGGCACAAACACTCCTATCACTATACATACATCAAACATTGCTATATTCAAACTACAAACATACATTCAATATACTTAGAGTATACCCACTCAAGCTTGAGTGAGACTCAGTACATATATCAGAATATTCTATATACGTAACACGGCATTCATACCTATACCAATACCACCCCATAATTTATACGTCTACCAATACAACCATATAATTTCCATAAATCAATCACACTTAATATTTAGTCAGGCAATACTCACATAGTTAAATCAATTTATATACCATACTAATAACATTACAGACATCAGCACCCACATATTTATAATACCCTCCCTAGTACAAACATTCACCGAATAGTCACACATAAGTAATGTACATATTCATACCATAGCCTACTACCTATAATTAGTATACTAACACATCCACACGTACAAAATTAAGATGTGCAATAGTCGTGTATAACTCACGGTATGCACGCATGCAACATCCCGTAAAAGCAAGCAATACCAATCAAAATTATAATCTACTATCATATGCATATCACCTATATACTCAGGCAACAAAACATAACTACTTACATCTAAACACTATATATATCTACCTACGAGCACATACTCATACGTACTAACATATGGGTCACTCAATAGGCCTACTTACGTAACTATACATATGCTTATTATTATCACACCTATCATACACATAGCTTTACCAATCATTTATTTCAACCATCACAAGTATCTCTAGCTACACACACTCCATTAGATATTCCAACGCTAGCTCTTATATACACATGCATCCCTAGTATGGTATAGCTAACCACATACAAATCTATAAATAATAACACACAAATAACTTTATAATATCACGAATAAC
Organism: Scilla litardierei; assembly: GCA_030789695.1. NCBI lineage: Eukaryota > Viridiplantae > Streptophyta > Magnoliopsida > Asparagales > Asparagaceae > Scilla > Scilla litardierei. The sequence goes on along the minus strand of CM061136.1, from coordinate 55,561,246 downwards.
TCCAAGTACGTATATATCACACAATAGGCAAACATTAATATACTATGGGGTTATACTCATTCAAGCTCACGTACATAACTTGGGTACGTGCACTACGACTACCTCACGAGGTCCAAGGGTCTACTAACAACTTAGAGTTGACACAGACATTGACGATCACTAAAGCCTAAACAATTTAGAGAGAGGTCGAGGTCAAAAGCGTGACGAGGGAAGGATCGATAAGCACGAGTTCAGATAGGACGAATACAAGGAGACGGCTTGGTTAGGGAAAACATTGGCTCAATGGTGATGTTTAGGTTGAGTGAAAAGGAGATGTGGAGATACTTAAATAGGATACAGAAGAGATAATAGGGTAAATAGCATAAGCTAAAATACGCGAAATCTGAAAACTGTTGTACTTCAAAAATTGAAATCCTCGACTGAAAAGAAATATTTGAAGGTCGATAAAACGAGTTGTTAAAAATAAATTTGAGTCGAACATTCATAATAAGAGAGAATGGTCTATTGGTTTTAAAAATCATCATAAAAGGAAGTAAAATCATTTACACGAATATTAAGGATGTGGTTTAGAAAATTTATACGTCAGTAATTTAATGTAATGTTGTCAAAAAAATTTTGGAAAGTCAAGAATGAAATCAAGTAACGGAAGAATTTAAACTCATGTTAAATGCTTTCAAAACTTTTAGGCTATGGAAAATCAATATTGAAACTTCTTTTAGAGAAATCAGGATTTGCCAAAAATGAGAAACTGATTTACACAAGGTTCTTAATATACGAGCACAACAAGTCTAGCACGGATAAAAAAATAGTTGAAAGTATGTATGGTGCACGGAGAAATAATAATAATGACTTAGTAGTAGAATTATCAAGATCGAATAGCAAGTCTTTAAAATCAAATCATGGAGGGTCTAAATTGGGAAGTGGTTATGAAAATAGTAATTTTGCAAAAATCTGAAATAGCGAGAACGACGAGCAAAGACCAACTTGCTGAAAGCTGAAATTCCATGTGTCTTGAAAAGTATATGAATGGCATAAATCAGGAGGGAAAAGTACAAGTTGAATAAAAGTACGATTCAGAATAAAATTAATATATGAAGGGACGACGCATTTGCATAAGTACGAAAAACATAGGCTAGGAAAATACTATAAGCTAGTATTCAAAAATTCCGACAAACGTTTTAAAAGTTTAAATCAATGAGGGAGTATGAAGTATATTAAAATTTTGAACAAAGTTAAACTTAGTGGAAGAGAAGATTGAAAAATTCTTTCAGAAGGTTCAAGTTTTGTAATGGAGATGTTTGAAAATTGACGACGATCGTCATGAGGCGATCTCGTGAATCGAGGCAAGGAAATTTGTCGGATGATCAAAACATGCATACGCCTAGGGTATGAATCAAGAGAATCTACGGGGAACTCCTACGGTCGACAAACTAAAGATTAAGAACTAAGCGCTAAGACTTTCTAAGGAGCTAGACGGTAATGAAATGCGTTCAGCTTGGTCCGAAATCGATGGACCCAAACGAACGACGGAAGGAAATTCTAGGAGTCTAATAGGGTCAGGGTTAGACAAGAACCCCTAAGGTCACTCCTACGACGATTAAATCAATTGCTGACAGGGAGTCTAAATAACAGTCAGGGCCTCTATCTAGCAAGCACAGACGTCTAACTAAGCCTTCTTACTCCTAGTCTCATAAGAAAACGACTAGACTCAGGGATTATGACTCGGATGTTGCAATTTATTTAATGGACATTCCGTTATTATCGTTGTTTCGTTAATTTGCAATTGCAAGACTGGACCTGCATGGGCAACCAACAAAACTTGTCACGCCCCGCTTCCCAAAAATATGGAGGCGAAGCGTGAGAAGCTCCGCTCAGACTTGAAGCTACAAAGCTGCAAGTCCGATAAGCGTCAATCAAATTTAAAACTACAGGTCCTTGCAACGCGAGCGAAACAAGATAATAATAATGAAATGAGACAAAAGAATAATCTCAGAATATTCATAAATATAAATTCCAACATCGCAGAAAAGCCACCAGGCTGAAATAAAAGAGAGTCTAAAGGCCCAACATGGCCAATAAAAGTACAACGTACAAAACAACGGTGCTACGCACCGACAACTAACAACAAACCTAAAACAAAAGAAAGCTCAGCAAAAGTCACCAAGAAAGATCACTGACATCCACAAGACTCCTCCTAGGCAGACATGGACTCAGGCTCAGCGTCAGCAACTCATCACGTACACAGCAACGGTCTCTGGCTCAGGTCTAACATGTGACACCCAAAAGAGCAAGGGGCGCATGTCAGCAAGTCTACAAGAGACTGGTGCAAGGAAACTGGAAGTATGCAAAAGTAAAGCAACCTAGCAGTTCTAGCATGAATGTAATGACATGGCAGTTAAAGTATGAGTGCAACAGGTAAAGTAAAGTAAAGTAAAGTAAAGTAAAGTACGAGCATGGCATGGCATGAATCATTCACAAGACAAGTACAAGACAAGTAAGGTAAGCACCTCGTGCACAGAGATTCCGTCTTTTGGCTAGAGTGGCTGATCGGGCCAACTCCTAAGCTCAAGTGACCGTTTATCCCTACCCCTCCACGTGTATCGGGCATTGGTTTTCAGCCAACACATGAGGCACGCTTCTGGACCACGAGCCAGGAAGTGTTTTAAACAAGTATGGCTTAGGGGTGCACCTAGCCGGAATCACGGAAACACGGATTGTACAAGTATTTTGTAGCGTGTGCTACGATGCAACAATCAATTTGAACGACATGTAAGATGCAATGCATGGCAGTTAAAAGTGCGTACAGGTAAGGAAAGTAAACATGACAGTTTAGTATGCATGAACAACAAGTTTAAAGGGTTGGATCTAGCTTCGTTGTCAAGCTAGATCAATTAGGTGACGGATCTAGTTTCGTTGTCAAACTAGATCAAGTAGGCGTCTAGCCAGCTATCATTTCACTGACTAGTCTCTTTTACGCTGAAAACAAGGAAGTGGCCTAAAAACATGGCCCTAAGCAAGATTTGGCAAGTTTCACTTGCCTGCAAGTACGACGTCTGAGCACACCGTCCAATGAGTCCAAAAATCACAATTATCCTACGTGCACAAGTCCACCGGCCTAACGTCCATATTATTAATCTTGATTAGTGAATTTAAAACATTTAAAACATTTTAAAAACGTCAATTTTAGTCTTGATTAGCATGCAATTGGGTTGGGGGTCCTAGGGGTGCAAAGCGTTACCTCAACACGACGCGAAAGCTACACCGGCGTCGGGTAGCGACGCCGGGGGTTGGAATAAAAGAACGCGCTCCAAGTCCTGATTCCAATATAGTTTCCTCGTTGGAAAGTTCAGAGCATCAACCGGAGCAACGGTTCCAGATTCCAAAGCTAGCACGTGCGACGACGGGCTACGACGTGTGACGACGGGCTACGGCGAATCGTCGGAGAGAAAACACCTAGGTGGGGCCCATAGTAGTCCTAGGGACCTTTGGGGGACCCACAATACCTCTGGAGAACTTGGGGGGCCTACGGTGGCAAGTGGTGCGACGGTTGCGGGGTTGCAACGTATGGCCATCGGTCGTACACAGCCAATGCGGGGACATCTCTCGGTCGCTGCGGGGGAACGGGGCTGTGCAGCTGCGGGGTGCGGGCGCTAGGCGGGTGCGGGGGCTTCCTTCGGTCGGTGTGGGGGATCGGGTCGGTCGTGCGCTTGGGAGCGGGTCGTTGCAACGTTGCAACGTTGCAACGAGCGGCGAGCGGTCGATGCGAGCGGGCGCTTCGGTCAGGCGCTTGGCGATGCGGGCGACAGCTACGGGCGACGGTGCGGAACGGGGTGCGGGCCAAGCCCTCGGTCAGACCGAGGGCTTCTCTCGGTCGGAGCGGTTGAATGGTGGGGCTGCTGCGCTGCGATGCGGAGCGGGGTTGGGTGCGGAGAGCGGTAGATTTGGCTTGGTTTTCTCGGTCGGTGCGGCAGCTATTCGTCGCAACGTTGCGACGAATCGTCGCAACGTCAAATTTGGGTTTTGTAAGAGGCTAGGGTTAATTTCTTGCGAAAATGGGTCTTCCTAGGGGTTGTTTATATAGTGTAGATGGGTTGACTTGGTCTAGGGCTAAATCTAATAGGATTAGAAGTTTAAAATAATTTAAAATTTGAATCTCAACTTCTCCAACTCACCCAAGGATTTGACTTGGTCCAAATGAGCTGGAAATTGGCTCAAAAATTATTTAAAACGTTTAAAACTCAAATAAATTTTATTTGGCCGAAATTAATTTAAAAATTAATTATTAAAAAATATTATAATCCTTGTTAAAAATATAAAAGTGGTCAAATAAACTCCAAAAATTATAAAATAAATAGCAGGGTGATCATGATGAAGAGAGTGAGCTAACTAAGAAGACGGATCTCAATTTTGACGTCAGACGACGAAACTAAAAATAGAAATGTCTCCCGTCAAAAGTGAAAATCGCCACGTCTCATCGAATAAGTTTAAATTGTGGGAAAACGACTCGAGAAACGTCGTTCCAAAATAGTGCCACTATTTAACATTCTCAGAGACATTCACAACGGCATATCACACGAAAGTGTTCACAAACGAACAAAGTCTAAAACAAACACGTGCACGGCCAAAAGCACGTGCACGAAAAACGTACAACGAAAAGTGGTCGTTACACTTCCACTCCTCTCCAATAGCAAAATTCCCCTCGAAGGAGTCACGGGTGACACTCCGGAGTGGGTGTATCTCAGAATCACTCCAAATCGCTCGAAATCTCCTGAAATTCGACAAAAACAAGAAATCGTGAAAAGCATCGCAATATTGCCGAAAAATCGTGAAAAGCGCGATTCGAGCGATCAAAATGGCATGCAAACATGCATAAAAAGGTGTAAAATATGGAGTGATCAAAATCCCCCAAGCTTACCTCTTACTCGTCCTCGAGAAAGATGAGTAAAAAGCGAACCCGGTGGATAAAGAATTTAGAAACGATGGAAAAGTGGAAAATGAAAATAAAAAGAAAAAACAAAATAGAAAACGAAGAATGAAGCTGCTAGATCATTTTGCTCAGGACGTGGGTTTTGCTTACTCATATAGCACGCATCGAATGCAAAACACATGTCAAAGACTTTTATTTCGATATCATAGTATAATGGTGCATTTGAAATAGAAACCCCAAGAATATCAATATAGCATGAAAAATAAAATAATTCTAGAATTAGCATCGTCTGAAGCATCTAAAGCGGTATACAATATCGTAGATCACACACTTTTCAATTGAATGCTTTCTATAAGCATTATAAGAGATATCACACAAAAGAGTAGTAAGAATAGAAAAGTGTGGTTTTCATGAAATGAATGCTAAGCATAGATTTCTGGATTTCGTGAAACTTTAGCGATCTCATCGAGTATAAAATATTACTTAGCCTATGTTGTTATGCACCGTCAAGTATTCACTCTCTCACACATCATAGTATCCTCTCCCCCTAAGCTTATCCAAAAGCGTGGTGGCATATACAAAACAATATTTACATTCCCCGTTTCTAATGAAGCTCCAAAAGTCAAAGAAAATAAAAAACAACAAAAGAGGGAAGGAAGAGAGAAAGGGTATGAGATGGGATCGTTTCCGAATTTCTTTTCTCTTTTCTTTTCCTTATTCTCAAATCTTTTTCTTTTTTTTTCTTTTTTTTCTTTTTTTTTCTTTTTTTTACAATAACATATATACACAAATGATTCCAAATCAAAAGAGAAGGATATACAAGTATTTTTTTTCTTTTGGTTTTGGGGAATTTGGAGCATGGGATATAATGACGGGGGAATGCCAATAATAGAATCGCTAAGGGGAGATTCACCAATGAATTTTAAGATAGAGAAATAATGTTCAAGATATGTGGAGAAAGAAATAAATGTATTTCTCAGTTCACTCTATAGGACGTGCATGACAACTTCAGCAGGGTAATTTAATCTACTCAGTTTAATCTCAAAAAGCAAACTAGTCCAGATATATCAATGCTAGCAAACATTCAATCAACCTGAAGTGAAGCGTACAAATCATGCAATAAGAAGTGATATGAGGAAAGAAAGCAGTACTCCAGATATAAGCAATCAATGCATGAATCTTGGTGTGTTTTCTACGATAGCTTACATATGAATCATCAGACATCAGCTAATAATAGAATTTCATCCATTTTCATATGGAAAAAGAAGTGGGTTACTATTTCTAAATGCAAGGCAGAACATAGCATATGATATCAGAAACAAAAGCTATGACATGACAAAATTAGCATGCGTATAGAGAAAAGCTAACACCACGTCATCGTCATCACAAAAAAATCATCTCTAGCAAAAGATGAAAGAAATAAAGATAAAGAAAAACAAGACTATTTATAATGCAGCACACAAAGAAAATAAGAAAAACGTGATGCATGGTAAAAAAAATGAAAAAGTGATGAAAAATGGGTGCAAAAGCGGAAAAACGTGAAAAAAAACTAAAAATAAAGGTGATAAAAGCAAAAAGTGTGAGAACTCACTCCCCCAAGCTAAAGTGCACAGTGTCCCCAATGTGCAAACTGTGGCACACCGAGAGACGTGAAATGGGTGGGGAGGGTGAGGATGCATGCATGATAAAAAAAGGAAAATGAAAAGAAAATATGATGATGTGAAAGATGCATGCAAAGATCGGAGTGATGCAGATAATGTGTCACCAAAAATAACTCTCCCTCTCTCCCAAAAAAAGATATCTAATGCTGTGAGCAAGATAGGGACAAAAATAGTCCGGGGGGGGGGGGGGGGGGGGGGGGGGGGGGGGGGGGGGGGGGGTGGGATATATCGACAGGACCAGCAGAGAATGGGCAGCATAACGACAAAAAGGATCAATGGCATCAAGGGTGTGCCTAAGCTGGTGGTGATGCACCATCTCCGTCCTGTGGTGGAGGAGGTGGTGAGGGTGGTGGTCGAGGTGTCGGCTGGGTGGGTGGGTGAAGTGGAGGGAGTCGCACCAGGATCTGATTCAGGTAAGCCTGAATATCGGGGAGCATGGCGGCGCGTGTCTCCATGGTACTGACCGTGGCAGAGAGAGCCCTAAAATCGCCTCTGAGTCCACTCACCGCCCCCTCAAGAGCACGGAGGCTCTGAAGTAGAGCATCAGGGGGTGGTGGAGCAGGGGGACGAACAGGTCTAGGCTGTGAAGGACAGGGCTGTCTGAGACGGGCAGTGTAAGTAATCGGGCCAGCCGGTAGGTGTGGAAAAGGTGTTGTGCTCACTAGTGGATGCCCCGCCTCAGTGCGAGGCTGGGACGCAAGCTGGGAAGGGGAGGCAACAACAGTAGTGGTGGAAGACAAAATCGGTGACGAGGCAGCAAGAGAGGTCGGTGACACAGGTGTGAGGACAGACGTCACGACACTCTCGGATAGGACAGCTACGGTGGAGACAGAAGGGTCGACCACTGGGGAGGAAGTGTAAGGACCAAAAGGTGACACCCCAGCGGACATCAAACCGGACAGGGTCCCCACGACGGCAGCGAAAGAAGGCTCGTCGCTCTCTAGTATGGTGGGTGGACGCTCGAGAAGAAGTGAGGAAATAGGCTCAACCGAGATAGGCACAGTAGTGGTGGGGGTGGTGGTGGTGGTGGACGGCTCAACAAGGGTACTCCCGACACTGGCAGAAGTGGGGACAGAAGTGCCGGGAGGTGCAGAAAGTGCATGCTCGGGCTGATGGATCACGGGGTCAGCAGGAGGTACAGGGGGTGCCTGCTCAGCGCCCTCGGACTCAAGTACGTAGGCAGCTGGGATGAGGAGATCCATCGCTGGGATCCAATCCTCGTGGGCCGGTCCTATATGTGTCCGAGCTAGGCTCGGGAGGATCATGTAATCGGCACTAAAAGGACCGTGAAACCACACCCAGTGCCACTGGCCGTGCGGACGAATCATCTTCATCCGGGCCATGACGTCTATCGAGAGTGCAGTGGGGCCCGGGGCTCGTCTAAGTTCAGCAGGTAGGTCCATGCCGGTCATTAGGGCTAGCAGAGTAATCAGACCGCCGCAGCAAATAGGTGAGCGAGCTCCCACCCAAATGATGATGCGGTCTAAAAAACAGCTAGCAATATTAATCTCAACGGTGGGGACCAGTTCATCGATATCCCTATCGAGAACTCTGGGGCGAGTCATCGTGTAGAGCATATAGAGCTCAGGCGTAGACATCGTCTCAGGCTCGTACCTCGCCAAGAAAGTGGTCGCCATGAGTCGCTGGGCTATGCGGAGGCAGGGGTGCAGGATGGCTAAGGCCTTAGCCCTACTAGAGTCAAAGCCATGGTGGGAGCCCGTGATACGTGTCCAGAACGTGGAAGTGTCAAATGACGGCGGTGGGATGTGAGTGGGTGCATAGGTTCGGTCGGGGACGGGGACATCGGGCCACTGAAAGAACGCACGAAGCACGGCGAGAGTGACCTCGCACACTCGATCCATAAGGTGGAATGTGCATCCTCCATGGGTCCGGGCTACCGAGATAAGTACCTCAAGTGTCAGACGGACGTAAGTGTCCGCCGACACTGACAAAAAGTCGCGCCAACCCACATTGTCGTACAACGTGAGCATCCCCTCTAGCACCCCTAGGCGGTCAAGGTCTGCTAAGTGTACGAACCTAGAGGGCACTATAGATCACTGGGCGATACGCTCAAATCGAACCGTTGTGCGTCGTCTCTGAACGTGATCCCCAGCGGCCCGACAACGGGAGCCGGTGGTGGGATAGGATCGGCGGGGATAGGCTGTGCGTGATGGGATCGGCGGGAAACGGCTGTGTTGGGGGTGGTGGACTAGGTAGAGGAGAGTCCTCCCTAGCGTGAGAGGGACCGGCATCATCGGTCCTCTTCCGCTTGGAAGAGGCTCCCTGCGTGTGTGGCCTAGTGCGGGGCGGCATGTGTGCCGCGAGTGCTCACCCAATAAAAATATAGTGCGACGTGCTCAATAAAAGGGACGAGTGTACCTGAACATGCCGCGAGAGCAAATCAGCAAGTGCGTGCGAAGAGCGCCGCCTCTGCGAAGCTTAAAGTGCGTCCTGAAGCTCCCCTAAGCTCCCCCAAGATAGCCTGCAAATCAAACAACGATATCAGTGGGTAATATTCAAAATACATGGGGGAGATGGGGTATAACAGATAGATAAAGAAGTTAATTTGGGTTAGGGGCTCAATGGGCGTACGGATCGTCAAAAATGGGGAGAAAAAGGAGTTTTGCGCTAAACAGGGGATCGCCGGCGGTCGGTCGGCGGTGGGGTGTGTCGCCGGAGGTCGGCGATGCTCGGGAAGAGGCGTCGCTGGCGGTGGTGCGGTGATCAAAGCCGGCGGCGAGGTGATTCGGGCGAGGGAGGGGTGCGTTCACAGGTGAGGGGAGATGAACAAGCTTAGGGCTCGGGCGAAATTGGGGATTAGTCGTGTTGAAATTCGCGTCGAGCCCGCATCGGCTTATATAGGTGCAGATACGACTCGGCCGAGTGACTATGTTGCTCGGCCGAGTGACGTATCGATAAAAAAATTTAAATTTCTCCCCGCCACATAAGACTCGGCCGAGTTTCTTCTGTTCACTCGGCTGAAGGGAGAAAACTCCTTCGGCCGAGTGGCATAAGCTACTCGGCAATATTCAGGCTAGGAGGGTATCCGTTTCCCTCGGCCGAGTGACTAAACGTACTCGGTCGAGTCACAGTTAATACGAAATGCACAAAAAATACAGAGATTTGGGTTCAGCAGACTTCCCTTGTTGGTGCCCCACTCGGCCGAATGGGGTCCTTTGCTCGGCCGAGTCGCATATGATACTCGGCCGAGTGGCATGCTGTTTTCTGCTTCGGGGCTCCGTTTTCGCTCTTCTCTCTGGTTTTCTTCCTCCAATTGGTTTCTTCCTCCTCCCAAGGCCTGAGCGCATTCCTAGAGCACTCTTCCTTTCCTCTATCTTCCTCCATATGAGAGATCTCCTTTTCTCCTCTCCTGCCATAAGAATTAAGACCCGTTGTCACGATTTTTATGGTCAAAAAGACTCAAAACACTAATAAAGTCTAAACCAAAAATGAAAATCAAATAAAAAATAAAAATAAAGCAAAAACCGTCGGTTTGCCTCCCGACAAGCGCTCGTTTAAGGTCTTGAGCTCGACCACTTTGGATTTTCAATTAACGCTTGATGTTGGGTGCATATGAGATGCACCCGTCGAACTTGCCGGGAAGACCGCTCGGATTTGGATCATGGTGGTGCGTGGCCTTCCTCAGTGCCCCTTCATCATGAGCAATGTTGGGGGATGGCTCCCCAAGCTTGAGCTTGTTCCGGTCTTCGACTTCACCGGTGACACCGATCTTCGAATCGGTGGAGCTTTCTTTGGATTCTTCAATGTCGAGAGCTTGCAAAGCTCCTGTATTCTCGCGACATCAGCGTCACCATCATCATTCACCGTGGAGCTATTGGGAGAGTCCTCCATCTTCTCTTCTTCGACCGAATCTTGGCTTTCTTCAAAGCCATCATCGTGGAGTGCACCGAAGGAGTAGGGGATAGCCTGTTCAATGACCTCGTCAAGGAGGTATGAAAGGTCATCCGGCCATCCCTTGAGTAGATATATTCTATTTACTTCGCCCATAGGGACTCCTTCGGAATAATGCTTTAGCCGCTGCCCATTCACCTTGAAATGTGGCTCCGTCTTTCCCTTCCAATTCAAAAGCTCCTCCGGGTTGTATGTGCTTGATGGTGAAAGGTCCGGACCACCGTGACCTCAACTTCCCGGGGAATAGTCGGAGTTGGGAATTATATAGCAAGACTTTGTCTCCGACCTTGAAGTCCGTGACAGTTATGCGTGCGTCGTGGAGAATCTTGGTCCTTTCTTTGTAAATTCTTGAGCTCTCGTAGGCATCTCTTCTAATTTCGTCAAGCTCATTGATATCTAGGAGCTGTCTCACCACCGAACTCTTATAGTCATAATTGAGGGTCTTGATGGCCCAATACGCTCGGTGCTCCAACTCTACCGGCAAGTGACAAGCTTTCCCATAAACAAGTCGGAACGGCGTGTTGCCAATGGGAGTGCTAAAGGCCATGCGATATGCCCAAAGGGAATCGTTTAACTTTATAGACCAATCTTTTCTAGATCGATCTACGGTCTTTTCAAGAATTTGCTTGATTTCTCTATTTGAAACTTCCACTTGTCCGCTCGTCTGAGGGTGGTAGGCCATGCCAATTCTATGGTTCACCCCGTACTTTTACAACATGGCTTCAAATTTGTTTTCTATAAAGTGGCTTCCCCCATCGCTTATCAAAGTACGGGGCACCCCAAAGTGCGGGAAAATATTCTGCTTGAAAAACTTTGAGACAACCCTCGCATCATTGGTAGGGGTGGCGATGGCTTCTACCTATTTGGAGACATAGTCCACGGCCAATAAGATATACTTGTTACCCTTGCTTGACGAAAATGGTCCCATGAAGTCCACTACCCAATAATCAAAGAGCTCAATCTCTAGAATGGGCCTCATTGGCATCTCATTTCGTTTGGAAATATTCCCGGTCCGTTGGCATCTATCGCACCCCTTGACGAAGTCGTGCGTGTCTCTGAACATGGTTGGCCAAAAGAATCCACTCTGTAATATCTTAGCTGTAGTCTTGGAAGCGGCGTGATGTCCCCGCATGGCATACTATGGCAATGCAAGATGATGGAGGTAGCCTCCTCCTTAGAAATACATCTCCGAATAACCCCATCCTTGCATATCTTAAAGAGATACTGATCTTCCCAAAAATAGCTACGGACTTCATGCATAAATCTCCTCTTTTACTGTGTGGTCATCCTGCATGGTTTAATCCCACAAGCCAAGTAATTGACAAAGTCCGCATACCAAGGAACTTCCCCGGGCCTTATGGAGTATATCCTCTCATCAACAAAGGAGTCATCGATGGGCATGCTCTCGTCCTCCTTGTCACGAATAAGCCTTGTCACGCCCCGCTTCCCAAAAATATGGAGGCGAAGCGTGAGTATGTCCGCTCAGACTTGAAGCTGCAAAGCTGCAAGTCCGATAAGCGTCAATCCAATTTAAAACGGCAGGTCCTTGCAACGTGAACGAAACAAAGATAATAATAGTGAAATGAGACAAAAGAGATATCTCAGAATATCCATAAAATAAGTTTCAACATCACAGAAAAAGCCACCAGGCCAAAAGAAAAGAGTCTAAAGGCCCAAACATGGCCAACAAAAGTACAACGTACAAAACAAAGGTGCCACGCACCGACAACTAACAACAAAACCTAAATCAAAAGAAAACTTAGCAAGTCACCAAGAAAGGTCACCGGTGTCCATAAAACTCCTCCTGGGCAGACGTGGACTCAGGCTCAGTGTCAGAAAAACATCACGTACTCAGCAACGGTCTCTGGCTCAAGGTCTAACATGTGACACCCAAAAGAGCAAGGGGCACATGTCAGCAAGTCTACAAGAGACTTGTGCAAGGAAACTGAAACTGAAAGTAAAGCAACCTAGCAGTTCTAGCATGATGCAATGACATGGCAGTTAAAGTATGAGTGCAGCAGGTTAGGAAAACAACAAGTAAACTAGCATGGCATGGAAAGTGTGGCAAGACTATTAACATTCACAAGGATTTCTCTAGTCACGTTTTCATGTCATGTGTAGAGTTTACGCCTTATAGCTGAAATGTCTTACTTTCACACTGATTGGCCGCTTACCTCCGCCCCAAACCCAGAGTTTACGCCTTACAGCTGCAGTTGCTGATCAGGCAGACTCCCAGCTGATTGGCCGCTTAACTCTTACCCCTCCCACGTGTATCGAGCCAAGGCCTTACCCCCGAACGGTAATGCTCACTTCTGGATCACGAGCCAGGAAGTGTTTTTCATGATGGCATATGGGTGCACCTAGCCCTGGACAAGCAAGTACAAGTATGTAGCGTGTGCTACGAATGCAATATTCAATGCATGGATGACATGTCATGGCAAGTAGTAAAGCGTACAGGTAAGAAAAGTAAACATGACAGTTTAGTATGCATGATCAACAAGTTAAAGAGTTGGATCTAGCTTCGTTGTCAAGCTAGATCATTTAGGTGACGGATCTAGTTTCGTTGTCAAACTAGATCAAGTAGGCGTCTAGTCAGCTATCATTTCACTGACTAGTCTCTTTTACGCTAAAAGCAAGGAAGTGGCCTAAAAACATGGCCCTACACAAGAGTTGGCAAGTTTCACTTGCCTGCAAGTACAACGTCTGAGCACACTGTCCAAGAGAGTCCAGAATCACAATTATCCTACGTGCACAAGTCCACCGGCCTAAAGTCCATATTATTAATCTTGATTAGTGAATTTAAAACATTTAAAACATTTTAAAAACATCAATTTTAGTCTTGATTAGCATGCATTGGGTTGGGGGTCCTAGGGGTGCAAAGCGTTACCTCAACACGACGCGAAAGCTACACTGGCGTCGGGTAGCGACCCCAGGGGTTGGAATAGAAGGACGCGCTCCAAGTCCTGATTCCAATATAGATTCCTCGCTGGAAAGTTCAGAGCGTCATCCGGAGCAACGAATCCAGATTCCAAAGCTAGTACGTGCGACGACGGGCTACGACGTGTCGCAACGTCGTACACGGCAAATCGTCGGAGTGAGAGCACCTAGGTGGGGCCCACAGTAGTCCTAGGGACCTATGGGGGACCCACAATACCTCTGGAGAACTTGGGGGGCCAACGGTGGCAAGCAGTGCGACGGTTGTGGGGTTGCGACGAGTGGCTCTCGGTCGGACACAGCCAAATGCGGGGGCTTGGCTCGGTCGGTGCGGGGGAACGGGCTTGCAACGCTGCGGGTGCGGTGCGAAGCTGCGGGTGCGATGGTTTGTCTCGGTCGGTGCGGGGGAGCGGGCCGGTCGGGCGCTGCAGCGGGGCGTTGCAACGTTGCAACAAAGCGGGGAGCGGGCGTGAGCGGGCGGTTGCTTCGGTCGGGCACGGAGCGATGCGGGCGAACGGTGCGGGCGCCGAGCGGGGCTTGCAACGGTGGGGAGATGCGAGCGGAGCGGGGAAATCTCTCGGTCTGACCGAGAGATTCTCTCGGTCGGACACGGGGATGCGAGCGGGGCGATGCAGAGCGGCTGTGCAAGCGGGCGGAGCGGATGAGCGGGCGTGAGCAGCGGTCGGTGCGGGGATTTTGGGGCTGTTCTCTCGGTCGGAGCGGGGAAAGTTCGTCGCAACGTTAAATTTGGGTTTTGGAAGCGGCTAGGGTTATTTTCTTGCGAAAATAGGTCTTCCTAGAGGTTGTTTATATAGTGTAGATGGGTTGACTAGGTCTAGGGCTAATTCTAATAGGATTAGAAGTTCAAAAATATTTAAAATTTGAATCTCAACTTCTCCACCTCACACAAGGATTTGATGCGGTCCAAATGAGCTGGAAATTGGCTCAAAAATCCTTTAATACATTTAAAACTCAAATAAATTTTATTTGGCCGAAAATAATTTAAAAATTAATTATTAAAAATAGTATAAACCTTGTTAAAAATATAAAAGTGATCAAATAAACTCCAAAAATTATAAAATAAATATCGGGGTGATCGTGGTGACGAAAGTGAGCTAACTAAGAAGACGGATCTCAATTTCGACATCGGACGACGAAACTAAAAATAGAAACGTCTCCCGTCAAAAGTGAGAATCACAATGTCTCATCGAGTAAGATTAAATTGTGGGAAAACGACTCGAGAAACGTCGTTCCAAATTAGTGTCACTATTTAATACTCTCAGAGACGTTCACAACGGCATATCACACTAAAGTGTTCACAAACAAACAGAGTCTAAAATAAACACGTGCACGGCCAAAAGCACGTGCACGAACAACGTACAACGAAAAGTGGTCGTTACATCCTCCCCACCTTAGAATAAAGTCCGTCCTCGGACTTTCTAATATAGCTAGTCGCTCTAGTAACTACCCCAATCAAGTCATATTATAATTCAAACCAGGTATAGTCATTACAAGTGCTTATATATGCACTAGGTAGTCAAACGTTATCACTACCAACACGTATATATATACATTCACGTACGTCATACACTTACACTTATTATAGTCAGTCAACTTCATACATGTATTTCAATCATATATATAAACATACATCCCTTATATAACTACTACTTACCTAAACACAAAACAATATTTCAGATACTCATATAAGGATAGTCTCACACTTAGAAAATACAATCATTGCTCTACGTATAGATAACTACCTATGCGCAAAACAAACATGGGTATACATTCTCTAATACGTCCTAGTATACATCCAATACCAAACACATCAACACATGTAGTCACACCATGCCATTTTAAATCAAGCTTCACTATATTTAATATACGTTCACCACTACTATAGTTTCATAATATATAGTCATTCAAATGCATGCAAATAGTTCACCATATATTTTCATCACATACGGTCCTATAACTGTATTTACGACACGCCACATATACCATAGTCATCAATAACTATAACTAAGCACATACTTACCCGTGCATGGTGCACACCCATACACGCTATCATTTCATTCATTTATTTACCAATCATACTACTATATTCTTAGCACATCTACACACCTAGTTTAGCTAGTACACATACGTTCACACAAGCAAGTCCTTAGTAATTAACTATACCATAAGACCAACACTTATAACTATATACTGGTGTAGCGACCCACAATCATGTGCGTAACACAACCAGGCACAAACACTTCTATCACTATACATACATCAAACATTGCTATATTCAAACTACAAACATACATTCAATATACTTAGAGTATACCCACTCAAGCTTGAGTGAGACTCAATACACATATCAGAATATTCTACATTCGTAACACTACATTTATACCTATACCAATACCACTCTAATATTCATACGTCTACCATACAACCATATACATACCATAAGTCAATCACACTTAATATTTATTCAGGTAATACTCACATAGTTCAATCACTCTATATACCATAATAATAGTAATACAGACATCAGCACACGTATACTTATAATACACTCCCTAGTACGTGCATATGCATTCATCGTATAGTCACGCACATGTAACATATATATATTCACACCATAGCCTACTACCTATAATTGGTATATTAACACATCTATACATACATAATTAAGATGTGCAATAGTCGTGTATACCTCACGGTATACACGCATACATCATCCCGTAAAAGCAAACAATACCAATCAAAATTATAATCCTACTACCATATGTATATCACTTATATACTCATGCAACAAAACATAACTACTTACGTCTAAACACAATACATACCCACATACGAGCACATACTCATGCGTGCTAACATATAGGTCACTCAATAGGCCTACTCACTTAACTATACGTATACATATTATTATCATACCTAGCAAACACATAGCTTTACCAATCATTTTATTTCAACCATTACAAGCATCTCTAACTACATACACTCCATTAGATATTTCAACGCTAACTCTTATATGCACAGGCATCCCTAGTATGGTATAGCTAATCACACACAAATCTATAAATACTAACACACAAACAACTTTATAATATCACGAATAACTCTGAGAGTATATATATATATATATATATATATATATATATATATATATATATATATATATATATATCACACAATAGGCAAGCATCAATATACTATGGGGGGTATACTCATTCAAGCTCACGTACGTAACTCAGGTACATGCACCACGACAACATCACAAGGTCAAGGGTCACTAACAACTTAGAGTTGACACAGACATTGACGGCACTTAAGCCTAAGCAATAGAGGGAGGTCGAGGTCGAAAGCGTGACGAGGGAATGATCGATAAGCACGAGTTCAGATAGGATGTATACAAGGAGACAGCTTGGTTAGGTGGAACAGTGATTCACTGGTGGATGTTTAGGTAGAGGAAAGGGAGATGTAGTGGTACTCATATAGGAATGAGAAATGAAGTAACATAAGCTAAAACACGCGAAATTGAAAACTGTTGTACTTCAAAAGTTGGAATCCTCTTCTGTATAAAATTTTTGGAGATCGATAACACGAGTTGTTCAAAATAAGTTTGAGTCGAATGTTCATAATAAGAGAAAATGTTTTATTGGCTTATCACAAATCATTAAGAAAATAAAGTAAATCATTCGCACGAACATTAAAGACGTAATTTTTAGAAAATATTATACGGCAGTAATTTAATATAAAGTTGTCAAAAGTTTTGAAAGTCAAAGAATGAAATCAAGTAATGGAAGAATTTAAACTCAGGTTAAATGCTTTCAAAACTTTTAGGCTATGGAAAATTTAAAATAATCAAGTTTGAAACTACTTTTAGAGAACCAGGGTTTGCCAAAAATGAGAAACTGATTTACACAAGGTTCTTAATATACGAGCACAACAAGTCTGGTACGGATATAAAAATAATTGAAAGTATGTATGGTGCACGGAAAAATAATATTAACTTAGTAGTAGAATTATCGAAATCGATAACAAAGCTTTAAACCCAAACTATGGAAGGTCCAGATTAGGAAATGGTTATGAAGTAGTAATTTTACAGAGTCTGAAATAAAGGAAACGATGAGCATAACATTGACTTGCGGGAAGCTGAAATCCCAAGTGACTTGAAAAGT
This sequence comes from Scilla litardierei, assembly GCA_030789695.1. Lineage (NCBI taxonomy): Eukaryota > Viridiplantae > Streptophyta > Magnoliopsida > Asparagales > Asparagaceae > Scilla > Scilla litardierei. The sequence goes on along the minus strand of CM061136.1, from coordinate 55,543,628 downwards.
ATATGAATGGCATAAATCAGGAAGGAAAATTATAAATCGAATTGGGCAATATAAAAGTACGGTTCAGAATTAATACATGAAAGGAAATATGTATTTTCATAGGTACAAAAGTGTAGGCTGAAAAGGTATTATAAACTATTATTCAAAAATTTCGACAAAAGTTTTAAAAAATTTAAATCAACGAGGAGTACAAAGATAAGTATATTTATATAAAAATTTTGAACAAATTTAAACTTAAGGAAAGAGGTAATCGAAAAAATTCTTTCAGAAGATTCAAGGTTCGTAATGGAGGGGTTCGAAGATTGACGACGATCGTCATGAGGCGATCTCGTGAATCGAGGCAAGGAAATTAGTCGGATGATCAGAACATACATACGCCTAGGATATGAATCAGGAGAATCTACGGGGAACTCCTACGGTCGACCAACTAAAGATTAAGAACTAAGGGCTAAGACTTTCTGAGGAGCTAGACGGTAATGAAATGCGTTCAGCTTGGTCCGAAATCGATGAACCCAAGCGAACGACTGAAGGAAATTCTAGAAGTCTAATATGGTCAGAGTTAGACAAGAACCACTAAGGTAACTCCTACGACGATTAAATCAATTGCTGACAGGGAGTCTAACTAACAGTCAGTGCCTCTATCTAGCAAGCACAGACGTCTAACTAAGCCTTCTTACTCCTAGTGACATAGGAAAACGACTAGACTCAGGGCTTATGACTCGGATGTTGCAATTTATTTAATGGACATTCCGTTATTATCGTTGTTTCGTTAATTCGCAATTACAAGACTGGACCTGCATGGGCCACCAACAAAACCTGTCACGCCCCGCTTCCCAAAAATATGGAGGCGAAGCGTGAGTAGGTCCGCTCAGACTTAAAGCTGCAAAGCTGCAAGTCCGATAAGCGTCAATCCAATTTAAAACTGCAGGTCCTTACAACGTGAACAAAATAAAGATAATAATAGTGAAATGAGACAAAAGAGATATCTCAGAATATCCATAAAATGAGTTTCAACATCACAGAAAAATCCACCAGGCCAAAAGAAAAGAGTCTAAAGGCCCAAACATGGCCAACAAAAGTACAACGTACAAAACAAAGGTGCCACGCACCGACAACTAACAACAAAACCTAAATCAAAAGAAAACTCAGCAAGTCACCAAGAAAGGTCACCGGTGTCCATAAAACTCCTCCTGGGCAGACGTGGACTCAGGCTCAGTGTCAGCAAAACATCACGTACTCAGCAACGGTCTCTGGCTCAAGGTCTAACATGTGACACCCAAAAGAGCAAGGGGCACATGTCAGCAAGTATACAAGAGACTTGTGCAAGGAAACTGAAGCTGAAAGTAAAGCAACCTAGCAGTTCTAGCATGATGCAATGATATGGCAGTTAAAGTATGAGTGCAGCAGGTAAGGAAAACAACAAGTAAACTAGCATGGCATGGAAAGTGTGGCAAGACTATTAACATTCACAAGGATTTCTCTAGTCATGTTTTCATGTCATGTGCAGAGTTTACGCCTCATAGCTGAAATGACTTACTTTCACACTGATTGGCCGCTTAACTCCGCCCCAAACCCAGAGTTTACGCCTTACAGCTGCAGTTGCTGATCAGGCAGACTCCCAGCTGATTGGCCGCTTAACTCTTACCCCTCCCACGTGTATCGAGCCAGGGCCTTACCCCCGAACGGTAATGCTCGCTTCTGGATCACGAGCCAGGAAGTGTTTTTCATGATGGCATAGGGGGTGCACCTAGCCCTGGACAAGCAAGTACAAGTATGTAGCGTGTGCTACGAATGCAATATTCAATGCATGGATGACATGGCATGGCAAGTAGTAAAGCGTACAGGTAAGGAAAGTAAACATGACAGTTTAGTATGCATGATCAACAAGTTAAAGAGTTGGATCTAGCTTCGTTGTCAAGCTAGATCATTTAGGTGACGGATCTAGTTTCGTTGTCAAACTAGATCAAGTAGGCGTCTAGTCAGCTATCATTTCACTGACTAGTCTCTTTTACGCTAAAAGCAAGGAAGTGGCCTAAAAACATAGCCCTACACAAGAGTTGGCAAGTTTCACTTGCCTGCAAGTACAACGTCTGAGCACACCGTCCAAGAGAGTCCAGAATCACAATTATCCTACGTGCACAAGTCCACCGGCCTAAAGTCCATATTATTAATCTTGATTAGTGAATTTAAAACATTTAAAACATTTTAAAAACATCAATTTTAGTCTTGATTAGCATGCATTGGGTTGGGGGTCCTAGGGGTGCAAAGCGTTACCTCAACACGACGCGAAAGCTACACTGGCGTCAGGTAGCGACGCCAGGGGTTGGAATAGAAAGACGCGCTCCAAGTCCCGATTCCAATATAGATTCCTCGCTGGGAAGTTCAGAGCGTCATCTAGAGCAACGAATCCAGATTCCAATGCTAGCACGTGCGACGACGGGCTACGACGTGTCGCAACGTCGTACACGGCAAATCGTCGGAGAGAGAGCACCTAGGTGGGGCCCACAGTAGTCCTAGGGACCTATGGTGGACCCACAATACCTCTGGTGAACTTGGGGGGCCCACGGTGGCAAGCGGTGCGACGGTTGTGGGGTTGCGATGAGTGGCTCTCGGTCGGACACAGCCAAACGCGGGGGCTTGGCTCGGTCGGTGCGGGGGAACGGGCTTGCAACGCTGCGGGTGCGGTGCGGAGCTCCGGGTGTGATGGTTTGTCTCGGTCGGTGTGGGGGAGCGGGCCGGTCGGGCGCTGCAGCGGGGCGTTTCAATGTTGCAACGTTGCAACGAAGCAGGGAGCGGGCGTGAGCGGGCGGTTGCTTCGGTCGGGCACGGAGCGATGCGAGCGAACGGTGCGGGCGCTGAGCGAGGCTTGCAACGGTGCAGAGATGCGAGCGGAGCGGGGAAATCTCTCGGTCTGATCGAGAGATTCTCTCGGTCGGACACGGGGATGCGAGCAGGGCGATGCGGAGCAGCTGTGCAAGCGGGCGGAGCGGATGAGCGGGCGCGTGAGCAGCGGTCGGTGCGGGGATTTTGGGGCTGTTCTCTCGGTCGGAACGGGGAAAGTTCGTCGCAACGTTAAATTTGGGTTTTTGAAGCGGCTAGGGTTATTTTCTTGCGAAAATAGGTCTTCCTAGAGGTTGTTTATATAGTGTAGATGGGTTGACTAGGTCTAGGGCTAATTCTAATAGGATTAGAAGTTCAAAATTATTTAAAATTTGAATCTCAACTTCTCCAACTCACACAAGGATTTGATGCGGTCCAAATGAGCTGGAAATTGGCTCAAAAATTCTTTAATACGTTTAAAACTCAAATAAATTTTATTTGGACGAAAATAGTTTAAAAATTAATTATTAAAAATATTATAAACATTGTTAAAAATATAAAAGTTGTCAAATAAACTCCAAAAATTATAAAATAAATATCGAGTTGATCGTGGTAACGAAAGCGAGCTAACTAAGAAGACGGATCTCAATTTCGACATCGGACGACGAAACTAAAAATAAAAACGTCTCCCGTCAAAAGTGAGAATCGCAATGTCTCATCGATTAAGATTAAATTGTGGGAAAACGACTCGAGAAACGTCGTTCCAAATTAGTGCCACTATTTAATACTCTCAGAGACGTTCACAACGGCATATCACACTAAAGTGTTCACAAACAAACAGAGTCTAAAATAAACACGTGCACGGCCAAAAGCACGTGCACGAACAACGTACAACGAAAAGTGGTCGTTACAAGCCTAGACAAATGGTCCGCCACAACGTTGTCCGTACCCTTCTTATCTCTGATTTCCAAATCAAACTCTTGCAAAAGAAGTATCCACCTAATCAACCTAGGTTTGGCCTCTTTCTTGTTTAGAAGATACTTCAATGCCGCATGGTCGGTGTGGACAATTACCTTGGATCCAAGGAGATAGGAGCGGAACTTTTCAATGGAATAAACAACCGCTAGAAGCTCTTTCTCCGTAGTTGTATAATTTTTCTGTGCGTCATCCAATGTTTTGCTTGCGTAGAATATTGCATAAAGCTTTCTGTCTTTCCTTTGTCACAATACCGCTCCAATGGCTTGGTCACTTGCATCACACATGAGCTCAAAGGGAAGGCTCCAATCCGGTGGTTGTATGATGGGCACAGAAATTAGTGCTTCCTTCAATGTATTGAACGCTTGTAAGCATTCACCTGAAAAAACAAACAGGGCATCTTTAGCAAGCAAGGAGGTAAGAGGTCGGGCAATCAAGGCGAAATCCTTTATAAAGCGGCGGTAAAACCCCGCATGACCAATAAAGCCCCTAATGCCCTTAACATTAATAGGAGGAGGGAGTTTCTCGATTACCTTAATCTTCGCCTTATCAACCTCAATCACTCTTGAGGAGACAAGGTGCCCAAGCACTATCCCTTTGGTGACCATGAAATGACATTTCTCCCAATTAAGCGTAAGATTATTTTGTTGACATCTTTTAAGAACTTTGGTAAGATTAGCCAAACAAGAATCAAACTCACTTCCATAAACTGAGAAATCATCCATGAAAACTTCCATAATATTTTCAATATAGTCGGAAAAGATGGAGGTCATGCATCTCTAAAAGGTGGCGGGTGCATTACAAAGACCAAAGGGCATTCTGCGGTAGGCGTAAGTGCCATAGGGACTAGTAAAAGTAGTCTTTTCTTGGTCTTCTTCATGCAAAGGGATTTGGAAAAACCCAGAATACCCATCCAGGTAGCAAAAGTATTTATGCTTAGCAAGCCGTTCAAGCATTTGATCTATGAAGGGTAGTGGGTAATGGTCTTTTCGTGTGGCTTTATTTAGTTTTCGGTAATCAATGCACATCCTCCATCACGTGACAGTGCGTGTAGAAATGGGCTCTCCTTTTTCATTTTTTATAACGGGCATCCCCTCTTTCTTGGGGACGACGTGAACGGGGCTAACCCATCTACTGTCAGAGATAGGGTAGATAATTCCGGCCTCAAGCAATTTTAGGATTTCCTTTTTGACCACCTCCTTCATGTTGGGGTTCAATCGCCTTTGAGGCTCTATGGAGGTGGTGTCAGTGTTTTCCAAATGGATTCTATACGTGCAAAGCCTAGGGCTTATTCCCTTAAGATCAGAGATAGTGTAGCCAAGGACATCCTTGTGATCCCTAAGGACTTCTAGTAGTTTTTTAAGTTGATCATGGCTGAGGTGGGAATTAACAATCACTGGGAAGGTCAATCTACTACCCAAGAAAGCATACCATAGATTCGGCGGTAATTGTTTATGCTCTACCTCAAAAGGTGCCGTACCCTCTGCTTCATCATCTTGTGTGAGTTTGGCTTCTCCTTCAACATCTGAATTTAGCTCACTCTCGAGTGGAGGCTCAGATTCGCTTCTTAGTAAGGACGGTGCATCAGAATAGACGCTCTACAATTTTGCGCTAGCATCGATAGGACCACCACCTTGCTCCGGTTCATTCCTGAGATCAAGAAATACGTCAGCAGATTAAAAAATGCAAGAGTGGAGGTCGTAGAGTGTAACTCCCTGAATATCGGTTTGCTCGAAGGATTCCTCGGGAGTGTAGTACTCTTCGACGCATGTTCTACCGCTTTCGAAATATAGCTTGTCGTCCCTCACATCAACTCTGATATCGCCCCTAATAGTCCCATCCGGGGAGATTTGATCCACCACAAAGCTAGCAAACAATTGTTCGACGGGGTCCTCGATATCAATAGCAAAAGCTCAGGTAGCGTGGACCTCATCAACAAGTTCCTTAAGGAGCTCCGCAAAGGATTCATCATCTTCCTGGCCATACTCAGTCATTGGAATTGCATCCCCCATTTTACCTGTTAAGATCTTATGGAAAATTTCGGGAGAGCGCGAAAAATAGGGCTGTAAACAGAGTTAGGAAAGAATGAAGAAATAAATAAAGAAATTGAAAAATAACCGGGTGATCCAAATTGAACTCCGTCAAAAATACTCACCGGCAACGGCGCCAAAAACTTGGCCGGAGCCCCGGGAGTACGAACACGCAACCGGGGCACTCGCCTCGCTAGTCTTACCGCAAGCACACGGTGTAGCGGCGAGCGGGTATCGAACACGAGGAGGTCAAATGACAGTGTCTTCTTCAAGTCACCTGGCTATAAGAACAGTCGAGAAATGTTCACAATAAAGCGGTCACAGTCGTTCAATTATATAAAAGGAATATCAAATTAATAAAGACGCCTAGGGGGTAGGGAATCCCCGCTACAAACCGTATCTCGTCATTGTGATTCATAGGTTTCAAAATTTCTAAACTTGAAATTCAGGTGAACTAGTTGCAACTAAATGTAGAACCAAGCTCACGCTCTCGCGCTATTACCGGTCTATAGCAAACCTAAGCTAGGGTCCAATCTCTTGCAAACCCTAACCTAGGCAAGCTAGCGTGAAGAACAACTTCATCGTTCGATCGTATCTCGAGCCCACTCTCGTGCAAACTCGAGCTACGATCTAGGTTGGGATAGTTCCTACCCGTCCAATCTCTTGCAAACGGGTATTGGTATAGAATTGCAATCGAAAACCCTAGTTTCGGTCCAATCTCTTGCAAACCGATTCCGGAGAAATCCAATTGTAACCCAATTCGAATATCTAAGGCTTCCTATCAAGTTGGGATCCAATCTCTTGCAAATCCCAATCGGTATGAATCCCTAGCTATTCGTATTAAATCAATCCCAAACTAACCCTAATCAATCCTAGCAATGATTTCACCAATTCATCACAAATTAGAAATAGGGTTCGTAGGGTTCATCCCTACGCCCTAAGACGATAAAACTACTCACAATTCATAATGAAATTCAATAGAAATTCACAAATAAAATCAATAGAATTCATTGCAATATTCAATATATCAATAAAAATGGAGTTTTTGATAGAGGGAGAGACAAACCAATGGAGATTCAATAGCATCCAACAAAATAACACTTTTCTCTCTCCCCTAAAAGCTCAATCTAATCTCCTAAAAGTAATCTAAAAAAGGCTGCAAAAAGTTATGCAAAAGCCCCCTAAACTAGGTTTAAAACTGGGGTTAAATACCTCCCAAAATCGCCCAAAAAACCGTGACGAAAATGCCCCTGCGCAGCCTCAGAATCGCAATTTACGCTACAGGCAGTGCGGCTCACTCGGCCGAGTGACAAATGTCATTCGGCCGAGTGACAAACCCTGACAAATTCCAGTAACTTCAAACTTTTGGGGGTCTGCTCCTCAGGAGTCACTCGGCAGAGTGACTTTCTTTGCTTCGGCCGAGGGGACTTCTTCACTCGGCCGAGTCGGATCTCGGGAGTAGACTGACAGATTACAGTAAGTTTGGACTTTTTGTTTGTCGTCGTCTTGATGCCACTCAGGCGAGTGGGGTCTCCGTGGTTCGGCCGAGTGGGCTGACGACGGTCGGCCGAGTGCACACTGATACTGGGTCTGTTGCGTGTCCGATCTGGCCGACCGAGCGGGCTCTCGATGTTCGGCCGAGTGACTCCTTCACTCGGCCGAGTGACATGCTGAAAATGCCCAATCTTCGTATTTTTGCTCCCTCGTCGCTCCTAGGACGTTCTTCCTTCTTCCACTCCTCTCCAATAGCAAAATTCCCCTCGAAGGAGTCACGGGTGACACTCCGGAGTGGGTGTATCTCAGAATCACTCCAAATCGCTCGAAATCTCCTGAAATTCGATAAAAACAAGAAATCGTGAAAAGCATCGCAATATTGCCGAAAAATCGTGAAACGCGCGATTCGAGCGATCAAAATGGCATGCAAACATGCAGAAAAAAGGTGTAAAATATGGAGTGATCACTCTTTACTTTTGATTAGCAAATATACAGACAGCTTCAATTTAATCATATTAACTTAGAAGCATTCAGGACAGCTCAGGAAAAATATACTCAACAACTTAGATAGCCAGACACAGCAAATAGCCATTCACAACAAATCATATTTCCACCATTAGCATATTTTACCAAGATATCGGAAAGACATCGATTTCATTCAGAATGAAAAATTTGTTCCTCATAGATACTTTGAGTGACAATCACTCAATCATTGTTTAACATAAAACATCGATACATTTATTCGAAATAATAAATATCAACTGCGTCTTGATATATTCTAAAGTCCCTTGACGGCCCCAGCAGCAACGATTACTCTGATTGCCGACCGTATTGGGAATTTCTTCCATCATTCGCTTCAAACACCTGTAGACATTATACAAATGTCTTAGTAATCATAGTGGTATCTCATACCAAGTATCAAAGCTTTATGGAAATTTATATGCTCTTAAATAAGATTTGTACCTGAGGTAGAGGCATCACCATGCCCCTTTCTCTGCAAGGTAGACCGTGCAGTTCCTCTTTCAATGACTCGGCTTGTGGTAGTGGAAGCACTCAGATTTCGACGGCACCCCTTTGTTCTTCTGTCCCTTCTTCTCTTTCACATGTTGAGGGGTCTACCTCTTATTACCCTTGCCCTTAGGCTGGTGAGAAGGGGAAGAGGCGACAACCAACGATGTTGGATTCTTCTCGATCTCCTCGAACTGCCGGAGCATGTTCAGGAGACCAGGAACATCCACTTCAGTGATGTTTATTATGAAACTCGTAATGAACAGGTTGAAGTCAGGGGTCAAAGATCTACATATTGTGTCCACGCTCATTTCATTTTCGAGGACAAATCCTAGTTGGGCTACATCCTCTATGTACCCGATCATCTTGATAACATGATCCTGCATAGGGCCCATCGTCATCTTGGCTCCCCAAAAGGTTGTCGGTGGCCTCAAACCTGGCAGCCCTAGATTGCTAGCCTTACAATTCCTCTGCATTCAAAAGCATGCTCCGAACATCCATATGTTCATGCTGTCTTTGCAGATCATTGGTCATTGAGGGCAGAGTAAGACACCTGGCCTTCTCTGCATCTCTTTGGTACTGCTTGTATGCTTCCTTCTCCTCATTGGTGCCATCCTCGTCGGGCTTCTCCAGAGCATCCTCCGTCAGTATGTAGCCTATTCCAGCTAGCGAGAGGACTGGCTTGATGTTCCTCAGCCAGTCCTTGTAGTTCGTCCCATCCAGCACGTTCTTCTCGATTATGAATTTTAATCCTGACTCCATAATGCATTTTAATAGAAATTGAATTTAGCATATGTTCTTGTATAGTTTAAGAGGTTGTTATTAAACAATATTCTCCCACTATTTTTAAAGAATTTTAAGCTGTAATAATAAACAATTTATTATAATTAAAAAATTTATGGGAGAGGGATCCAACCACCTTGAGTCTCACAACCTTCAGTGTGCTCAACAGGTTATTTGACTCTGCAGTCGGTAGATGAACTCTTCATAAATCATACCATATATGACTTCTTATATATTTTTACCCCTAGCCACTTATGATCATAAGTGTGCTCATCCAAATCATAATGAATAGCCTAGTCAGACCCTTGTTTTCGTGTCTAACTTAACTTACACTGGCGCTCGGTGTATTCATGACACGACGGTTTGGGTCAAGGCTAGCCTACATCATATGTAATAAGAAGTTGGTTTCTATAAGGTTGTCATGCCATAGCTTGAGTGTGCTCAACAACTATAACATGAATCCTATAGTTGCCAAAACTCCAAAACAAGGAGGGCTACGTTTTATCTAGAAAAGGATAATAGACTTAGGTATAGTCGAAGGTGTCATATAATCATGATTCGCGTCATTGCGATCCCGCAGACACGACCAGGGAATTGATTAAGCCAGGATCACTTATCCTCAGTCTAGCTATGGTGATCCAACAAACTTAGCCAAGCACATTGACCAGATCATGGTCCATTGAATGAAACTTATCATTTATATGCGTGACATCAACTAAAAGGATTTTATTAGAACTAGTTAATCCTATCAACTAGTGGAATCCTTAAAATTCAAAATTTATTAGGATTCGTTAATAACTTTTATTAACTCCTTATCAACTATAATGTTTCATTTGTATTAATGTGCTATCTTAATCGTTATTAGGAATTTAATAAGTACAAATTACAACACTTTAACGTGTAGCCTTTAATGAAAATTATTATTATTATGAATAAAATAATAATCATCGTCAAAAGGAGCTACCCTAATCAGGAATTAGGTATTTAAATGTTGAAACCGTATATTAACAATAGCATGTTATTTTAAAATTCATCGCATAAATTTTAAATAATTTTTTAATGGCTAACCTAAAAGGGTTTCTTGAATTATCAAATAATAAGCAAGAATTTAGAATAGCCATTAAAGACATAATCTAACTTTATCACATAAAAGTAGCATGCAATTATCAATTTAAATATCGCATAAAAGTTTCTAACTATTTAATAATTATCAAATAATTATTGAAATGCACAGCACATTAAAATTTATAATACAAATAATAATTTGCAATCTTAAAATTTAACACTTAAATTATCAGAATGATTTTAAAAACATAAAATTTTTATCAAATAAAAATCAATAGTTTCATAAAAATTATCACATAATTTTTATTTCAAAAAACGTTCATTTTAAAATCATCATCTAAATTTTCATGCTACTAAATAGAATTCTATCACATAAATTTTTTTTAAAGCATATCAAATGAAGGGGTTTCATTTTTACAATAGCGCATAAAGTTAAAATATATTTTCTATGCATTTTTTAAAAGCATACAATCATTTAAAATATTGCAGTCCTTAGATCACATGCAGACCTAATCCTCTAATACCACTGAAGGGTTTTGGGGGATCCTTAGGACATTTTTCTATGCCCGTCCTACGTCTGACGGATGATAGAAGAAAATCAAATAAGCAACGGAAAACAACTGTTAAACTATTTAACGAAAACCCTAAGGATTTTAAGAAACTAGCCATGATCTCTAATATCTTGAGGTGGACCTCACCACCCCATGATAGATCTAAACTACTGCACTATAATTAAATGAAAGCTTTTAAACTACATACCCGAAACTTTGCTTGCACCGGCAAAGTATACCGAACCGCCTTTTACTCTACGAACCTAGCCGCCTTTGCGCCCTGAATAGAACCACCCGAATGGAGCCAACACCGTGCCTCTGATCCAACCACTTGCAGAAGAAGATTTCAATTGAGAGCGATCCGATGTCTTAGACTTCGGATCGAATCTGATCCTTCTCATCGTTTTGCTAGAAGGCGAGCGAAGGATAGGAAGAAAGATAGTAGGAAAGAACAATTTTTCGTCTTGAAACGAGCGTGCTCAAAACTTTTTGGAGCTACTCGATTCAGAGACTTGGTGAAAGTTTTTCTAAAGGGTGTCGACCCCTATTTATATAGGGAGTCGAACCCCATTGCTCGTCGCACGAGCAATGTGGGACTATTAATGAATAGGAGGAAAAAATTAAGTTAGTTCGCCTTTCTGAAATGCTAAACTTCAACTAATTTTATGTCACTCATTGTTGAGCTTCAGAAGTGATACAACCTATCATTTCAAATAGCTATGGACGATGAACGCATAGAAACAAACGACGACAAATTTCAACTTCGTTTGACCCATCAATCAATTGCTCAAAGTTGAGAAAAAAGTCACAAATCGGCTAAAATTATAGCCGTTACAAACCCGTCAGGTTTGCTGGACTGTGGGCCCTGCAGGTGGGGCCCACCTACCAGCTGTGTTGGATATGGATGACGTTTGTACAATCTTGTAGGGGATGTACGAGGGAACACAGACCTCGAACGTCGCACACACAAAGTCGTGTGCAAAGGGAATCTGTTCCCTTGCGGAGAGGATCTCTAGATTAATGGGAAAGTCGCATTATATGTGCATAAGTGCATGCAACATATGGCTAATAAAGGGGTAATATCTTAAGCTTATGTTGTACCATGCATATGGTACAACTTAAACTTATAATGTGCCATGTATGATGGTACACCTTAGTTAAATTGTTCCAAAGGAACAATTACTCCTAAAATAACTACCTTGGGGGCTATAGATAAGACCCAAGGGTTAGCCATTTCCTTACACTTTTGCATGGTATTCTTGCCTTGCATTTCATTCTAGCGAAGCTCTGCCGAAATCCTTCCTCTCTCTTTATCCAAGTTCTTAATCTAAAAGTAGAGATTTAGATTGTGGATTTAGTAGCCTTACTCCGTTCGTGAGAAGACTCGATCCGTCGTGGCGAATCCGAAGGCGAAGTTCCATGACTACCGTGCCGCATACGCAAGCGTAAGTCTCAACTTCATTTATCAATCCTAACTCTGTTTTGACAGGATCCTACATTGGTATCGGAGCCATACGGATTCGCTCCGGTCAGAACCGTCGCCCCGTCAAAACTATGAACGAGTCATTGTCTTTTTCACGAATGGGTATCCTACCATTACGGATATGGTAGGAACGCTTCGTGACGGAGAGAACGCAGCGGTTGTTCTTTTCACGTTAGGGTCTTCTGTCATTACAGATATGGCAGGAACTCTCCGTGACGGGAAGAACCGACCGTTCATATCGTCAAACTCGCTCTCTTCATGGATGCTGAGTCTCCATTCATAGGGAATGGGCACTCTCTTCATGTGGAGCGCGTAGTTTACGAATTTTTGAAGTGGGTTAATTTTTTGGCACACGGCCATTGGAGGATAACTACTTCCTCGACGAACGGGTGCTTCACCGGAGAAGAAGATGGTGGTTATTCCCATTGGGGAAGATGAATTTTAGAGCATGTGCACCATGGTCAAATGGGCTATGAAGGCCATGCACCCCCCTCCCCATGCGGAGGGGGTTGGCTACGGCCAATAACCACCGCGACTACCCCATCAAGGGGGAGGAGTGCATGCGGCCACCCCATGAAAGTGGGGAGACCGGCCATGGCCAAAGGGCCATGGCCGGTCAAGGCCAATAAGCCATGGCCGGCCATGGCCCTGGCCGGCCACGGCCAGGGCCAGGGAGCCCTGGCCGCGGCCTGGCCAGGCCAGGCAAGGGCCGGCCCTGGCCGGCCACGGCCAGGGCCAGAAGGCCCTGGCCGCGGCCAGGCCAGGGCAGGGGCCCTGGCCCCCGGCCAGGGCCAGGCCGTCCTGACCGAGACCAGGGCAGTGGCCCTGGCCCCGGCCAGGGGCCTGGCCGCCCTGGCAGAGGCCAGGGCAGCGCCCTGGCATCAGGCCAGGGCCTGGCCGCCCTGGCCCCGGCCAGGGGCCTGGCCGCCCTGGCAGAGGCCAGTACAGCGCCCTGGCCTCAGGCCAGGGCCTGGCCGCCCTGGCCTCAGGCCAGGGCCTGGCCGCCCTGGCCGAGGCCAGGGCAGGGGCCCTGGCCCCCGGCCAAGGCCTGGCCAGGCCTGGCCTCGGCCAGGGCCTGGCCAATGGCCGGCCCTGGCCGCTGCCAGGGCCACGGTCGGCCCTGGCAGCGGTCAGGGCCTGGCCGAGGACCGGCCTGATCGGCACTGGCCGAGAGTGATGCAGACCAATTTTTGGTCGACCAATTTGGGTGTTTTGGTCGACCAATCCGGCGAAAGGTCTAGGTCGATCACGAATTTGCCGACTAGCCCATACGGGGTGTCAAAAGGCCTTGGTAAAACACGAATGTGCCGACTAGCCCATACGGGGCTAACGATAGTCGTCTGCTCTTATTTTATAAAGTTTTTTACTTGGGCTCTACTCCTTGAAGATTAGCCGTAGTGCTCTACTTCATGCGAGATTAGCTATGACATTGTGCTCTACTCTACGGAGATTAGCCAATGTACTTATGACATTGTGCTATACTCTACGGAGATTAACCAATGTACTTATGACATTGTGCTCTACTCTACGGAGATTAGCCAATGTATTTCAAATTTTTTGAAAAAGTTGTTTTTCAAATAGGTTATGTCCCGTCCTTAATCGGGATAGCGCAATTTATAATTCCAAGTCCTACCACGATCCGGCCATGGTTATCTAACCCATGGGTGTGTAGAACAGGTCTCGTGGCTTAGCAATTGTTGCGCTAAAATTCTTTGCGCAAACTCTCACCTATTCCATTTTGAAAGATATGTTTTTCAAAAGTATTTTTCCGCTGCTGGTACCATACGGGTATTATTTCTGATTTCTTTTTACATGAGACAAGTAAGAGGGATAATTTGAAAGTTACTTCTAGATGGTAGTTGGGAACGTAGTGAACTTCTCGATTCTAGAGTAACATTTCAGCTTATCCAAGGAACTTATCAAGTGTTTAAAGAATCGAAACTTTATGCATAGAATTTTGATCGTGTTTTTCATTTTCTTTGCAATTTTTTGATTCGAATATGTCTACCGCTTCTAAGAACATTGTCACCGAGCTTAACAAAGGTGAGAAGCTCAACGGCGACAATTATAAACTATGGTCAATAAAAATCCAATATGTTTTGGAGGAGCAAGATGTGCTTGAAACACTCCAAAACATAATGGAAGAACCTGAGTTGGGCAATACGGCCCAACACAAGAGGGACCGAGAAGCTTATGAGACTTGGACTCGAAAGAACAAAATAGCACGTATTACGTTACTGTCCGCAATGGACAATGACATAATGCGTCTATTTCGGGAATTCGACTTAGCCAAAGACATATGGTCTGGGCTAGAAATAAAGTTTGGTGGAACTTCGGTAACCAAACTCCGCTCCTTAAATATTCAATTTGACTCGTACAAAATGCGACGAGATCAATCTATGAAAAGGCATCTTCGCCACATGGCGAATCTCATAGCTTAATTGAAGCATGCGGGTCTTACGCTGTCTGACGAACAGCAGATCCAAGTAGTCATTCGTTCACTCCCAGATAGCTGGGATAACATGAAAATGCACCTCACTCATAATGAGTGCATTAAAACTTTAAGCGATGTATCCAAACACCTCGAACTCGAGGAAGAGCGGATTCAAGCCGCAAAACCTAGTGCCGAAGTGCACATGGCCGCTAGTTCCTCACATGGAGGAAAGAAGCGAAAGGATAAACGCTTAAGGTTTGTGAAAGAACGAAAGCAAGAACCGGAAACCTCAAAGAAGACTAAGAACAAAAAGTGGCAAAAGAATGTGCACTCAAAGAAGAAAAACTTGAAGAAGATCAAGTGCTTTAAGTGCAACAAGTACGGTCACTTCGCCCGTACATGTACGGATGGAAGTGATAAGGTAACTTGTAGGACTAGTTACATATGTGTTTCTAGTTCCATGTTTCTTGCTGAATCTAACTATTTTTGGTTGATTGATTCAGGGGCCACGAACCACGTAGTGAAGGACAGAAGGTTCTTCGTAGAGTATCGAAGGATAACTCAAGGAACAAAGTGGATATACGTCGGCAACAACACTCGTGTTGAAGTCAAAGGCGTCGGAACATGCAAGCTAGTTCTCGACAACGGCCAGACTCTATTAATGCACGACGTCCTCTTTGCTCCAGATATTCGAAGGAATATCATATCTGTGGTCATGTTAATGTCTTTAGGTTATGAATGGAGGTTCTATAAACAAAAGGTTGACCTTGTTTGTAATAGTTCTTTAATTGGGTCGGGTAATGTTTGTAATGGATTGATTGTTTTGAACACTATGTATGATGATTCTTCTTCTATCAATGAAAGTTTCCATTTGACAAATGCTTCTAATTCTGAATCTGAGATCATTTGTTGGCATGCAAGACTTGGTCACATTGGACCAACTAGAATGGATAGACTTGCCAAAAGTGGCTTGCTATCTAATGTTTCAAAAGTTGAAATGTCAACTTGCGAACATTGTCTTGTAGGGAAAACTTGTCGTAAGCTGTTTGGAACTGGCACAAGGGCCGAAGTTCCATTACAGCTTATCCATTCGGACATTTGCGGTCCAATGAATGTTAAGACAAGACGCGGGAAGTCCTATTTCATCACCTTCATTGATGACTTCACCCGTTTCGGTCACATTTATTTGATTTCCCACAAACATGAAGCTTTATCTTGCTTCAAAAACTATATGAGTTTAGTGGAAAATCAACTAGATCGCAAGATAAAGGTCTTGCGAACCGATCGGGGTGGAGAATATCAATCAACGAGTTTTAAGGAACTCTGTGATGAAAAAGGCATAGTTCATCAAATAACTATGCCTTATACTCCGCAACAAAACAGTGTTACGGAAAGAAGAAATAGGACATTGATGGAAATGGTCCGATCAATGATGTCTCAGGCAAATTTGCCCATCACCTTTTGGGGTGATGCATTATTGACGACAACATTCATCTTAAACCGTGTACCCTCGAAGTCGGTAAGTTCTACTCCTTATGAGTTGTGGAACAATAGAACTCCAGACTTAAACATTCTAAAACCTTGGGGTTGTGCCTCTTATGCACCTTTATCCTCTCACAAATATGGCAAACTTGGGCCACGTGGGAGGAAGTGTATCTTCATCCGATACGCTGAAAACTCCAAAGGATATGTTTTCGTCGGTCAAGAGGACAATGGGGGTCTAATAGAATTCGAATCGAGGAATGTTGTCTTCTTGGAAAATGAGTTTCCAAGACAGGGTGAGATAAGTCAAGACTTATCCTTGTTTGAGACTTGGGATCAAGAAGGATCGGAACGTTCGAGTGGGAGAATCCTTGGTGAAGAAGAAAATACGTTTCAAACTTCACCAATGGATGATACGAACGATACCAATCCTATTCCGAGTGGGTGTGATGTTATTCCAAGTGGGAGTGATGTCATTCCAAGTGGGAGTGATCAAACTCAAGCAAGACGTAGTAATCGAACGAGGCTAACACCTCTGAGATTTGAGGATGAATTTCCTCAAACATTCATGACATTACTACAAGATGATGACGAACCTGCAAATTTCAAACAGGCCGTCACATGCCCTGCTAAAGATAAAATGATAGCGGCGATGGAAGAAGAACTTCAATCCATGAAAACAAACCAAGTCTGGGACTTGGTTGATTTACCTAAGGGACGTAGAGCCATTGGGAACAAGTGGGTTCTCAAAATCAAGCATAAGGCTGATGGCTCCATCGAGAAATATAAAGCTCGCCTTGTTGCGAAAGGTTTCACGCAACAGGAAGGAATAGACTACGAAGAGACTTTCTCTCATGTCGTGCGTTTTACCTCCATTCGCTTAATTCTGGAAATGGTGGCTTGTTTGGACCTCGAGTTACATCAGATGGATGTAAAGACTGCTTTTCTTAACGGAGAACTAGATGAGGAGATCTACATGGAACAACCAAACGGGTTCGTACAAGAAGAAAACAAACATAAGGTTTGTAAACTTCGTAAATCCATATATGGTCTTAAACAATCCTCAAGGCAGTGGTATATGCGCTTTCAAGAAGTCGTTTTGTCGTATGGTTTCTCCATGCTCGACGAAGACAACTGCGTATACATTAAGAGGATTAAGAACAAGTATGTAATTATGTCTCTTTATGTAGATGACATACTTATAGCCGGAAATGATAAGTGTCTTATCATGGATATCAAAGCTTGGCTTTCATCCGTCTTTGAAATGAAAGACATGGGTGAAGCTGCATATATCCTTGGGGTTAAGATCTCAAGGAATCGTTCCAAGAAACTTCTTTCTCTCTCTCAAGAGACATATATAAAGAAAGTTTTAGAACGGTTTAATATGCAGGAGTGCAAGCCAATTGATACTCCAATACGCAAAGGCGAGGGTCTATGTTTGGAGATGTGTCCCAAAGATCCAAAAGAAAAGAAAGCTATGGAAAAGGTTCCATACTCCAGTGCTGTCGGGAGTCTGATGTACGCCATGATGTGTACCAGACCAGACATTTGCTATGCTGTTGGTATGGTAAGCCATTACCAATCCAACCCAGGACAGGCACACTGGAAAGCGGTGAAGAGGATATTAAGGTACCTCAAAGGGACTGCGGACTATGCGTTGTGCTATCAAGGCAATACCTTGAGACTCGAAGGCTATACAGATGCTGATTGGGCAGGTGATCTCGACGAGCGAAGATCTACCTCAGGCTTTGTTTTCTTGCTCGGGAATGGTGCAATATCCTGGAGCAGCAAGAAGCAAACCTGCATCGCTCTATCAACCATGGAAGCCGAATTCGTAGCATTCAGCATGGCGGTCCAAGAAGCTGTTTTGGCTTAGGAAATTCTTAGACAGGCTGATGAATACCACTGACTTGAGCACTGTTCCTATATACAGTGATAGTCAAGCCTCGATTGCTTATGTCAAAGATCCTAAATTTCATTGTAAGACCAAACACATTGATATTCGATTCAAGTTTGCGAAGGACTATGACAAACGGAAGGAAGTAGACATAGGATACATATCCACGCATGAGATGATAACAGATCCCCTTACTAAGGCGATCCCCAGAGATGTGTTCTACAAACACTTATCATCTATGGGAATGCGTAGGTGCTGAGCTGTATCATGTAATATTTCCCATGTCTAAAGAAGATCAAAGTTTAATAAAAGGAAGAAGTTCTTTTATATATTGCATACAAGTTTCTTACAAATGATTTTATACATTTGTGTTTAAGTCTCAGCTATTTTATTGTGTGTATGTCGGACAGATTAAGGTTGGCTCTCTCACATGAGCAACCGCCTTATCTTATCAGATGGATAAGATAGAGATGAGACTAGTTTAAAGTCAAAATCATTAGACAAATGATTTAGAGTCGTGAGTTAAACAAGATAGTCGAATGAAAGATCTGCATCATATGGATGCTTACAAAAGATCTGAGATCTGTATCACAAGGATATTTAAATGAGATCTCATAGGATTTTTTAATCCTATCTGTCTTATGCAGGATGAGAGTCCGGGAATATTTCATGGGTAGTAAGGGGACTCAAAAGATAGGCACTGTGTTGTCTGATCTTTCATCCATACAACATCATTAAGACATACTCTCCATGGGAAAGGAGTGATGTTGTAATACGTGTTCATACCACGTATGCATTTCGACCACTGAGTTAGTAGCAATAGTGTTTGCTATTATGTGAGACTCAAAGGCCATACGGGTCTTAACTCTTACCCTCAAGGACTCAAATTGGTTCCTTTAGATTTGACGAGATGATCGCTATCTTAGCGTGTTGCTAATGGGCTATGATAATTCGGCTCGGCGGGGCACGTTAGAAAAGCGAATCAAGTCAAGATCAGAAGGTTCGCAAGAAGAGGAAGATTGATTTCATATTCGCATTTGGACTTTAATGATTCAAAGCTGGCCAGCCAATTGTAATCCAGATGGGATTCAATTGTTGAATATAAAGTATAAGAAATGTGAAGAAATAATCTAGGGTAAAGCATGCGTTGAACCACTCAACTTTGCACCTTCGAGGTCGTTGTGTATCTCTAACAAGTGCACAACAACAGACTCTACGCGCATGACGGTCGCACGGTCTATTTCTCGGTATGATAGATGAAAGAACTAAGAGAAAGACGTTCTCTTACAATCCCCTCAAGTGTGAGTGGGAGATGTTGGATATGGATGACGTTTGTACACCCTTGTAGGGGATGTACGAGGGAACACGGACCTCGAACGTCGCACACACAAAGTCGTGTGCAAAGAGAATCTGTTCCCTTGCAGAGAGGATCTCTAGATTAATGGGAAAGTCACATTATATGTGCATAAGTGCATGCGACATATGGCTAATAAAGGGGTAATATCTTAAGCTTATGTTGTACCATGCATATGGTACAACTTAAGCGTATAATGTGCCATGTATGATGGTACACCTTAGTTAAATTGTTCCAAAGGAACAATTACTCCTAAAATAACTACCTTGGGGGCTATAAATAAGACCCAAGGGTTAGCCATTTCCTTACACTTTTGCATGGTATTCTTGCCTTGCATTTCATTCTAGCGAAGCTCTGCCGAAATCCTTCCTCTCTCTTTATCCAAGTTCTTAATCTAAAAGTAGAGATTTAGATTGTGGATTTAGTAGCCTTACTCCGTTCGTGAGAAGACTCGATCCGTCGTGGCGAATCCGAAGGCGAAGTTCCGTGACTACCGTGCCGCATACGCAAGCGTAAGTCTCAACTTCATTTATCGATCCTAATTTTGTTTTGACAGGATCCTACAAGCTGGGCGCGCCCAAATGGCGGGCCCAGTTTCGACCTGGGTGCCTGCCCGCTCTTGGGCAGGCAAGTCTGACCCGCCTGCTGTGCGGGTGGGCTCAGAGCCCCATCGACCAAGCAGGCGGGCTCGAGCCAGAGCTCGCTTGCGGGCAGGCTCTGGGTCGTGCCCACCTGTATAAGCAGGCAGGTCAGACTCGCCTGATTGGCAGGCGGGTCCAGCCCACCTATCGGATCTGGACCCGCACGCCGAAGCTGGGCTGGGCAGAACTGGGCTCGTTTGCCCAGTTCTGGCCTTTCGGGTTGTTTCTTGAGTTCTACAACTCCGATTGGGCCGATTTCAGATTCGTTGGAAATCATGGTTCGAATGAAACCATCCCAAAGAGCCATCTATCCATTTCTATGCATTATATTATCTAAAATATTATCATAAACTATTTACGATGCATTTTAAATACTATTTGCATCACATGCATTAATCTCATACAGCATCTACTAATGCTGAAGTCGCAAACATTTTGCTACATTATTAAATCTCATTTAATGTCAATAAACTTATGCGACCTTATTAAATCCTATTTAATATAGATCAACTTAATGTCACTAACTCTTGGTGACTTAAATTATCCTCGTGCTCCCGAGTGCACTCCTCCTAAATTCTTCATATTACTAAGACGCAAACCGAACTCGGTGTAAGACCCTACAGCCTGACCCTACTATTGGTTGGGGCTCAAAAGCCCTAGACGATAGTAACCACAAGCAGCAGGTGTTGTACATGTTTTAGCATCATAATTACGTGATTGACAAATCGACAAAAGTGTCGTCGGGATAACTTTGAATGTGTCAGTTATGAATACCGCAGTTTTAGTCCCTTCGTCGTAACTATGTCCTTGCATGGCCTAGGGTATGGTAAACCGTCAACCCTACTAGCCAGCATCGGTCAGCATACGTCAGTCTTTGTTATATACACATTGTACATCTTACAACGTACCCCGACCGAGGTTTAGCACAAAGAACCGTACTGAGCCTGTGACAGTAACTTCCCTTTAACAGAAGAGACGAATCCCATCTTAGTCATTTACTTACCTCATATGCTTCAGGTGTCACCCAACCTAAGACCTTTCAGCAGGCCTGGCCTCGAATCTAGATCATAGATCTAAGTGACACTATTCATGCAAAGGTTCGTACAAAGACTTCAGGTCTTAAGGACCAACTTGCTTATCATCACTATAGAGTTATTAATGATAGTTTAGTTAAAGTTTAACTATTTAATAACTCTTCATTGGGTCGTTCAGTGGACTCACTCTCTAATGAGCACATGTTCCTTGTCTCTGACTTTGCTAGGTCGAATATGACTATGAGATCATCATCCCCCTTTAAGGTAAGACAAAGACACAATGGTATGTCCGATGTGTCGATATCCTTTTCTCGACACATTTATGACCATTAACGTTTTGAGACTTAAGTTCCTATCGGTTATTCACTTCCCATAATCGAGATCTACATCTAGATATGTAATGACCTCACTTTAAGTCTAAGGAAATTATCCAAGTATATAATTCATTGAATTTATACTATGATAATTAGTACCATTTATATTAGAACAAGATGCTTTCTTAGGATAAACTTCCTCAAGGGCACATATTTCCTCGTGCGTCACCTCCAGTGTATGCCATATTTCCTACGTAGTTTGACAATGTAAGAAACGATTAAATTCATACTTATCTAAAGATCATATAAGAGCATTTATAGCTTTTCAATTTAAAGAATAAACTCTCCAATCAGCATCATCACACTTGTCTTCAGGTTTAAGCATTTCAATATTTTCAACTTTAATAACAGGTGGCTTATAACCTTTTTCAACGACGTTCCAAACTTTATAATCAACAGATATTAAGTAGATTTTCATCCTCGATTTCCAATAAGCATAATATACTCCATTAAATTTACGGGGTCGTGATATGGATGACCTTCAGCAAAAGCATAATCAATAGAGTTATTCAGGATCAAGTCTAGCCTAGATCCTCTAACCTGCTCTGATACCACTTGTTGGATCTGGATCTAAGCCTAGAGGGGGTGAATAGGATAATAAAAATTCTTGTGTAACCCATGAGTAATCACATGCAGTTAAAGCAGATGCGGAGTAAACAATAAGCAATCACAGAGTACGCTGTAGATTTACCCTGGTTCGGTCGCACCCACAACCTACGTCCAGCGCCTAAAGCAGATACTAGATTAATAATGTAACAGGTACAACCGTAATAGCTAGAGCACACATGTCTCTACACTCACCGGGCTCTAAGTACCCCACCTCACTGGTGTTCAACAAAACTAATCCTAGTATAAGCTCTCACTTGACTAGCCCCAACTAGTCAAGTCACTCTTGTCTAGCACCCACTATACAAGACCCCAAAAGACATAAAGTGTGGTAAAGTTTCCCCAATAGAATCTATGTATAACTATCACAAAGATAATAAATAGCGTTTAGAATAGATCAATGATGGTGTAGCATCTCTGTCAATCAACACGGGTCAGATCTGAATCTGACAAGTAGTCTCCTCTCTATCTTAGCAACTCAAGTTACGACTCGTACTTGATCACCTAGCTTGGATGAAGACACTCTAATTTTGGCTAGGCATTAACAATGATTCCAAGTTGCAGCAATTAGATAACCCTTGCTTTTCTTGATGGCACTGAGCTCCTAGGTCGACAAGGATGTTGCAAGGGTCGGCAAGTAAGTTGGCAATACTAGGTGGTGTGGTAACTACTTGGTCGGAGAGGGCAAATCAAATTGGTGCGGCAGTTGCAACTTGTGTTGGACGACACCCTCCTGCGATGCGGGAGCAAAGGAAGTCAGCAAGCAGCTGATGGCACAAGCTGTCAGCAAATTTGGTGCAGTAATCAATCGGTCGGTAGGCTTGTGAGGTGTATGAGCAGATGCTTCACTCGGCAATGCTTGGTTGGTCAATATTGCGACTATGTGCTTTGGTAGGTGACTCGGTCTGTAAAGGTCACACGCAGGTGAAGTTATTGGTCGACAAGAAGTCAGGATATAGCTTTGATGAGTCAACAATTGCGGCTGGTGCAATGTTGAAGGAGTTGTAGATTTCGGATCCTTGAAACTCCCTTGACCTAGTAGTCAATTTATGCGACTGAATGAGGTTAATGTGATGAGCTATTGACCTGATAGTCAAATATAGTGGCTTGTGGTCTTGATTCGCATGGATAAGCTCTTTGCTTGGAGTTGCGGCATGTCCTTCTAGAATTGCATGAAGAAGTCAAAAATATCGGCTATGGCTTGATGATTTGGTAGTAGGAATTCAATTTTTGTGGCTATGACTTGTGCAGACGTCCTTGGGACTTGTAGCTTTGGCAAGGTGATAGGAATTGATGTTTGTCCTTGGAAGATTGTAGCAAGATGTTGATGGCTTAGAGGCTTGCGTCTATAAGGTTTTTTTTCTATGATGCTTGCGCAAGGGAAGATGATGCTTTTTTTTCTTGGCCGCAACCTCTAGCTCCTCTTTTGAGAGAGTTTAAATAGGGGAAGGATGGAGAGATGTTTGGCTATAGGAGAATCCAAAAGAATCCCACAATCAAAGGAGATTTGAAGTATGTAATTGATATGAATTGGGATTTAAATAGGGATTTGAATTGGAGTAGTAATTGGTGTAGGATTTGGTTTGATCTCCATAGCAATGCAAATAGGATTTGGATAGATTCAAATAGGATATGAGATTTGAATCATGCAACAATTAATTTGAATGAGATTCTCCATATCCCACCATCTTTGACCAAGGCCAAATTGCAATTCAATTGCAATTTCTCCATCTCTTTGACTTAGTCTCTAATTGAAGATTTATGTGCTTGCCATTCCTGAAAAAAACACTTAGCACACACATTAGAACATTCACACACGTTTGTTATCATCAAACACGTAGTCATTGATCATTGTATCCAACAACATGTTGTACCTAACAAAGGGTACCTAAATTATTTGTTTTCAAGTATCAACGGATACTAGGAACAGTGAAAATGTCTCTTTCAAAATTTGCTTGCAAACTAAGAGAAGACAAAAAGAGATAATAGTAAGTATATTATTTTAAATAAGGTAAATATATTGAAATTTACTTTTCTGCAGTAGAATTATGTTTTAAATGATTATGTGCTAATATGAATCAGTTTGGCATGATTTTAAATAAGATAAGCTGCCAGATAGCCGCCTATCTTGCCAGATAGCCGACTATCTGGGTGATTATTGATATTTAAATACATCTGACTATTGGGTTTGTGGTTTCGGTTTTTGGACTACCTTATTTGGTTTTTACCATAATCATTTACTTATACCCATTAAGGATGAGAGATCTAAACCATTGATTATTACACTAAGGCTATGATTCACTAGAGCTAGAGTAAAACCCAAGTTTTACCCCTTTTCTCATCTTCTACCCCCATAGCTGACTATAGCTCTCACTCACACACACACACACACACACACTCTCTCTCTCTCTCTCTAAAATTGAAATTTTCAAATAATCTCAAGGAGATCAAGGTGTTTGGTGAAGGAATTCGCGGAGGAAAACTATCTACATCCTAGGAATATCTACATCCTTGGTATATCTACAACGCATCTATATTTCATCTTTTTAGATATTCATCACACTTTCTAGAGCCATGGTTAGAGGAACCTCAATTAAGAAGAAGAAGATGGAAGAATCATCATCTTAACCTCATTCAGAGAAGGAAGTCATCCTTCCCTATCTAAGCAAACCCTATCTTATCTCTACTTTACACATCAATTCACATAGAACTATCCTCCAAGAGAGGTTTGTCAAAATTAATGATCTTGACAATTATGGGATTCATATGATCTTCAAATATCAAGGTCTAACGGACCTATTTTCTCACCGCAACAAATGTAGGTATTTGCCTAGGTTGATGAACATATTTTACACCAATATGACTATAAACACCTCCAACACCACCGGAGAATCTAGAATCTCAACCAAAGTCTTTGATTCCACTATCAATCTTAATGTTGGAAACTTAGCACTGAGACTTGTCATACCAAGCACGGCGCACTTCTCCGTGAAATTGAGATAACAGACAAATATATCCTCAAGCTTATGTACAAGAAAGGAAAATTCTACAAGCTAATATATCCACTAGCTACCTCACTTCTAAAGCGTGAATTTCGCGAACATTCTCTTATATAATATCAATAAAAAAGGATGTAGTAGAGCTGTACTTTGTTTTAACCAAGCTAATTGCATGTATGCCATGCTAGCCAAGATTAGAGTTAATTGGTCTCAGATCATTTTCAGTAACATTGTCTATAGCTCAGTTTCTGTGAATCTCACTTCCCCACTCCATCACGTATATCTCACCTATATATTCGTCTCTGCTAGAATTAATATTGAGAGTAAAACCCATTTCATTAAACCTATAACTTTATTTGATTTGGAAGTATTCAAAAGTATGGGCCTTAGTATGGACCCAAGCCTTGGAGAAGAGGGTGATGAAGAAGGAGGTGAAAGTGCTGAGGGAGAAGGAGAAGGAGAAGAAGCAGAAGAAGCAGAAGCAGAAGCAGAAAAGGAAGAAGAAACCGATGAGAGGAAATCTATGGAAGAAGGCGAAGATTCATTCTCGGAGAACATCCCACCTTATATGCTTTCATTCCAAAAAGCCATTTTTGCTAAGCTTGACAAAATGGATGTTCAAGCAAATGATCACATGAATAGCTTGAGGGATGATGTGTTTCAAAAGATTCATGGCCTCAAGAAGACGATGAAGAATGGGCCTGACATCACCAATGCCGTCATTAAAGAAGTCAAAGAGGAGCTCAAGAAGCTCAAGAAGGAGATTCAAGGGGAATAGATTCATGTCATTGGGTTGTTTGCTTACTTATGTTATTTTGAACTATATTTGAACTATTATGGTTTGCATTAATATGCTACAATCGTCGATTTCTCACAAATTTTGTGCTCTTATATGAGAAAGTATTGTAATATTTTGGAACCTATGTGATGGTGTGTAATGTGTAGTGATGGTTAAAATCTTCTTATGATCGTATTACACAATATGCTATCTTTATCTTGCAAATTGGATATCGCTCTTACGCAAATGTTGAATATATTTTTGGGGATATTGAGACATCCAATATTGTGCAATCTCTCCTATGTCACTCATTATTTCAGTTGGTATCCATGTTGCAAATTGTAATATACCACCATTGGTATCTATATATTACACTTGGTATTTTTTTTGGATGTGATAGAAGGGGAGAAGAGAATAAGCTCACAATGCAACTCACAATGCAATAAGCTCACAATGCATATAAAATAATATCATGAAATACTTGAATTGGAAATAATATGAAAATTATGCATATTCAATCTTATTGCTAACTAGCTTTGATGTGGGGGGAGTAACATATCCATAGCAATCATGCTTCTCTGCAGGGGGAGCATAAGTAATTTTTACATTTCATATTAATTTTTTATTTTATATCATTTGTTTTCATCATCAAAAGAGGGGAGAGAGTTGGGATATTGAGACCCACCATAATGGATTTTGATGATGTGTACAAGTGATATATGGACTAATGATTTTCATTTCAAGGGTATGTAGATTATTTTATAGATTTAGAGCCATTGTGATGCAAATCGGAGAACTTAAAGCCACGATCAAGAACGCTATAAATTGAAGCTTATGATGATCTTGAATCATGAATCAAAAAAGGAAGTTGCTGTGTGCATGTATTGAATTACTCTGTGCACGTCTGCTTTTTGAAATGAACAGTAACGAAAATGAATTTTTTAAACAACCAAAAAAACACCCCGCATGTAATGAACTGTTGTGTGCTGAGTAATTTTGCTCAACAACATGGATTTAACTCTATGCGCACCACTTTTAAATTCTGGAGGCGAACAACATGATGTTTTTATGCAAGATATGTGCATGCAGAAATATTACTCCACTGTAACCATTTTTACTCACAGTGCACAACTGGTTAAAATTTTGACAGTTGTGCACGATGACTGATAATACTCCACTCTAACCGTTTCTACTCACCGTGCACAACGGGTTAATATTGTCGGTTGGGTGCGATGAGTAATATTTCTCCACTATAATATATTTTATTTACCAAGCATAACGGGTTATAATTTTACCGGTTGTGTGGAGTAAATTGCTCGATGACTATATTTACAATGGTCGCCATTCTGATCGTGACCAGACCCGAATGCGAACAAACTTGTGACTGATAATACTCCACTCTAGGATTTGATTTTGTCAAAAGAAATTCTGCTATTTTGGTGATCGATAGAACCTAGAAGAGTTCCTGCATAGATCAAAAGAAGATCTAAGGTAGTGCTAAAGATTGTTGGCATTTTGGTGCCCTAAAATAGTCGACTGAGTATACAGTGCATCGTAAAGTCAGTAAGAAATTAATTCATGCAATTAATTGGGTATTTATTAATATTTTCAGAAATTGATTGATGAAATGTTCTTTTGGTACATGAATGCAGATAAATTACAAAGATGATGGACATGTTACAAATTGAGTGAAATTTTGAAGAAGAGGATAAACAAGCAAAGTTTAGAGAATTTATGAGTAGTCAACTGAAAATTATTTTTGGAATGTAGTAATTACTTGAAAATAAATTTATTTTGGAATGTGGTAATTAATTCAGGTTAATGTAGAAAGATCAGAGGTTATTGAAGATTTTTCAGAGCAGTTCACAACTAAGAAAGCTTTCCCAAGTAATGAAGAGGTTATTAGTTGGATAAAATCAGTCGGTCTGAAAAATGGGATTATGGCTTGTGACAAAATCATCGAATATGAGTACATATTCAAATAGATTCCAAACTCATTACTTTTGTTGTGAAAGAAGTGGGAAGTATTGGCAACACATGAGGGAGAGAAAGTCCAAAAAAGCAACTGGAAGCAAGAAGTGTAACTGTCCATTCTCCTTGAGGGCTTCTGGGGTGGCAAAAGATAAGTAAAGTTTGACAGTTTTCTGTAGCATTCACTACCATAAACTTGCAAAGTTCCTAGAGGGACATTCATATGACGGGAGGCTAGGAGGGGTGGAGTTGAAAATATTAAGACACTTGTCAAATAGCTTGGTGAGGCCAAGGGAGTCTAGAAATATCTGAAGGAAACAGATATGGCCTCCTCTACCACAATAAAAACTATGTATAATGCCAGACATAGGATGAAAGTAATGGACATGGCCGAGAGAACAGAAATGCAGCATCTACTGAAGTGCTTGAATGAGCATAATTACATTGAGTATCATGAAGTCGAGGAAGAGACAATGGCCTTGAGTAATTTATTTTGGGCACATCGGAAGTCGGTTGATTTATTACGTAGATTTCCAGAGATTCTGATAATGGATTGCACGTATAAGACCAACCGCTACCGGCTACCATTGATGGTGATGGTTGGGGTGACATCTACAGATCTGATGTTTGCAGCTGCATTTTGTTACATGGAGGCTGAACGGGAGGATTGATAGACGTGTGGATTGGAGAGTTGAGATCATTGCTAAATGGTTACATGATGCCACATGTAATTGTGACAGATCGACAGCTTGCACTTATGAATGTTGTTGGCCATGTATTTCCCTCGGCGGTACAAAAATTATGTAGATGGAACATATCGAAGAAAATATTGGTCAAGTGCAAGAATTTTTTTGAAGATAACGAAAAATGGGTAGCTTTCAACTCTTGCTGGTATTTATTGGTAGCAGCACATAAGGAGGAGGAATATGATGCAAAACTGAAGGCATTACATATAGATTACAGAGATTACCCAAAGGCATTGAGCTATGTGAAGACATCTTGGCTGGAAAAGTACAAGGAGAAGTTTATTTCTGTATGGATAGATAGCAATCTACACTTTGGAAATGTCACTACAAATAGATTGGAGAGTGCACATTCTAAGCTTAAACGGCACTTGCGGTCATCGGCCTTAGTTTTTCCTCTTCTTGCTCATCCATACATGCATTATTAGAGTTGCAGCATATCGATATCAAGGCCTCACTCAAGAAATCGAAGATCTCGATGAAATATAAAATGACTAGTTACTTGTTCCGGGAGTTGATAGTATTTACATCAGCTGTGTCGATGAAGATAATTTCTGTGCAAGCTAAAAAACTTAAGCTATTGATACAGACCAAAGTGCTTGTGATTGTCTAGCAAGAAGGATTTATGGAGTACCATGTGCCCATGAGATTGGCCTATACAAAAAGGAAAATCGCCACACTCCCTTAGATGTCGTTAATTTGTATTGGAAGAATCTGGACATGGAGCCTAAGAAGGAATTGCTCTTTGAAGATGAAGTGCATATATAGTCTGAGTTAGAGCACATAAACAAGCTGTATGGGCAAATTGATGGGTCGAGGAAGATGGAGTTGTTAATAAAGTTGAAGCAGCTATCTACCCCCAGAGAAAAATCTGATTAAGGAGCCAGAGGTTAAGGTCAATGTGAGTGGTAGGAGAAAAGGGGGGAAGAATTTGAAATCTGAAGATATATCCACCACTAGGGACCTATCTCATTTTGAGCATGTCTTAGCCTATGATGTTATTTATCCCACACCAAATCAACTTGAAGGCTTAATGAAAAAAGAAAGCTTGGGACGTGGCAAGCAGAGAAAGTCCTAAAGGCTCAAAAGGTCATATGTAGCTCCAGCTTCAGCATCAGATAGAACTTCAGCTCCACCTCCACCTCTACCCCTACGTGCTAAAAAGAAACAAACTGTCAAACAACCCTCTAAAAGTTTCGTTGTCGTTGCTGCTAGAGTTAAACCTGCAGCTGCACAAGCTTCAGTAACAGCTGAATATGAAGCTTCCGATTTTGAAGGCCGAATCCCTTTTATTGAGGAATTTCCAAATGCCATCAACAAATATATATGAAATGTCTTATATGTTAAGGCAGATGGTAACTGCGGTTACATGGATGTAGCTGCTCAACTTAGCATGGGAGAGGACAACTAGAAGATTGTCAGATCAGAGTTGCTAGGAGTGTTTAATAACAACTATGATCTGTACAAAAGGGTTATGGTTGAAGAAGATGCACAATATACTAAAAAGGAAATTTCATATATCGAGGCCAACCCCCTAAATAATATTGGATGACCATGCCAGAAATTGGACATCTCTTCGCAAGTTCTTATACCAGTGTGCTACATCTGCTGTCCAAGTCATAATGTCTAACATTTTTCCTTTAAGGATAGTTCCAGACACATGTATGCCACGTGGACACATCACCATAGGTTTTGTAAATAATAATCACTTTGTACAGATTGAACTTGTCGAAGGATGCCATGTCCCACTAGTTGCAGGAAATTGGGTGCGATACTATTTTTGCTGTGGCAAATGGATGGATGGAAGGCTATGAAGAGAGGATGCGTATATTCAAGAAAATAATCATTGGAATGTAGTCACAGTGGATACAAAACAAGTGGAAGAGGAATGAATGTATAGTTTTGTTCTAATATATGGTTTCTAGGTATAATGTAATTATATACTGAAAAATTTTGTCGTATGTGTAAATTTTTGTAATTATATACTGAAATTCTATGTAGCACTTTGAATGTATCAATTTGTAATAGTGATAGAAAATATATCACTTTGAATATATCAATATGAATGTGTTGTATGTTTCAGTTTGTAATAGTGAAGGCAAATGTATTAGTTTGAATGTGCGCGTTTGAATGTAGTGTATGTATCAATTTGACTATCTATCAGTTTGAATATGTAGAAGTTTGTATATGTATCAGTTTGTATCAGTCTAAATATGTTTTAGTAGGCAAATGTATAAGTTTGGATCTATATAAATTTGTATGGTTCATTTTGAACATGTATCAATTTGAATATGTATCAGTTGGAATGCAAAAATGTGAATGTAGGCAATTTGCCAAATGCATGTTTCAGTATCATGATGCAAATTGTACTGAGAATGTTTGCCTGTTGTGGTGCATGTTCGATAAATTTGTTATCCCCTAACAAAATTTCTCAATGCGCACAATGGGCCAAAATGATGCTCGTTATGCACATTGAGCAATTTTGTGATGGGAAAACAGAATTGCTCAACGCAAACAACTAGCCAAAGAGATGCCCATTTGTGTGCATTGAGCAATTTTGTGATGGGAAAATAGAATTGCTCAACGCACATAACGGGCCAAAAGATGCACGTTGTGCATGTTAAGAAATTTTGCGATGGGAAAACCAAATTGCTAAACCACACAACAGTCCAAAGAGATGCCCGTTGTGCACGTTGAGAAATTTTGTGGTGGGAAAACTGAATTGCTAAACGTGCACAACGGGCCAAAGAGATGTCTGTTGTGCGCATTGAGAAATTTTGCGCTGAAAAAAGGAATTGCTCAACGTGCACAACGGGCCAAATAGATGCCAGTTGTGCGCATCGACCAATTTTTTTACTTTCTAAAATATAGCTTGATATGATCAACAACTGGCACGTAACACACTTTTGTAGATTCACAAGATCTCTTCTGTATATTCACGAGCTCTCCTCTGTATACTCATGGTCACTCTTTTGTAGGCTCATCCCCATCTATGTTCAGTCCAATTCGTCTATAAAATTGCCTCCTGACTAACAAGCCCTCATCACTTAACACCAACATCTACACTTATTTATGATACTATTATATCTGATTCTAACATAGTCTACTTAATTTATTTAACATGGTTTTTGTGTGTTCATCACTGATTCTTCTTCAACTAAAAGGCCAAGATGTAGCGGCAAGTGACTTGATGCAGAAATTGAATAGCGGCTAGTGACTTGATGCAGAAACTGAATATATGGACTCTAAGACTTTAGAGCTCTTGCAGATGTTCTGTTCAGCTTCCTCACATTGCTAGTAGATTCATGTGCCCTCATGGAGCTTCTCATAAATGGCATCTTGCTTGAGCTGTTTAGAAGATAGTTACAGCTCAGAAGATGTGTATAATATCTACATGGCCCCGTAGGATATGGCAAGCATACTAGACCGAATTGCTCAATGCGCACAACGGGCCAACGTGATGTGAATTCCAAAATGTGAAGTTTCATGATGTGAATCCATGAATCCATAGGATAGTCCCGTACTTGAATTTGATATATGTTCCAGGATGTGAAGTTGCAAACTGTTAAGTTGTTTTATCTACTTTATTGTGTTATTGACGTCCCTCGCGTTTGCGCGTGTCAGATGGGTGCAATATATAATTGGGGGCATGAGATTTAAATATTTATAACAGCAAGCACACAGTGTTGTAGTGTGGCTTGCGGGTCGAACACAGGGAGGCGTGGTTATGCTTGTGTCAAGAAGGATCGGATTCACCCCATGGGCGAGCTAGCCCGAATCGGATGATGGGTTGTCACTGAAAATGGAATGCGAGGGATAAACAATATAAAGGGAAAACCCGGGACTTTGGTTTCCACCCTATCGTGTGATTCTCGCCGATACGGCCTACGGGTAGGATAGCGATCAGAATTAGGGTCTAATGGTGAGACGTTGCCTCTAAGAGTGGTACCAGCGTCCCATGGGCCCGATATTCCGGTCGGTGCCCAGGATGATACGTCGGACTTCCCGGGTTCGGTCAGTGGGCATTTCCATGTCCATTAACACTGACCAACTCCGGGAGCACTAAGCTCGCAAAGATAACTCCCAACGTCTCGTCCTGCCGCTCCCGCGCGCTAGGATTCAACGTCTACACTAAGGGCGTGAGCTATGGCTAGGGGGTCAACCGCCAAGTTTATTCCCCCTTGGCCCAACGGTCAAAGGCGGTCTTTTTCCCACCGATGACAATAAAACACCCCGTGTAACCGATATATTTTTAATCCCTATCGATTTCCTAGTCCTATAGACGCATCGGGGAGAACCCATGAAGGGGTTTCCACCAAAATCCCAGATTTGGGAACTACTCACACATATTTACTAAAAAGCGATCTAAACCAAAATCGACCGTTAAAACATGATCAAGTGATTGAAAAGCAGTAAGAGTAATGCTAATAACACTATATTAAAGTTTGGTAAAGATCGGAAAACTTACAAATATCTGAAAAAATACAGCCGTCAATAGAGAGAAAAAACAGCAAAAAATAACAACTCTCATTTATGGAAAACCTAGGGGGTCCTATATATAGAATACGATATCACCCGATCGGTTGAAAATTCAACCGATCGGGTGACCTGCTTCATTCTACGGTAGCTCAGCGTGGGACTTCACCCGGTCATACAGCATGGTCGGTTGAGGGTTGAAGCTGACCGGTTGGATCTTCGTGCCGTCGGGTGAACCGGTCGGTTGATCTCTCCGTGTCTTGGCTTCGGAGAATTAGCTACAGATGAACCGATCGGGTGAAGGTCACCCGATCAGTTGGCATTCAGCATCAAATTCCAGAGAGTTGGGGCGTGTGAACCGGTCTCTGACCCGACCGGTTGACTTTCCGCCCGCTCTAGCTTGTGTCCGGGTGGTGCACACGTGCATCACCTGATCAGTTGGAAGTGACCAACCGGTCGGGTGAGGGGCTAAAAGATGCTATCTTCATCGTTTGACCCCCCTGGATCACGCGTGACTCCTCCCGTTGCTCAGGGACTCACGATATCTTCGTTATATGTCCCCTACGCTGGTAAACTCCTGCAAAATACAAAAAACAAGGAAAAGTGTAAGAAAACAAGAAAACACGAGAAAACGAATACAAGACGATGGAAAATAGCGGAAAAACACAAAAGAAGACGTGCGTGAATATATGAAATATAAACGCACGTCAAAATCCCCCAAGCTGAATCCTTCCTCGTCCTCGAGGAAGATGAGTGAGAGTAGGAGCTCGAAGGGAGAAAATAGAGAGGAAGAGAGGAAAGGAGAAAAAAAAAATCCTAAATCGCCCGTCAGAACCAGCAAAATCAAAAACACACACCAAGCTAACAAACGCCAAATCACACCACTAAACCGAGGAAAACGAGTCCAGACAAGTGTCATGGGCCCATGCCGTGAAGCGCGAGTGAGTGTGGTCGTGTGCTAACAAACGATGTCACTATCTACATTGTGCAATAAGGCTCCATATACACAAATCCAAGTAATGACCCAAATATCAATTCAATTTGAAATTGCGGTGAATAGTAGCTCAAGCATGCATGAGAAGAGTATAAGAATAGAAGCGTATCATGCATCGGGGACTCCACAGATAGGGGCTCGGACATCACCACACTATCACCTAGATAATAGCTAGAAATTCCCTATTCCAAGTGTTTTTGAAAGTGATGGGGGTTGAGATGATGTGGAGTAGAACACTCGGTGCAAATTCTCGACTTCCCTTTATTCTCGGTAAGTAGGGAAATATTCACACTCATATATTTTTTTGGGTTTTGGATATATGTATTTTTTTTGGCTTTTTTGCTATACAATTTTCTCTTTTCTTTTCTTTTTGGGTTTTTCTTTTCTTTTCTCTCTTTTTTTTTTGAATTTTTGGGTTTTTGGCTATACACATGTGTACCCTCCAAGTGGGAGAACGGTACACGACGAGGGGATTTACACCAAGTAAACAAAAAAGAAGTCGGATTCTAGACACTTGGGCAAGGGAGAAATTTCGCTAATCAGATCATAGGCTAAAATGGGTTATCCTAGTCCTAACTGTGGAATCCCGACACATGCGAAATGAAGCATACGATATAAACGTATAACATGCATATAGAAGCAGATAGTAGAAGCAAATACCGCATATTCAAATCGAAGCATGATAATCTAGGGGTCATTCCTGGACAGGTATATAAAATAAATTCACAAAGTAGAAGCACACCAAACACTAGTCACGACACACGACTCACAAAAAAGCAAAATGGACCCACGATGCATGAAATGCAAGAGGACTCGACTTCCTAGGGTTAGTGAATGTGATTATCGAGCCATGCTAGGTGTGTGTGATTTTGTGGCAATTCATCATAGGGTTCATCTCTAGGAGAAGGAGATGAAAAAGAAGAAAAGAAAAAGAAAAAGAAAAACAAGATGAAAAGGACTCAAAACGGAAAAGAAAGACTCAAATGACGCACAAAGTGCGACTCCCCCAAGCTGAAGTTTGCATTGCCCTCAATGCAATAAAAGTGAATATGGGAGGGCAAAGAAAATGGGGGGGGAATACGCACCGACATAAAAAGATAAGAAAGACAAGAAAAACACACAAACAGAACTGAAAATAAAGAAAAATCACACCACACGACATAAAAACAGAAAATAAAATAAATAAAAAAGGAAAATCACACGACACGACAAATAAACAAACACACAAAGAAAAACGATACACGACAGCGAACAGAAAGATTTGACCTCCCCCAAGCTGTGGTAAGGCAGGGACCCGCAAAGACAGATGTGCACTAAAAATTGGAGGATGCAAAAACTGGATGGGAATATATCAAGCAGAGGCACCACCCTCTGGGGTGGTGATGGGGCCCTGTGCTGAGGACCAGGTTTGGTGGGGGGTGGGATGTCAAGCTCGGAAACATCGGGTGAGTCAGTGCGAATGTGACGAATGAGGCTTTGAAGGATAGGTAGGTTATGCTCAACTGACTGCTGAGTTGCCTGACCACCAACTCCTGCTAGGAGGAGCATGGACATGAACCGGTCAGCTTGGCCGTCGTCATGGAATGACACCTAGTATTCGGTATCGCCAATGTAAACAGGGTCAGAGGGGCGTGGGGTAGTGGATGAATTGTGGTGGTGGTGGGTTGGGTGGGGGATTGTGTGCGACGAGCGTGCCGGGTAGGTCTAGAGTTGGACGTGCTGGCGTTGGTGGGTTTAGCACGGCGAGGAGGCATTGTGCAGGAGTCGTGTGTGTGTGTGTGTGTGTGTATGCAAATACGATGAATACACACTAACACGGCAATCGAGCAAAACGAAATTTTAGGGCAAAATATAAAATTGAGCTAAGGAGCGAAATCACCCAATCGAGAGGAAGATCTTCGCTCGTAGATGTCCCGACGCAATGCAATTGGAACAAGTGTGAAGCCGCGGCGACTCCTTTAAGCAAAATTTGAAATTGGGGGGGGGGATAGGCGAAAATTAGGGCTTTATGCGGGTGAAATCGAAGATGAAGGGGGAGGGATCGATGGAAAGATGGAAAAGGAGAGGGGAGAGATCGATTAGGGTAGGTTTTGGGTCGGTAGAGAGGAAGAACGAGGTCGGGCGATGGAGGAGAAGTCGAAACGGTGATGGGAATTCGAAATCGGGCAAGGGGTTACGAACAGGCGGAGGGCGGCTATATATATAGGATTTTAAGTCGAACCGATCGGGTGAAATTTCACCCCATCGGTTGACTTTTAAGTTGAAAAATTTGCCAAAAAGAGGCTACAGGCGACCCGATCGGTTGAGGACTCAACCGATCGGTTCGCCGCCTCACACTATTTCCCAAAAGTTTAGTACAGCTCACCCGGGTCTTCCACCCGGTCGCGCTTAGCTTCACCCGATCGGTTGATCAACTCCCCAAAATTCCCGAGACTTCTGCACAGATCACACGATCAGCCACCCGGTCTCGGCTTTGCTTCAACCGACCGGTTCGTTGGAGCTTAGATACGGCCATTATCTAATACGTCTAACCCGATCGGTTGAGTAATCACCCGATCGGGTGAGGGCTTGTTTCCTGCAAAAATTCACAAATGGCCTAAGTCTCTCGATGGTTGAATTTAATTATTAAAATAGGAAAAATAAAGATAATAAAAATCCTAAAAATGAAGATTAAAGTTTTAGAGCATGGGTTGCCTCCCATGAAGCGCTTTTGTTTAACGTCGTTTGCTCGACGCCCGTTGATGATATTCAAGGTGGACGGGGGTGATGCCCTAAAGTCGACATCGCTTCGGCTTCAAAGTTGGTAACTTCTGGTGTAGTCGGTGGCGACAAGAAAACTTGTTCGACGACTCTCCCTTTGTTGACGGGGTCCGGGGGCTTCTCCCTCATATTGGCATCCACCGCCACTCGTTTAAGGATCCGGACCTCATCCCTGGTGAGCCCCATGGGCACTTTGCCTTTTCTCCTTGTAGGAGGAGCCTTTGGGAATCCGGGAGGGATCGTGTGTGCCACATCCGCTTTCCCAGCAGCATCATTCTTCTTCGGGCCGACTGGTTCTTCTGAGTCCCCAAAGCTATCGGGGGGATTTCTTGAAAGAATTTCCCAGGAGCTTTCCTCCACAGCTCTCTCTGTTTCTAACTCCAGCACATTGCATCTTGGATCATCTGGGGGATCGGGGTGCTTCATCGACAATCCCAAGTCAAACTCGACTTTTTCGCTGCCGACGTTAAGGGAAAGCTTCCCATTCTTCACGTCTATCAAAATGCCGGCAGTGGCCATAAAAGGCCGTCCAAGAATGATGGGGGTGTGTGCATCATCAGGAATGTCCATGACAACGTAGTCCACAGGCACATGCACCCCTCTAACATTGACAGGGAGTCATCTACAACCCCCACCGGATACTTTATAGAACGGTCTGCAAGCTGTAGGGTCATTCCGGTGGGCTCCAAGTCGCCCATTGATATCCTATTATACAGCGACAAGGGCATCAAACTGACGCTCGCTCCAAGATCGACAAGCGCACGATGTATCTTTACCTCCCCGATCGCGCAAGGGATAGAGAAGCTCCCCGGGTCTTTAAGCTTAGGAGGATTTTCTCGATGGATAAGAGCACTACATTATGCAGTCAGAACGACCGTCTCCTTTCTAGAACCCTTTGTCACCAAATCCTTGAGGAATTTTGCGTAGGATGGTATGGTCTCTATAGCTTCAAGGAAGGGGATTTGCAGGCTTAGATCTTTGACCATGGCAAAGAATTTGCCATACTTCTCGTCTATTTTGGCTTGGGCTAACCGTTGCGGAAAAGGCACAACGGGCTTGAATAACCTGAGGCTTCCTTCCTCGTTTTTCTTCTTTTCCTCTTCAGGAACTCCCTCTGGAGTTGTTGGCTTTGGTGACGAAGCACCGGCGTCATTCAATTTTTCAATCGGTCGCTCCACGACCAATGGTGCTTCCGGTTCCTTTGTGGGCACTCTTGTGGGGATTTGTGTTTCGCTCCTCAAGACGATAGCGGACACGTTCGCATGCTCGTGAGTGAGTGCCAAGGTCTGATTTCCTCCCCTCGGGTTTACCTCCGGTTGTGGCGGCAATAAGTTTTGTGACCTTGAAAGGTTCGCCACTTGTAACCCCAGCTGGGTTACTTGGTCCGTGAGAGCACTGTGTCCCATTTCCAGCTTCAGATTTATCTTCTCCTGGTTGGATATATATTGAGTCAAAAGGGACTCAACCGGGGAGATGGCCCTCTGTTGGCCATATTGCTACTGCTGCTGAATTGGTTGCTGATTTCTGGGAGCATATTGCTGATATTGTTGTGGAGGTTGCTGCTGATGAAACTGCTGTTGCTGAGGCCTAGCCGGCTGATATATCTGTTGTTGATGCTGCTGAGGCGGCGGTGGCTGATACGGTGTCCTGTAGCTAAGGTTGGGGTGGTTCCGGTTGTTCGGAGAATAGGCCGGATTGGAGTTGGTTCGTGGTGGAAAAGGCGCATTCCCCGTAGGATTGTAAAATAGAGCGCTCTCTTGGTCCAACGGTGGTGAGATGTCACCACCGTCGAATTCTCCAAAGACATCAGCTTCCACCGCCGCAATGTGTTGTGTACCGCCACCACCGGCTCCTACCATCAATGCGGAGATCTGGGTCCACAGCAAGTCAAACTTGCTGGATAATTTGTCGACGTCCTCGACCCTATGGATACCCACAGATCTAGGTGTGGCTCTCTCGTCACACCACCGCTCATTGTTTGATGCCATATTTTCTAGAATTTGTCCAGCATCTTCTTCACTTCTTGACATAAAGGACCCTCCAGCCGCGGCGTCCATGGAAGATTTCAAGTCATCCCTCAATCCGTTGTAGAACAGATTAATTATCTGCCATTTCGGAAGTTCATGATGAGGGCATCTTCGTTGCATTTCCTTATATCTCGTCCAAGCTTCATGCAAGGACTCGTGGCTGGCCTGGGAGGAGGAGGAGATCTCACTCCTCAGCTTCATGGTCTTCCCCGGAGGAAAGAACTTCGTCAGAAAAGCATTTGAAAGCTTCTCCCAGGTGTTGAATGTATTTGGGTCCTTCCCCCTAAGCCACAACTTGGCCTTATCTCACAGAGAGAAGGGGAATAGCTTCAGACGGATCACCTCAGTTATGACACCATTTATCCGGAAGGTGTCACATTTCTCCAAGAAGGAGTCCAAATGTTCGATGGGGCTCTCCATGGGTGGCCCCGAGAATTGATCCTGCTGGATCCACGTCACCAAAGATGGCTTAAGCTCGAAGCTTTGCACTGTAATAGCAGGAGGACGGATGGCGGAGGTGGACTCGATGGATGGCATCGAGTACTCCAGCAGGGACTTGTGAGGTGGGGTGTTCTCCCTCATGGTTTTCGGCTCTCCTCTTCTTCGTTTCTCTACGGAAAGACGCCTTAGGGTGGCGTTTATCTCAGGATCAACGGGAATCAAGTCGTCGAGACTTCTTGAACTCCAGCGCATTAAAAACAACAAACACCTGTGAAGTGAAAAGTGGAAAAGAAACATATAAAATAAAAATAAAAATAAAAATAAGAAAATAAAATAGAAATGGAAAAAGAAGAATGCGAAAATTATCGTGAGATGGGGATATGAGCTAGACTCAAGGGTTCATGAAATCCTAAAATAACAAGCACGCTGCCTCCCCGGCAACGGCGCCATAGAGCTTGACGTCCCCCATGTTTGCGCGCATCAGATGGGTGTAATATATAATTGGGGTTGTGAGATTTAAATATTTATAACCGCATGCGCACGGTATTGTAGTGTGGCTTGGGGGTCGAACACAGGGAGGCGTGGTTGTGCTTGTGTCAAGAAGGATCGGATTCACCCCATGGGCGAGCTAGCCCGAATCGGAAGATGGGTTGTCACTGAAAATGGAATGAGAGGGATAAACAATATAAAGGGAAACCCCCGGGACTTCGGTTTCCACCCTATCGTGGGATTCTCGCCGATACGGCCTACAGGTAGGATAGCGATCAGAATTAGGGTCTACTGGTGAGATGTTACCTCTAATAGTGGTACCAACATCCCATGGGCCCAATATTCCGGTCGGTGTCCAGGATGATACGCCGGACTTCCCATGTTCGGTCTGTGGGCATTCCCATGTCCATTAACACTAATCGACTCTGGGAGCACTAAGCTTGCAACGATAACTCCCAACGTCTCGTCCTGCCGCTCCCGCGCGCTAGGATTTGACGTCTACGCTAAGGGCGTGAGCTATGGCTAGGGGGTCAACCGCCAAGTTTCTTCCCCCTTGGCCCAACGGTCAAAGGCGGTCTTTTTCCCGCCAATGACAATAAAACACCCCGCGTAACCGATAGATTCCTAATCCTTATCGATTTCCTAGTCCTATGGACGCATCGGGGAGAACCCACAAAGGGGTTTCCACCAAAATCCCAGATTTGGGAACTACTCACACATATTTACTAAAAAGCGATCTAAACCAAAATCGACCGTTAAAAACATGATCAAGCGATTGAAAAGCAGTAAGAGCAATGCTAATAACACTATATTAAAGTTTGGTAAAGATCGGAAAACTTACAAATATCTGAAAAATTACAGCCGTCAAGAGAGAGAAAAAACAGCAAAAAATAACAACTCGCATTTCTGGAAAACCTAGGGGTCCTATATATGGAATACGATATCACCCGATCGGTTGAAAAGTCAACCGATCGGGTGACCTGCTTCATTCTTCGGTAGCTCAGCGTGGGACTTCACCCGGTCATACAGCACGGTCAGTTGAGGGTTGAAGCTGACCGGTTGGATCTTCGTGCCGTCGGGTGAACCGGTCGGTTGATCTCTCCGTGTCTTGGCTTCGGAGAATTGGCTACAGATGAACCGATCGGGTGAAGGTCACCCGATCGGTTGGCATTCAACATCAAATTCCAGAGAGTTGGGGCGTGTGAACCTGTCTCTGACCCGACCGGTTGACTTTTCGCCCGCTCCAGCTTATGTCCGGGTGGTGCACGCGTGCATCACCCGATCGGTTGGAAGTGACCAACCGGTCGGGTGAGGGGTTGAAAGATGCTATCTTCGTCGTTTGACCCCCTGGATCACGTGTGACTCCTCCCGTTGCTCTGGGAACTCACGATATCTTTGTTATATGTCCCCCTATGCCGGTAAACTCCTGCAAATTACAAAAAACATGGAAAAGTGAAAGAAAACAAGAAAACACGAGAAAACGAATACAAGACGGCGGAAAATAGCGGAAAAACACAAAAGAAGACGTGCGTGAATATATGAAATATAAACGCACGTCAGTTATATACATTTCAATGCATTTATGTTGTAGTATGATGGAATACAGACCGCAATACATTGTCATTAAAATTGATACAATTGAATCACATTCCAAAATTGAGATAGCTGATGTGTCATATTGATGCTACATTGAATCAAAGGCCTACAATGAAATTATTCAGCGCACGGAACATGCAAAAGTTGTGTTCATTTTGCGCGATGAGCAAAACTGTCTACATTTACCATAAATTACTCCGCATGTACAACGGGCAACAGTAGTGCATGTTTTGTGCATTGAGCAAAACTTTCTGCATTTACCATAAATTATTTAGAACGCACAATGGGCAAAAGTAGTGCCCGTTATGCGCGCCGAGTAATATTCATCCACTTTCAACATTTTTATTCAGAACCAAATATGAACCCTATCGGACCTGATTGAGGGTCCGACCCGAATGCAAACTGTCTAGAGACCGTCCAATGGCAGGAAAAGAGAACAACATAAAGGATAGAAAAGTTACTACATAGAGCATCCTTGTCGGTCTTGTTTAGGCTTTTACCATGTCACCCCACAACCACAAACTAGCTAGAAAGACGACGATCAACGTCGATGATCCAATAGCTATATGGAGAGATCGAGAAGAAACAAATCCGGCCGAAGACCAACCAAAGTCATCGACACGGCCACCATCATCTCCTCAATATCTGTTGATTGATGAACTGTCTCCTCAACTGTTTGTCGACCCATCATCATCTGAGCACCCTCTAGCTTACGATGAGCCTCGTGCACATTCTAAATCTCTAGCTATTGAAGATCCAGTCCATGCTGTCAGAACTAAGGTTGATTATCTGATCGATGGTTATATGCATCTAGAAGGTCAGTTGATTTCATTCTGTGACGACGTGGCCAGAGTTGAGGCTAATGTCTTTGGACTTTGTCATGATCATGAACAGATCATGGATTATCTATGTTGTATCCATGATAACCTGCATCCTCAATCTCATACGTCATCATCCTTAGAGGCTCATGAGGAATGGAATCAATGTATGACAGAATTTGAGTTCAGTCTCTTCGATATCTGGAGTGAGGCTACGACGATGCTTAACGAGGTTAATGTTGTGAAGGACATGGTTATAACATCGAGGAGAAATTGGAAACACTCGTGCCCACGCACAGAAATATTCATGCTCTTGGCCCTCCGAAACCAAGTGCATCTCATTCACCCCCTCCTCCACCTGCAGCTTGATTGCATTATGGCTTGAAACACGAGCATATCTCCATCTAAGAAATGTATTGTTGAGCACTGTCTGAGATAGTGCAAAGGATAGGTTGTCATGTATTATGGAAGTATATGTGTAGTTGGGGATACGGCTGGCATAATGTTGTTAGGTTATATACAAATGTCACATTTTACAGTATATGACTTCTGATGACATTTATGTATCGACGTCAGCAATCTATTTATGGAAGCATACTTTTATTCGAAATGTGGCATTATGTATCTTTATATTCATTTTGCAATTCAAATATGAATTTGGTATGTTTCAGTATCAGTGTGCTGCATTGATGCTACAAGGAAGCAAAGTCGAAAGTTGACATATCTGATTGACATTAGATATCTGATACACTGATATTAGATATCTATTACACTAATATCTGATACACTATTACAGGCAAATATTGAAGCAAAGGAAGTGGAAACTGATAGTGATGAAAAATTGAGCAGTTTTAAAGTGATGCAGAAAGAAGAGAACGGATGCATGTCGTGGGGCTTGTTGAGCAAATTTCTAAGACAATAACAAAATTACTCAATGTGCACAATAGGCATAAGTTTTGCACATTATGCACGTATAGAAAATGAGGTAGTTATATAACAAAATTGTGTATATAT
The DNA here is from genome assembly GCA_030789695.1 of Scilla litardierei. NCBI lineage: Eukaryota > Viridiplantae > Streptophyta > Magnoliopsida > Asparagales > Asparagaceae > Scilla > Scilla litardierei. The sequence continues at coordinate 55,500,491 of CM061136.1, read as the reverse complement.
AATATTATGTATATGTATTAGTTTGTAATTAGCATTTTGAATATGTATCAGCTTCAGTTGGTATATGTGTCAGTTGGTATATGTATCAGGTTGAATATGTATTAGTGTATCAGCTTGTGAACGGAATAAAGTATTTCCTGTTGTGGGTCTTGATGAGCAATTCTATTGTATAAAAGGAAATTGCTCAATGCACACAACGGGCCAAATGTTTCCAGTTGTGCATGCTGAGCAATTCTGCTGTTAAAAACACAAATTGCTCAATGCACATAATGGGCAAGAGGTTGACCCATTGTGCGTGTTGAGTACTCTGTTATTTTGACAACATAATTACTCAACGTGTACAACGGGTAGCAGGTTGGCTCATTGTGCCCGTTAAGTAATTTGGGTTTTTGACAACATAATTGCTCAACGGACACAACGGGCAACATTTGGCCGGTTGTGCGCGTTGAGTAATTTGGTTTTTTTTGCAACATAATTTCTTAACACGCACAACAAGCACTCTTCTGTAGATTCACGAGCATTCTTCTGTTTATTCACAAGCACTCCTCTGTAGACTCACGGGTCTCTTCTGTAGACTCACGTTCACTCTTCTGTAGACTCACAAGCGTCAATGTTTAGGCCAATTCGTCTATAAATGGCTTCCTTGCCTATGAGCCCTCATCAACCACAATTGCATCTACACTACTTATACAATATTTTTTTCTTCATCATGCTATTTTTGTTCCTCACTGATCTTCTTCAACACAAAAAGATGGCAAAGATACTAGCAGCAAATGACGTGATGGAGAAATTGAAGACATCATATATATATATATATATATATATATATATATATATATATGTGGACTCTAAGATGTTATTTTCTCCTTTAGATGTTTTGGTCAGTTTACTCACATTGCCAGTAGGTTCAGATTCCCTCATGGAGCTGCTCAAGCTGGCATCTTACTTAAGCTATTCAGAAGATGGAATTCAGAAGATTTATGATGTGAATCCATAGGATAGTCCCATGCTTAACTTTCATACCAGTTCCAAAATGTGAAGTTATAATATTCTATCTGATTCTACTTATACAATTTTTTTCATTCATCAAGGTATTTTTGTGTTCATCACCGATTCTTCTTTAACACAAATAGATGGCCAAGATACTAGCGGCAAGTGATATGATGCCGAAATTGGTTGATTGTTAAGAAGATGGAATTCAAAAGATGGTTACTGTTCAGGTGCTCTGTTCAGCTTACTTACCTTGCCAGAAGGTTCAGTTGCCCTAATGGATCTTCTCATAAATGGAACATTGCTTGCATTGTTCAGAAGATGGTTATCTCCATCGCCTCCGTAGAATATGGCGATCACACTCGACCGAATTGCTCAACGCGCACAACGGCCCAACGAGATGTTAATTCCAAAATGTGAAGTTCCATGATGTGAATCCATGAATCCATAGGATAGTCCCATGCAAAATGTGAAGATGCAAAAATGTTTAGTTGTAGTTTCTACTTCGTTGTGTTATGTACATTTGAATGCATTTATGTTGTAGTATGATGGAATACAGACCTTAATACAATGTCATTAAATTTGATACAATTGCATCACATTCCAAAATTGAGATAGCTGATACATTGTGTTGCTCACCTCAATTCCTCTGTACATTTGCATGCACTATGTATATTCACAGTCACCATCGCCATTTCCCACCATCCATGTCCAATTTTTCGTTTATAAATGGTTGCCCATTATCCCTCGTCTACTCACACATCTATCTACTACCACTTCCAATTTCTTAATTCGGTTCATCGTTGTATCTGATTCTACTAAAACTATTCTTCTTTTATTCATCACATTATTTGGTTGGTGCTTCACTGACTCTTACTCTACTGACTCATTAATTATGTAACCTTCTTCTACGTTGTGGTTTGTTATTCATTTGTTCAAACATATTGAAAATTTTGTTACACAAATTTGCAGATCATGGCAGCTGAAACTAGTTACGCAATTGGGAGGACAGTTCTCATTTGCTATTGTAGCCTGATAGCTCCACTTAGGACTGCTATGACAAGGAAAAATATTGTGAGAAGATTTTATGGTTGTATCAATTACAACAAGATCAATGGATGTAATTTTTTTGATTGGGTTGATCAGAGGGATCTGTGTCCTCGTGGCCAAGAATATACCAGAGATTTGCTACAAGGAAATAACAAATTTAAAGTTAAGGCTGCGCGAACAAGCAATGAATTATGGAGATTTACATGAGGATATAGTTACTCTTTTTCCAGAGCCAATGACATTAACAGAAGAGAAGCTTCGAGTATCAATTATATGGTGAACAATATATCACCAACATCTGGGCAATCAAGTCATAAGGTAGTGCTTAATATTTTACCAATGATGTGGTTTATTGTTGGTTATATAACAACTATGTTGTTTACTGTATATTTTTCTGCATTTATTCCATAGAAAATCACATGTATCAGTATGCAATTTCATTTCAATATTGTGTAGAACAGATAATGTTATATATATCAGCTTGCATTTATGCCTGGACACTAATTAATCACTATATCAAAATTGATCAACGTGCATAATGAGCCTATATTTGGACAGTTGTGTGCATTGAGCAATATTTCTATTGAATAAGAAAATTTCTCAACTCGCACAACATGCATATATTTGGACAGCTGTGGGTGGTGAGCAATTTTGGTATCCCTTAACAAAATTTCTCACAGCTCACAACATGCATAACTGTTGACAAGTTTGGGCATTGAGCAATTTTGTTAACCAATAGAAATATTGCTCAACGTGCACAACGATCCAAATATATGCACGGTGTACATGATGAGCAATTTTGTTACATGAAAACATAATTGCTTATCGTGCACAACTATCCAAATATATGCATGTTGTGCACATGGAGCAATTTTTGTTTGGGAAAACAAAAATTCTCACCATGCACAACGGTCCAAATATATGACCGTTGTGCACGTTGAGCAATTTTTGTATGGGAAAACAAAATTTCTCACCGTGCACAATGGTCCAAATATATGCATGTTGTGTGCGTTGAGCAATTCTAATAGTGGCTCTCTTCGTAGAATCACAAGTACTTTACTATACACGCACGGGTTCACTTCTGTAGACTCACATGCCCTCTTCTGTATACTCATGAGCCATTCCCCAGCATCCATGGCCAATTTAACTATAAATGGCTGCCCACGAGCCCTCCTCAACTCACAACTCAATCTACTCTTCTTATGGTACACGACCACAATATTTATGCCAAATTCTTTGTTACATTTTCAAGGTCATCAGGATTACAACCCTCACTTCTTGTCATCAAATATCGTTTATCATGAATGGATACATGGTAGGAGTTTGATTGTGAAGTTTGAAAGTGATGTTTGTGTTTCTGATGTCTATGATAATGTAGGCACGCATGGAACTGTAGATACATTGCAATTTCACTAATTTTATATCCAGCATATGCTTATGGCTCGTTTAGATTTATCTTCATTTTATGCCGCCTTTTATTCCACATCCTTTGTCTCATTATCAGGGTCATCATGGATGCAAAGCTCGCATTAAGCCATTAATAATTGTTTGCAAGCTAGGTTTGCATTCCTTATGTCCATGCTAATCTAGTCACGCCTGGGAGAGATTGCATGAATGATAGCTCCGAGAAGTCCAAACTGATAAATACATGTAGCTTGTTTTGGTTCGCATTGAGCACCACTTATCGCTAGGCATGTGCATTTAGAAATTTTGTTATCCATGTGCATTGAGCAATTTTGTTATTGGATAACAAAATTGCTCAACGTGCACTACTGGCCAAACTTATAGTTGTTATGCGCATTGAGCAATTTTGTCATCCAATAACAAAATTGCTCCACATAACAAAATTGCTGAATGCGCACAACCGACAAAACTTATCATTGGGAGTGTACGTTGAGCAATTTTGTCAGCCAATAACAAAATTGCTCATCATGAACAAACGGCAAAACGTATCGCTGGCCACTTTCAGGGCTATTTTCGGTAATCCCGAACGTGTGCTTAGCAGAAACGTAAATATTATTATTTTATTCGTCCTGCACAGAGTAATTTCAAAAATCGGGTGTGCATAGAGCAATTCGATACGTGCTCATAGAAGATTCCAATGAAGATTTGATAATAAGTGAAGTCGGCTCAAGATCAAGAATGAAGATGAAGAGCTAAACTTGTGTTTGTCTGAGTAATTGCGTAGAAATGTAAATCCATGGTATATTACCCGCACTTGCGAAAATCATTGAAAAATGTTTTTAAAGTATATTACTTAATGTATTTCTATAATATAATTTTTTAAAATTATTTTTGACATATTGTCAAGTATATATATTAAGGTATCCCAAAATAACCGACTATTTTGATTGATAGCCGACTATTTCTGTCAGAGATTTTATCAAAACTATATGTCAAAATAATAGCTGACTATTTGATAAAATATCCGACTATCTGGAGGTGATAGCCGACTATCCGGGAAGATAGCCGACTATCCGGGAAGATAGCCGACTATCCGGGAAGATAGCCGACTATCTGGATCAACTAAAGACAGATTTGGAAATCTTCCTTGATATTTGCTAGCCGTTAGCTAGCCGTTGTAATTGACTTTTGCAACTGATTTCAAGCTATTTTTGATCTGATTTTTTGCTTCTATTTGCATATAAATAAATGGGATTTCAGTAGTTTAAAATACAACAATTTCAATACAAAAGAAATCTCTCTATTGCTCTAAAGTGCTCAAAGCTTGATTTTCTTCTGTTCTTCATTCAAAAGGCTAGTATTTTAATTCGTGTGCTAAATCTCTTTTTAAAGATCATTCTCAGTATTTTTATTTAGCCGTTTATTTTGAATACTTGTTCATTTTGATCTCCAAGCTTAAACATTTTCATTTTGAGATTCAAAATACAAGTCCTTTTATTTTAATCTTTTTGCAAGTTTTAATGTTCATATTTTTCAAAGATTAAAATACTTGACTATTGATCTCTAAAGCCCAAGAACAAATTTTAGAGAATCAATTTTCAAGTCCACATTTTTGATCAAATCGTATTTTATTCAATATCATTCATTTGATCAAAATCTTAGATTTTCTTAAGCCACAATTCAGACATATATTATTGGCTTATAGGAAATCTTGTACTTATTTTCATATCTTTTGTGAAGTCTTTAGAGAAGACTTGTGTTTGTAATTCCCGAGTTATAAGAGAAATTGTGTTGGAAATCCTAGTTGGTGGAAACTAGGTGTGTGCGTGGAAATCGTAGTTGGTTGTAACTATGTATTGGAAATTCCTAGTGTGGGAAGCTAAGTGCATGTATTGCGTGTTGCAATTTAGTGGATTAAATCCCGAAGGGAGTAGGAGCCTGGACGTAGGCCAAGGTTGGGCCGAACCATGATAAAATTCTCTATGTATGCATTGTGATCTAACTTATTATTTATTTCTTGAATTTTTATTCTGTTGCATCTCATATTCAAGCTTATTATATTGTTAATTAAGTACAAATTCGAGGCAACTCGATTTGGTACTTAGGCAACTCGTAGAAGGATTTTTAATTGTACTAAAAAGTTTGTTATTATTAGACAACTCTATTCAACCCCCCTTCTAGTGTTGTCTGCCATCCATAGGATCCCACAGATGTGTATGCCCTCGAGGTAATTTATCTTTGTGTGTATGTATAAACATCTTGTTCGAAATAACAGTAAACTGTATGGTAAGAATTTACCTAAGTTACTAATAATGCAGTCTACATTAGAACTTGGGTAAAGCCCTAAGACTTGATGTGAGGAAAACATGTATCGAGTTGAGGATCTCGATCATGGAGAATTGCTTGGCTGTTTGTGGCATAAGTCTAAAATCATTCATGGTCGTAGATGGTTCGAGACAAGGATAACGATACATCGTATAGACCATTGTGTCTTTGTATTCACCATTAGTGGTGACGATGATCTCATGGTCGTTCGACTTGGCGAAGCCAGAGACGAGATACATATGCTCATTGGAGAATGAGTTCACTGAACGACCCAACAAGAGTTATCATATGGTTAATATTAACTAATCTGTCAGTGATAACTCTCAGTGATGATAGCCAAGTTGGACCTTAGACTTGAGGTCATTGTATGAATCTGTACGTGAACAGTGTCACGTAGATGCATGACCTTAGCTTCGAGTCAAGGCCTGTCGAAAGGTATTTGGTTGGGTGACACTTGAAGCATGCGAGGAGAGTAATGACCAAGAGAGGATTCGTCTCTCCCGTTTATGAGGACTTAGTGTCGCCCGTGTTGGTTTGGTCTTAAGTGAAAACTTTGGCCAAAGTATGTTTGAAAAAGTCCAACTGTGATAAACTAAAGACCAATGGAGACTAACCGACTTCAAGTTATTAGGATTGACAATTGACTGTACGCTAGGCTTGACTAAGCGACATAGTTTTGACGAAGGGACTAAAACTACGGGAATCATCATGGACACAATCAATGTGGTCCCGACAATACTCATATCAATATGCTAACCACATAATGTCACGGACGGAAGAGAGGACGAGACGAAGCTTTGCATGGGCTGGAGATGTGAAGCCCGAGCCCAATAAGCATCTGTGATGATACACCATTCTATGTACAGTTTCTTGCATGCAATCAAAACAATAGAAATATTTCAGTAATTTTAAACCACATCCAGAGTTCGTACAAGAAATAACAACATGGCATCAACATGGCCAAAGGAAACTACAACAATGGTACTATCCCTACTGAAACGTACTAAAGCAGAAACTAAAGTAGTGACAGAAAAGAGTCTCTTGCCTTCTGCAGAAAACGGCTCAGTGTCTACAGCAACTCCCGACTCCCTAGGTTAGGTGTCTCAACTAGTCCTCTGGTAACCTGTCTCGTAATCTGACAAACATTCCAAAAACATGAATGTATGTCAGTAAGGGACTGCGAGTAAAAGTAAGAAGACCTAAGGCAAGGTTTGCGAATAATAGTAAATTATGAGCATTAATGATGTTATACAAGATGTCGGCAGCATTAAACATGGCAATTTAAAGTAAGGCAGAGAAAGTTACTTCTAGCATGGCAGTTTTATAGCAAAAGTAAAGTAATGAGCATGACAGTTTATATGGACATGGCAGGGAAGTAAAAAGACGGTACAGGAAAATAAACATAGCATGGCAATGGCTGTAGCGTGCGCTATTGGCTATAAGAAAATACAAGACAAGACGGTGTGTGCCAAGAGGGTTCACGCCTTACGGTTTGAGGGGGATCAGACCCTCTAAACCGTGCCCACGCTCAACCCTACCCCAGCCCAAGTGCACAAACAAGTCTGTACAAGGGATCACTCACTCTGCTAGGTGAGTGCCCTATTACCTGCAGGCTATCTGTACAAGGGATCACTCACTCTGCTAGGTGAGTGCCATATTGCTTGCAGGCTATCCGTACAAGGGATCACTCACTCTGCTAGGTGAGTGCCCTATTGTCCACAGGGTATTCGTACAAGGGATCACTCACTCTACTAGGTGAGTGCCATATTCCCCCATAGGCTATCCGTACAAGGGATCACTCACTCTGCTAGGTGAGTGCCATATTCCCCCGCAGGCTATCCGTACAAGGGATCACTCACTCTGCTAGGTGAGTGATCTATTGCCCGTAGGCAATCCGTACAAGGGATCACTCACTCTGCTAGGTGAGTGCCCTATTCCCCGCAGGGTTTTGTAATGTGATTCATCAATTAAGTATTTTGTGTCCTTCACATGGCATTATCAAGTTTCGTATGAGGGGTCCATACACACGCACACACAGAGAGATGAAATTAACATTAATACTTCAATAATTTGTAAAAATTTGCACACTTGCCTGTTTGACGATTTCGGGATCCAGGTGATCTTGGTGAGAGTTGATTAATAGTTTTGGGTTAAATGAATCGTGTTGGCATTTGAATGGTGGCGGGAGGATGTCGAGAGGGTTGACGGTCTGAGTTGGCATCGACGGTCAGCGGAGAGGGGAGAAGACGGACTGAGGGTGGCGTACGGCAACAAGGAAAGCAGCGAGGGTAGCTTGCGGCCAGAGATGGGCAGCGACCGGGACGGTACGGGTGGAGGATCTGGACTGGGCCATGAGGATTAGAGGTGTGGTCGAGTGCATGTGGGATGGCTGGAGTAATGAGGTTGCCGGTGATAAAAAGAAGAGGACTGTGCGGGTTAGAGGGGAAGGAGGGCCTGGGCTTGGCCTTTCGACGGTGTGGGGAGATGAGTGGCCGGCAGATGCTTGGTTGTGGGGATGAAGAGAGCGGGAGATAACTGCGGTTGAGAGGGGTGGTCGGAGTTGGGTGGTTGGTCATGGACTGTAGGTCGAGATGGGAGAAAGAAATGACGGCCTGGCGCTTGTGTGGAGGTGGAGGAATAGGGATGGATGTCGGGTGGAGTGGCCGGCGGCTGTGAGGAGATGAGGCCGGAGGAGGAGAGGGTGCACAAGGAAGGGCTGGTGGTCGAGGCTTGGACTATAGTGGGAGAGGGGAGGAGAATAGCCGGAGAAGGGTGGAAGCTCTCGTGCATGGGAAAATTGGGTGTAAGGGACGGCTGGAAAGGGAGAAGCCCAGTTTAGGGTTTCGACCTGGTGAGGGAGAGTATGTTCCTAGTGTTTTTAGAGGGGAGGGGTTTTTTTATTTATGCGATGTGTACTCTAGTGTAGCCCTAGTCTTATAGGTTGAAAATATATGAGATTGAGATGATCAGGTTTCATATAGTAGGATGTACTAGGCTAGACTTAGGTTTAAAAAAAGATTTGTAAAGCTTCCTGGTTACACACATGAGCATGGAATTTGCCTTAGACCTTTTTTAGAAACTTTGTAAGGCTTGATGGCTAGAAGAGTGAGTTGCCCTATGCGAAATTTGTGTGAAACGAAAGAAGAATTTAAAGGAAAGTACGAAGGGTGACGGCTAACTCTAAGGGAGAAATAGGGTTTAGAGGTTAGAAAGGAATGTTTAAACTAGGTTAATATGGAAAGAGACAAAAGGAGTTAATAGAAATTAGAGGGTATGATTAGGTGTTAATGAAAAATGAGTAAAAGTCACATCTTCCATTTAGGAAATAATTTTGAATTTCAAAGGTAAATTTGAAATGAAATATTATAGTAAGAAATAAATTATTAGTAGCTATCGCGTATAAGGAAACGTAGCTAACACGAATACGAAAAATAAATACGCTAAGCTTAAAGAAATATTGATATGCATTAAAATAACGGGTACGCAAAGTGTACGACTAGAAGGGAAAACGGCTAAGATGTACAACAAAACACTGGTCGTTACATCCTACCTACATTAAGAAAAATTTCATCCTCGGAATTCTATCCGCTAGGGTAAAGTGAAAAATAAGTAAGGGTAATGCTTGCATCTCCTCTTCTAGTGTACACACACCACACTCTTTACTACGCTCATACACTACCAAAAAACGGTCCTGCCATCGCACAGAACGCTCAAACAATATTACTATCACTAATAATAATAACAATAGTAGTATCACTATTAGTAACACAAATTAACGACCAATCTAGTAACATTCAATAACTATATATAAATAATAACACTTATATATCTCAACTAAGGCATAACACAATTCATATAATATAATTATACAATACAATTTAAACCAATATTACAATTAAGACAAATAGTAGCATTATGCTTGACACACATATCAATTTACTAACTGCCAGTGTGCCATCAACTTACGCACTCACATTATTACTAATATACAATGCCCTACTATATTTATACAACCAGAATCTCCAATCATACACGTCATATGAACACATCACTCAATACCAATACATAAGCTTAGTCCTATTTAATTTAATAATACCACCATAGTATAATCACGTAACACACTATACACACCACTCAATACATATCATTTCACACGTATATGTACACCATATATTACACCATACACAAACATGAAGACGTCCTACTTATAGGGCACTAAGATTATTACAATCTACACACCTTAATATCAAGTCCATCCAGAGACTTCCTTGAGTAGGGTCAACTTAGGCATGGTCAGACTTATACTTTAGAGTCACGCTATCCCAGGCATACATTCATTATAAAAACAATATATACTATTATTCATACACTTACACATATATCATATAGTCACATACTTATAGATACACGCACACCCAATACATACCTAACCATGCTTACATTATTACAAACCTACCTTACGTCTACCCCAAAAATTTAACGCACAAACTATGAGTTCACACAAAAATACACAACAATAGTAACTCACATAGATCTTAGTAACTCACATAGAGCTAGTATACAATTACATACACCAATCCATTCATAATGACAAACATACAATCGCGTATACCTCCTGGTATACACATGCACATACATCATCACGTAAGGACAGACAATACCATTTAATATTATAACCCTATTACTATATATAAATCACACATATTCATCCCGTAGGCATACATACATATAACTAAGCACATACTTACCCATGCATGAGCGCACGCCCATACGCACTAGTATATAAATCATACAATATATAGTCGCAACTATAAGCACTCATATCATCACATACATTACACCAGACATGCACCATAACAACATCTCAAAAAAATATTAATGGACCCACCATACTTTTACTAAGATTGACATAGGCAAAGGCATGCACTAATGTGATGACTAAGCAATAGTAAGGGACCAAAGACTAATGGTGTAACGAAACAAGATCCTGATGCACGTTTCAGATGAGGCACGGATAAGGAGTTAGTTAGGTTGGGTGACATAAAATACTTGTGAACAATTAAGTAATTAAGGAAAAGAAAGATATAAAATTGACAAGTTGAGTAAATGGTATAAGTTAAAACGTGAAATATGATTAGTCAAATAATAGGCAAAGAGAAATAATAAGTATAGTGATGCAGTGCATGTTCTGCAATTAGAATTAGATCTGTATAAAAGTTTTGAAGTATGAAAATGATAAGTGTAAAAATGACACACTTAAAAGTTGGAGCATAGAAAAGTATTTAAAAGTATGTACTATAAGTTGTTTTAAGTAAATTTAGTATTAAAAGAAATTGATATATTGAATTGACGAAATAGAAATAAGGTCTAAAAATGTAGTTCATTATATGAAGAAAGTAAGATAAATAGACGACTATGGATGATATAGTTTAGAAAATCATGATGAGATAATAACTTAAAGATGATGTCAACGAGAGTTTCAAAATCAAGAATGAATTTAAGTCAATCGAAAGGTAGGAAGTCTAAGTTCATGCTAGATGTTTCCAAAGAATTAAAACTGGGAGAGAAATCCAATAAAAGGTATATCAAAGATACTTTTAAAAGAATCAGGATATACAATGGGAAAGATTCAAAAGGGTAATGATGGCAGATGAAGGGATCACGGAAATCGAGGGCAAATGATAGAATCGAATGATCAAAACATAAATACGGCTAGGAATTAACTTAATGAATCTGCTACGATGGAATCCCATGGTCATTAACATGGTAGTGTAATGATTAGAAATAAAAAATAAGAACAAATGTATAATTATTGGGTCGACTAAGGATTAAGAAAACTTAGCACTAAGATTTCTAATGAACTAGACTGTGATAGAGAATCCAGAGAAAGGGTCTCTTCAGGATCAAGATCGTAATCTCACCACGGCATAGACCTGGAACGTCCTCCGAAAATATGCCTTCGAAGTTTCTAACCATTCTCGACTTCACAGATTTGACTGTCACGGATGCGACGATCACTACATTCCGCTTGGCTCGAAATTTGATAGGCCCAAGCGAATAACAAAAATGAATTCTAAAATCTAATATGGCCAGGTCTGGGTGGGAAGTTGCTAAGATAACACCTAAGATAATAACTAAATCTTAATGAAGGTGTCTAACTAACAAGCATAGGTGTCTAATTAAATCTTCCTACAATCCTGGTCTAATGGGTTTCCCTATCATGCCGAGATAAGATACTTGAGTAAATTTTGTGTATGAGTTAATTCTAGACGTTTTGGCTAATGATAGTATTTATATTATTATGAAGTTTGCAAATGCAGGACCTGCATGAGCCACCACTAAAACATATCACGCCCCGCTTCACAAAACGACGGAAGCGAGGACGAGACGAAGGTCTGCATGGGCTGGAGCTGTGAAGCCGAGCCCAATAAGCATCTGTAGTGATACACCATTCTATGTACAGGTTCTTGCATGCAATCAAAACAATAGAAACATTTCATTAATTTTAAACCACATCCAGAGTTCGTACAAGAAATAACAACATGGCCTCCACATGGCCAAAGAAAACTACAACAATGGTACTATCCCTACTACAAAATACTAAAGCAAAAACTAACGTAGTGACATAAAAGAGTCTCTAGCCTTCTACAGAAACGGCTCAGTGTCTACAACAACTTCGGGCTTCCTAGGTCAGGTGTCTCAACTAGTCCTCCTGGTAACATGTCTCGTAAGCTGGCATACATTCCAAAAACATGAATGTATGTTAGCAAGGGCCTGCGAGTAAAAGTAAGAAGATCCAAGGCAAGGTTTGCGAATAAAATAGTAAATTATAAGCATTAATGATGTTATACAAGATGTCAGCAGTATTAAACATGGCAATTTAAAGTAATGCAGAGAAAGTTACTTCTAGCATTGCAGTTCTAAAGCAAAAGTAAAGTAATGAGCATGACAGTTTATATGGACATGGCAGGGAAGTAAAAAGACGGTACAGGAAAATAAACGTTGCATGGTAATGGCCGTAGCGCGCACTACTGGCTACAAGACAAGACAAGACAAGACAAGACGGTGTGTATCAAGAGGGTTCACGCCTTACAGTTTGAGGGGGATAAAACTCTCTAAACTGTGCACACATTCCACCCTACCCCAGCCAAAGTGCACAAACAAGTCCGTACAAGGGATCACTCACTCTGCTAGGTGAGTGCCCTATTGCCTGTAGGCTATCCGCACAAGGGATACTCACTCTGCTTGGTGAGTTCCCTATTGCCGTATGCTATCCGCACAAGGGATCACTCACTCTGCTAGGTGAGTGCACTATTGCTTGTAGGCTATCTGCACAAGGGATCACTCACTCTGCTAGGTGAGTGCCATATTGCATGCAGGATATCTTTACAAGGGATCACTCACTCTGCTAGGTGAGTGCACTATTGCTTGTAGGCTATCTGCACAAGGGATCACTCACTCTGCTAGGTGAGTGCCATATTACCTGCAGGATATCTGTACAAGGGATCACTCACTCTGCTAGGTGAGTGCCCTATTCCTCCGCAGGGTTGTGTAATGTGATTCATCAATCAAGTATTTCGTGTCCTTCACATGGCATTATCAAGTTTCGTATTAGGGGTCCACACACGCACACACAGAGAGATGAAATTAAAATTAATACTTCAATAATTTGTATAAATTCATTCACTTGCCTGTTTGACGATTTCAGGGTCCAACTGATCTTGGTAAGAGTTGATTAATAGTTTTAGGTTAAACGAATCGTGTTGGTATTTGAATGGTGGCAGGAGGATGGAGAGAGGGTTAACAGGATGAGTCGGAAGTGGCGGTCAGCAAATAGTGGAGAAGACGGCCTTAGGGTGGCGTACGGAAACAAGGACATCTGCGAGGGCAGCTCGCGGCCTGAGATGGGCAGCGACTGTGACAGCAAGGGTGGCCAATCTAGACTTGGCCGTGAGGAAGAGAGGGGTGTTCGAGTGCATGTGGGATGGACGGAGTAATGAGGTTGCCGGCAGTAAAAAGAAGAGGGATGTTTGGGTTAGAGGGGAAGGATGGCCTGGGCTTGGCCTGTGGCAGTGTGGGTAGAAGAGTGGCCGGCGGATGCTTGGCCGTGGGGATGAAGAGAGGGGGAGAGAACTGCTATTGAGAGGGGAGGTCGGAGTTGGGTGGTTGGGCATGGACTATAGGTCGAGTTGGGAGAAAGAAACGGTGGCCTGGGTGCTTGCGTGGAGGTGGATGAATAGGTAGGACTGTCGAGTGGAGTGGCCGGCGGTTATGGGGAGAAGAGGCCGGAGGAGGAGGGGATCACAGGGAAGGGCTGGTGGTCGAGGCTTGGATTGTAGCGGGAGAGGGGAGGAGATCGACCGGTGGGTGTTGATTATGGCTGGAGAAGGGTAGAAGCTCTCATGGATGGGAAAACTGGGTGTAAGGGGCAACTGGAAGGGGAGAAGCCCAGTTTAGGGTTTCGGCCTGGTGAGGGAGAGTAGGGTCCTAGTGTTTTTATATGGGAGGGTTTTTTTTATTTATGCGATGTGTACTATAGTGTAGCCCTAGTTGTTGAATATTGGACTCACTGGATTTGGTTTTGGATGATGAGCAAACATAAATAATTCATGAACTAACAATTTGTGAGCGCAGTATTGGAGATCGTCGCCAAATTCACGAGAACAATCAAAGCGACATCTCAAGACTTCTCAAAGCTCGTATTCTTGCCTAAAGCTTCGTTGAAGCTCTTGCACCGTTTTAGAAGTCATGAAGAATTAATCGAAGCTCTCGAAGACCGTTCATTAAGGTTTTATTTATAGTCTTTTAGCTTCGATCTATAGAATGTTAAGCCTTTAGTATATCTTACGATTCTATCTTCATAACGCTCATATCGTAGCTCTAGGATCTTAGTACAAGTTCATTCTAACTTCCTCGAAGCGTCGCGCTTCGATTCGGACTTGTTTGTGCATATTAGTTGGTACACGAAGATGTACTGACCGACTAGATGGTGATCTAGTAGGTGAGCAAAGCTTCTTGGACCGACTAGTTTGCTTCCTTAATTTCTTGCACCTTACTGTTTACAGTTAGTCGGTCTACGTTGACTCACCGACCGACTAGTTTGTGAACTAGTCGGTCAGTGATGCTTCTTTGACCGACTAGTTGTAATTTACTGTACATGCCAAATTTCTCCTAAGCTACTGTTTATCGTTAGTCGGTCTAAGAACGTTTGGTGACCGACTAGTTGACAATCTAGTCGGTCAACTTTTGTTCTTGGACCGACTAAGTCAATTTGTATTCAGACTATTTGTTTTTGCCTCTTAGTCGGTCTACGTTCACTGACTGACCGACTAGTTGTCAAACTAGTCGGTCAGAAAGTCTTCTTGGACCGACTAGATTTCTTGGTCTGAATTTCTATCTCTTCTCAGTTCCTCTCTTAGTCGGTCCATGTTGTTTGACTGACCGACTAGTTGATGAACTAGTCGGTCAGTGGTTGTTCTTTGACCGACTAGTTTCCTCAGATTTCTATCCGTTGGGAATTGACCTAACTTGTTTTTATGGGACCCTATAAATACGAACCTAGGTCATTTCTCTCTAGGCTTGAGCTGCCATTAAGAGATTCATTGAGATAGAAAGAGATAGCCATTCTCACTCATTTCTAAAGCTCTCTTCCTCACAAGAAACCCATTCTCTCACTTTCTAGATCTAGAATCCATATTGAGAGAAGCTTGTTCTTGGTGAGCTCTTCAAGCTATTGCTTGATTCAAGTCTCCAAATCACTCCTAGGCACCTATTGCTGGTCATTTCCTTGGTGCTAGGTCTTGGTGACTTCATCTTCCTCAAATCCTTCCTTTCACCTATTTGGTAAGAAAAACTCAAGGTATAGGATTTTGTGGTAAGATTGTTTATTTCATTATAAACTTGTTTATATTGCTTATTGATTCTCTCGGTTGTGAGAGAAGGTTGTGATCCCGGGTTGTGGGATTCACTATTGCCATTGCATGTATGATTTGATCTTGTGAAGGTTTTTCACAAGATATTCATAGTGGAAATCTTGGGTTAGGGTTTCTAACCTAAGTATCCGGAGGGGATCCGGGTGGTTGGGACGTAGGATCACCGGGAACAAGTCGGGGAGACTTGGGTGGATCCGAACCCATTAACATCTCTTGTTAGCATTGTTAAATTTGTTGTTGTCATTCAATTTAAGCTTCCGCAAATTGTTTTGGTAGTTGTTCGCACTATAATTTGGAATTATACTCCTTGTTATTTTTAAAGTACTATTCACCCCCCCTCTAGTACTTATGCAGTAGCTTGTAGGGCATTACATTTGGTATCAGAGCCAGATACTTAGCGATGTCTGCCAACGACAACAAGACCGTGCGTCCACCGTCCAACTATGACACCTTCAGGAACCGTGAAGGAGCATCTTCGGTGATGGAAGGACATTCCTCTACGAGGCCTCCTTTCTTCAACGGTACCAACTACGGGTACTGGAAATGCCGGATGGAAACCTTCCTCCGGAGTGCATCTCTATGGAGGACCACAATGAAGGAATACATCGAGCTCGAAGAAGAAGACTTTGAGAAATGGCTACCGTGGAGATCGCCGCGGAGGTAAGCAATGCCAAGGCAATGAACGCCTTGCAATGCGCATTGGAGCCCGAGGACTTCAATAAGATATGCACATGTAAGAGTGCATATCAAATTTGGATCTCCCTCCTCATTCTACATGAAGGGACGAGTAGGGTAAGAGACTCTAAACTCGTAGTTGTAAACAAAGATTACAAAATGTTTCATATGCATCAGGGCGAGAAGATGAAGGAATATTACGCTCGCTTCGTTGACATAATAAACGAGTTAGAGGCCCTCGGTAAATCCTACACCCAAAAGGAGAAGTGCTCAAAGCTTATCGAAGGACTTCCTTCTTCTTGGGAGAAACGTACCTTCGCCATCGAGGAAGGTAATGATGGGTACTTTGATGTCATACGAGGTACGCAAAGATAGCAAGGTGAAGTTACAAGAAAAGATGAAGTCCTATTTGAACCAAGACGTGCCTAAGAAAAAGGCAATTGCATTCAAGGCGGCTTCATCCACCTATACCGATGATGAGGACTCGGAAGAAGAAATGGACATGGAATCCATTGCACGCATGGCAAAGAAGTTCAATCGCTTCTTCCGAAAGGGTAACTTCAAACAAAAATCTAAATTTACTTCTACTAACGCCTCTCCACCTTTGTGCTTTAAATGCAATAAGCCAGGACACATCAAAGCGGCTTGTCCTCAAAACAAGCAAAAGGAGAAGTGGAAGGCGCCGAAGTTCGACAAGTCGAAGAAGTACAAAAAGGGGTACAAAAAGGGACTTGTCGGAGCAACATTCACCGACTCCGAGGATTCCTCAAGCCGAGAGTTGGACGATGAGAAAGTGGAGCAAGCGCACATGTGCTTCATGGCAAGAGAGGAGCATGATCAAGGATCTTCCTCCTCCGATGATAGCGACGACGAAGTTGATGAGGTAACTATGGATGATCTTAGGGATGCTAACTCACATTTATGGTCTAAATACACTAAATTAGTAAATAGATATACTAAAGTAAAAGATGACCTAGCTAGCATTCAAACCTCGCCTAAGACTATCATCACCAACAACGACACCGTTGTTGAAGAGTTAAGAAATGAGATTGTCAATCTCAAATCTAAACTTGAACATGTTAGCATTGAAGATCCGGAAGAACATAGGATAGCGGATTTGACTTCTCAAAACTCGACTTTGAGTATTAAGAATGAGAATCTTAAATCTCGTGTTTATGTGCTCACATCGCAAGTATCAAACTTGGATACTTCTATGCGTTCTCTCAAAGAGAAATATGAGAACACATTAGGCCGAATTAATAAATTCAATAAGGGTAAGGACAATTTGGATAAAATCCTAAGTGACTTACTTCCAGCCAATCACCACATTGGTTTGGGGTATACGATGGGATGTCCATCCAAAGCGGCCACTACTTTTGTTAGGCCAACTTCCGGTGACTCTACGAGTGGTAGCAAACACTCTATTGGTAGTTCATCTACCAATGGTGCTTCCACCTCGTCCACACCCTCTTTCGGAAAGAAAGCCACTTTGGGTGGACCTCCAAAGAAGGGGCATGCTTATATGTACACCAATACCATGCCACGTAGGAACACACGTCCTACTCCACCGTCTCACACATATGATGATTTTTATGCAACACATTCTCGGGCACGTGCACACCATGTGAGACACCCTCACGCACGTGTTCCCACACATGCATATGTTCACCCACCTCATCATATGAATAATTCTCGTCGTGCACCATTCCATCATGTTACGTATGCCTATCCACAACATGCATCACGTAGAAATCAACGTCGCATGCATGCACCCAATAGGATGAGGGCTCCCAAGATTTTCACTATTTGGAGCCCAAAGGACACAAGCATGGATGAAAAACAAGTGTATATGAATGCTTATTTTTCGGATATTGTGCATAGTAGAAATTATGTGGGGAAGTCTAAGTCCAATTGGACTTGGCTTCCAAAGGTCTAACCTTTGAGGACCCAATGACCTTGGGTACCATGATATGAAATTTTCTATCTTTAGGTACTCAAGGAAAAGAAAAAGAAAAGGAGCAACAAATTTAAATTTAGCTCCAAAGGGAATTGGATACTCGATAGCGGGTGTTCAAAACACATGACGGGTGACGCTCAATTGCTCTCCGGAGTAGTTCCCATTGCAAATGGAAACCGCGTCGTATTTGGAGGCAACGAGAGCGGAACCATCGTCGGTGTTGGTAAAGTGGGTAATCCATCTAAACCCTTAATTAGTGATGTCTATCTAGTTAATGGTTTAAATCATAATCTTATTTCAATAAGCCAACTTTGTGACAAAGGTTACAAAGTTAGCTTTGCGAAAGGATTGTGTCATATTTCAAATGATAATAATAAATTATTATTTTCCGGCACACGCCATAAAGATATTTATATTTTGGATCTTCCTAAGTCATATGAACAATGTCTCGTTGCCAACACAAGTGAACAACACTTATGGCATCGACGCTTTGGACATGTGAACTTTGAAACACTTTATAAGCTTTCAAAATTAAATTCCATTAAAGGTTTTCCAAAGCTCGTTTTTGAAAAGAAAAGTTTTTGTGATTCTTGTCAACGTGGCAAGCTTCCTAAATCTTCATTTAAACCTAAGAAAAGCATTTCTACGAAACGGCCACTGGAGCTATTACATCTAGATTTATTTGGGCCAACTAGAGTTGCTTCCTTAGGAAATGCAAGATATGGACTAGTCATCGTTGATGATTATTCAAGATTTACATGTGTATTTTTCTTATGTAATAAAAATGAAGCTTTTGAAAACTTCACAATATTTGTGAAGAAAGTACAAAATCTCATCGGAACCACCATTGTCACTATTCGTAGTGATCATGGGGGTGAATTTGAGAATGAGTCTTTCTCAAATTTTTGTGATGATCTTGGAATTACTCACACGTTTTCTTTCCCTCGCGCACCTCCTCAAAATGGTGTTGTTGAGAGGAAGAATAGAACGCTTATGGAGTGTGCTCGTACTATGCTCGAAGATAGTCAACTTGGTTATCAATTTTGGGCGGAAGCGGTACACACCGCTTGTTATGTGTTTAATAGAATACTTTTGAGGCCCGGCACCAAACAAACTTGCTATGAATTGTTGTTTGGTAGATTGCCTCAAGTTAAACATTTTCGTGTTTTCGGCGCAAAATGTTTTATTAAAAACACATATGATAATTTGGACAAGTTTGATCCGAGATCGGATGAAGGGATATTTATTGGGTATTCCTCACGTAGCAAAGCCTACCGGATATACAACAAAAGATCCTCTACGATCGAGGAATCACTACATGTCTCTTTTAATGAGAATTTTACTACTCCTAGAATTTCAAATGATGATGACTCTATGGATGTTTTATGTGATTCGTTTGAAAATTCTAATTCAATTGATTCTATTGATACTAACCCGACTAATGAAGTTGTTGAGAATGTTCCTAGTGATCAAGGTATTCCCAAGCGGCTTCATACCGTTCGCGACCATCCCCATGAGCAAGTCATTGGCAATATTCATGATAGAGTCAAGACGAGATCGCAAGTCCACCACTTCGCCAATTGTGCCTTTGCCACATCGATAGAGCCAAAGAATATAGTTGAAGCGTGCGAAGATAGTGCTTGGATCCTTGCCATGTAGGAGGAACTCATTCAATTCGAGAGGAATGAGGTATGTGAGCTTGTTCCTTTGCCATCGAAGAACCACACCATCATAGGGACAAAGTGGATCTTCAAGAACAAAACCGACGAAAACCAAGTCGTCGTTCGGAACAAAGCTCGGTTAGTAGCTCAAGGCTATCGACAAGAGGAAGGTATCGATTTCGAAGAATCCTTCGCTCCGGTAGCTAGATTAGAATCAATTAGACTATTATTTTCTTTTGCATGCCATAAAAACTTTAAATTATTTCAAATGGATGTTAAAAGTGCATTTTTAAACGGAGATGTCGTTGAGGAAGTTTACGTTTCTCAACCTCCGGGCTTCATAAATGAAAAATTTCCAAATCACGTTTTTAAACTAAAGAAAGCTATTTATGGTTTGAGACAAGCTCCTCGAGCTTGGTATGATCGCCTAAAGAATTTTCTTTTGGATTTGAATTTTAAAATGGGCGAAGCCGATTCTACACTTTTTGTTAAGCATACGAATAATGATATTTTATTAGTTCAAATTTATGTTGATGATATCATTTTCGGTGCTACTAACTTCACTCTTTGCGAAGAGTTTTCTAATGTTATGAAGGAACAATTTGAGATGAGCCACATGGGCGAACTCAAATATTTCTTAGGTCTCCAAATTCGCCAATTGAACGATGCAATCTTCATCCACCAAACGAAATACACGGTGGAGTTGCTAAAGCGATTTGGAATGGAGAATGCCTCCGGGAAAAAGACTCCTATGAGCACTACAACGCATCTTGATAAAGATACGGGCGGAAAAGATGTAGACATTCGTCTATATCGAGGTATGATAGGTAGTTTACTTTATCTTACCGCAAGTAGGCCCGATATTATGTTTGCCGTTTGTATTTGTGCTCGTTATCAGTCTCAACCTAAGGATTCTCACTTAGTAGCGGTTAAACGTACTTTTCGCTATCTAAGTTACACTTTAGATTTTGGATTACTTTATCCGAAATCTAGCACATATGAGTTAGTCTCATATAGTGACGCTGATTATGCGGGATGCAAATCCGACAGGAAGAGTACTAGTGGCACTTGCCATTTTCTAGGAAATTCCCTTGTCTCTTGGTTTTCCAAGAAGCAAAATTCGGTATCACTTTCAACCACCGAGGCGGAATACATTGCCGCCGGTGCCGCTTGTGCCCAGGTTCTTTGGATGAGACACACACTGAAGGATTTTGGTATTCATTGTGATACTAGCCCTATCATGGTGGATAACCAAAGTGCTATTTGTCTTTCAAAGAATCCGGTGCACCATTCCCGATCTAAACACATAGATGTCCGACACCATTTTTTAGATGATCATGTTGCTAAAAAGGACATCATATTAGTGTACGTTGAAACCCAAAAGCAAATCGCCGATATTTTCACGAAACCCCTAAAGGAGGACTCCTTTGTGCGGTTGCGTCGAGAATTGGGGATTATGTGTGAATCCGAGATATAGGATTCATGTTTCATTCAATTATCTTGCATGCTATTATATTTCGCGATATTTCGTTCATGCTAGATTTATTGAATTTTTGGGGATTTTATGTAATTTTTTTGAATTTTTGCTCGAATTCTAATTTGAATATCGTATATGAGATTTCGACGTTTTGTGGAGTAGTTTAGATGACTAATGAGTGGGTTAAGATGTTTCATCCAAGTGGTTTATGAAGAGAACTCATTTATCAATTTTTGGACTATTCTAGTCGGTTTCAGTTCATTAGTCAACCGACTAGATGCTCATCTAGTCGGTCAGCTAGTGAACTCAGACCGACTAGTTCAAGTTTTAACTTTCTCCTGTCATTGACTTCTTTTAGTCGGTCACAGTACACTTACCGACCGACTAGATTGAAAACTAGTCGGTCAGTGAGTACACTGTGACCGACTAACTCTAGCCCTAGAAATTTCTGTTTGCCTCTGTTTCGACTTAGTCGGTGCAAGCTCATTGACCGACCGACTAGATCGTAATCTAGTCGGTCAGTACTTGAACTGTGACCGACTAAGTGCGTTAGGGCAAACGCGTCTTTTCGCTTTCCCGACCGACTTAATCAAGTTTTATCCGATCAAAACTTCATTTAGTCGGTTTGTTTTCAACCTCCAGCTCGAAAACTCCCTCTCCCCGACCTAAACCCCTTCGTATTCCCGTCGACTACGGCCAATTTTCCGGCCATCCCCGCCGTCCGTCGCCTTCGACCCTCTCTCCTAGGTATAACCCCTCTCCTAG
Organism: Scilla litardierei; assembly: GCA_030789695.1. Classification (NCBI taxonomy): domain Eukaryota; kingdom Viridiplantae; phylum Streptophyta; class Magnoliopsida; order Asparagales; family Asparagaceae; genus Scilla; species Scilla litardierei. The sequence goes on along the minus strand of CM061136.1, from coordinate 55,478,255 downwards.
ATCTCTGTTTTGAATCTCTAGGGTTTGATTTAGATCTCATCTAGGTTCTAGGGTTTCGAATTTGTCTCTCTTAGATCTCTTAGGGCTTGTGTGTTAGGTTCTAGGGTTTGAGCTTAGGGTATTTGAACATATCCCGACATTTGATTGTACTCGTTGTGCCGAGATCATGGCACGAACAAGGATCCCGATTACATCATCTGGGGCATCCCCTATGACCGTAGAGGGTGCTACCGCTTCGACCCCTCCCAAACGTAGGGCCAAGACAACTCGACCCCCCTCTTCGTCTTCAACTCCGTTGAAGAGGAAGAGGACGTCAAAGCCTAAACCTGCCGGCCAAACTTCCAAGCCCACGCCAAAGCCTAAAAAGTTCCGTGCACCTACTCCTCCCGGTGAGAGTTCAGGTAGTGATTCCGAGGATGATTCCGAGGAAGAATACACTCCTGAACATCCCGAGAAGGCACCCACTCCACCTCCACCTCCTCCTCCTCCTCCTAAGACCCGTAAGGCTAAGGGTAAAGCTCCTATGCCAGTCGGCGGTGTGGATATATCGTTGTGCCGCGACGACCCTCAGTGTCTCGCAGCGTACAACCGTATAGAGCACTGCCCACTGCTGTTGGAGCATTACGTTCAGTTTTCTGATTTCCTTGGCCTTGCCGATCTTTTATCGTATAGTGGCCTATTGGACTACCTTCGATTTGACGCTAAGGCGAACCCCCGACCCTATCCTCGCCTGGTCAAGTTATTCTATGCCAATCGTGTCCGGGGCCAGTACGATGAGTCTCACTCCATCGAGACTTCTGTTTTAGGGACTCCTATAGTCCTCACGGCAGAGATCTTGGGGGAGCTGATAGGTTGCTCGTCGTGTGGCCTCCTCCCATCTGACATCTTAGTTGACGATATCTCCTCCCTCGATCAGCCTACCCTAGGTGAAATTTTCCAGGTTATCCCCCCCCCCCCGCATTCATTGGCGTTCCTTCGAAATCATTCAAGCCGAATGCTTGGGTGATTAACCTGATCTTGAAATCCTGCCTTCTTCCCAAGTATGGATCTTCATCTCTTCCATCTCAGCCGTTTTTGAAACTGATTTACGCTCTGTTTATGGGTAGCGAGATTAATTGGGCTCGCATTATACTCGATAAGATGGACTCTTTCGAGTGTATACGCAAGACCACTAAATCTGCGCATATCCCATATCCGTGTCTCCTGACCCTCGTATTCCGTCGATTCGGTGTTCCCTTGCCCCTTGATGATGAGTGTCCCCTTGGTCCTCCTCTGAACGCGACGGCCGTTAAGAAATCTCTTGCGGCACTTCGTCACGTGCAGCGGTCGACACCTTCTGCATCTCAGGCCACTCCCTCAGCTGCTTCTGTCCCTCCTCCTTCAGCTGCTGCAGCCCCCACTCCTTCTGCCACATTAGATGATGTCGTACGCTTACTTCGTCGGCACGAGTCGCGTTTGGCTCGTACCGAGGAGGTCGTCTGCTGTATGGCTAGCTTGATGGGCGTCCAGCTTCCTCCTCCTGTTTCTGAGGACGAGGAGATGGACGATGAGGAGTTCGATGAGCTTGTCACCTCCTTGGCTCGTGTCGATGAGGCCACTGCTGCTGCTGCTGCTACCACATCTGCTCTTGGAGATGGCACCACTTCCGGTGCTTCAGAGACTCCTGCACCAGTTGTTCAGACTTCTGAGGCTGCTGCTGCTCCTGTTGACGACCCTGCTCCTGTCTTGCCTGCTGATACTCCTGTTGAGACCCCAGCCGTTGAGCCTACCGTCGATGTCTCCACACCTGCCCCGACGATCCTGTCTGTTGACACGCCTCTCCTCCCTGCAGAGCCTGAGTCCACTCCGTCGACTGGACCCATGGAGACTGCAGATCCAGCCACTTCCTCGTGATCGTCAGTTTCGAGGACTCTCCACTACTCATTGGATGATGCATCTTCTTGAGAGTATTTTGGGTTAGGATGGAGTTTGAGGGTTATTTTGATGTATTTTGATTTTTCTGGATGTCGGTGTTGTATTTTGATGTACTTTGGATGATGCTGATGGTTAGTTGTTGTATGATGTATTTACATTTTTGGTTGATATCCTTGGTCGTTTGTAATTTGATGTACTCGATGTGATATCTTTTTGGATGTACTCATGATGTTTTTATATATATATACATCGATGTTCTCCTTATTTTATTCGTCGTGCACTTTTACTATTTGTTCAACGCATATGATATGTGAATTCGTCGCTCGACGCTTGAAAACTTGGTTAAATAGATTATATTCCTATAATTGTATAGAATTGTTTTCCATGCACAAATTTAACAAAGAATATTGAATATTGAAGAGTATGTTTCTTTATTCAAGAAATGAATAATAATTTGGTATTTTTGATGATTTTAATTATCGCTTTTTGATAATGGACAATTTGGCACACCTTGATTTGATTTCATCACTTTTCCCTTGGTGACAATTAGTTCCATCGTCACTATCTATGACTCCCGATGTTGGATTTTCCATTTCCTAGTTGTTGTCGTTGTATGCCCCCCTTTTTTGGGATAATGCCAAAGGGGGAGAGATAATGATAATAAATAGGTCAAATGAAAATTTAACTCAATTTCCAATAATCTATTTTGATGTGTTAGATTCAGGGGGAGTTAAGATATATATAAGGATTTTCAAAATCCGATATTTCAAAAATCGATTCTCTTTATATATCTTACTCGTCTCATTGATGCAATTTATATATACTCATTTTGGAATTAAAGTGTCATCAATGCAGGGGGAGTAAGTATTTTACATTTGAATCATTATTTTTGATTATTATTTATGTTGGTTTGTCATCACCAAAAAGGGGGAGAATGTTGAATATTGGACTCCCCAGATTTGGTTTTGGATGATGAGCAAACATAAATAATTCATGAACTAACAATTTGTGAGCGCAGTATTGGAGATCGTCGCCAAATTCACGAAAACAATCAAAGCGACATCTCAAGACTTCTCAAAGCTTGTATTCATGCCTAAAGCTTCATTGAAGCTCTTGCGCCGTTTTGGAAGTCATGAAGAATTAATCGAAGCTCTCGAAGACCGTTCATTAAGGTTTTATTTATAGTCTTTTAGCTTCGATCTATAGAATGTTAAGCCTTGAGTATATCTTACGATTCTATCTTCATAACGCTCATATCGTAGCTCTAGTATCTTAGTACAAGTTCATTCTAACTTCCTCGAAGCGTCGCGCTTCGATTCGGACTTGTTTGTGCATATTAGTTGGTACAAGAAGATGTACTGACCGACTAGATGGTGATCTAGTCGGTCAGCAAAGCTTCTTGGACCGACTAGTTTGCTTCCTTAATTTCTTGCACCTTACTGTTTACAGTTAGTCGGTCTACGTTGACTCACCGACCGACTAGTTTGTGAACTAGTCGGTCAGTGATGCTTCTTTGACCGACTAGTTGTGATTTACTGTACATGCCAAATTTCTCCTAAGCTACTGTTTATCGTTAGTCGGTCTAAGAACGTTTGGTGACCGACTAGTTGACAATCTAGTCGGTCAACTTTTGTTCTTGGACCGACTAAGTCAATTTGTATTCAGACTATTTGTTTTTGCCTCTTAGTCGGTCTACGTTCACTGACTGACCGACTAGTTGTCAAACTAGTCGGTCAGAAAGTCTTCTTGCACCGACTAGATTTCCAGGTCTGAATTTCTATCTCTTCTCAGTTCCTCTCTTAGTCGGTCCATGTTGTTTGACTGACCGACTAGTTGATGAACTAGTCGGTCAGTGGTTGTTCTTTGACCGACTAGTTTCCTCAGATTTCTATCCGTTGGGAATTGACCTAACTTGTTTTTATGGGACCCTATAAATACGAACCTAGGTCATTTCTCTCTAGGTTAGAGCTGCCATTAAGAGATTCATTGAGATAGAAAGAGATATCCATTCTCACTCATTTCTAAAGCTCTCTTCCTCACAAGAAACCCATTCTCTCACTTTCTAGATCTAGAATCCATATTGAGAGAAGCTTGTTCTTGGTGAGCTCTTCAAGCTATTGCTTGATTCAAGTCTCCAAATCACTCCTAGGCACCTATTGCTGGTCATTTCCTTGATGCTAGGTCTTGGTGACTTCATCTTCCTCAAATCCTTCCTTTCACCTATTTGGTAAGAAAAACTCAAGGTATAGGATTTTGTGGTAAGATTGTTTATTTCATTATAAACTTGTTTATATTGCTTATTGATTCTCTCGGTCGTGAGAGAAGGTTGTGATCCCGGGTTGTGGGATTCACTATTGCCATTGCATGTATGATTTGATCTTGTGAAGGTTTTTCACAAGATATTCATAGTGGAAGTCTTGGGTTAGGGTTTCTAACCTAAGTATCTGGAGGGGATCCGGGTGGTTGGGACGTAAGATCACCGGGAACAAGTCGGGGAGACTTGGGTGGATCCGAACCCATTAACATCTCTTGTTAGCATTGTTAAATTTGTTGTTGTCATTCAATTTAAGCTTCCGCAAATTGTTTTGGTAGTTGTTTGCACTATAATTTGGAATTATACTCCTTGTTATTTTTAAAGTACTATTCACCCCCCCCCCCCCTCTAGTACTTGTGCAGTAGCTTGTAGGGCATTACACTAGTCTTATAGGTTGAAAATATATGAGAAAGAGATGATCAGGTTTCATATAATAGGATGTACTAGGCTAGACTTATGTTTAAAAAAAGATTTGTAAAGGTTTTTGGTTATTCACGTGAGCATGGAATTTTCCTTAGACCTTTGTTTACAAACTTTGTAGGGCTTGAGGGCTAGAAGAGTGAGTTGCCCAATGCGAAATTTGCATGAAACGAAAGAAGAATTTAAAGGAAAGTACGAAGGGTGACGGCTAACTCTAAGGGAGAAATAGGGTTTAGAGGTTAGAAAGGAATGATTTAAACTAGGTTAATATGGAAAGAGACAAAAGGAGTTAATAGCAATTAGAGGGTAGGATTAGATGTTAATGAAAAATGAGTAAATGTCTCATCTCCCATTTAGGAAATAATTTTGAATTTCAAAGTTAAATTTGAAATGAAATATTATAGTAAGAAATAATTTATTAGTAGCTATCGTGTAAAGGAAAACGTAGCTAACACAAATACAAAAAATAAATATGCTAAGCTAAAAGAAATACCGATACGCATTAAAATAACGAGTACACAACGTGTACGACTAGAAGGGGAAACGACTAAGATGTACAACAAAACACTGGTCGTTACACATAATGATTATACGGAAACAGGGACGTCACCTACTGCTCGTGGTCACTATCGTCTGGGGTTTCGAGCCACACCGGTAGTAGGGTCAGGCTATAGGGTCTCACACACAGTGGGACCTTCGTCAAGTTATAGGTAGAATCAGGGAGATAATACATCGGATGTATGGGAATTAATTGCGTTGCAAAAGGGTTTGCGATATAGCCTAAAGAATATTAAATGATGTTGGATTATTGCATATGATGCAAAAGTATTTAAATATGTCATAAAGTGTTTGCGAGCATATTTTAAATAATAAAGGAATAGAGGGATTTTGGGAATGTCCCGGTCAAAACATGGCTTCAAACAGAGCCAAAATTTGACTCTAAATGAGTCAAATAACTAAAAAAGTCCAAAAGAAATAAAAAGGGATATAAATAGCCACTTAGACCCGGTCCATTGGGCTGGGTCAGCCAAACCGCTATCGCCCGCAAAGGCGCTAGATGCGCATATGCTGGGGACGTGCCTCGCATGCGCCGCACCCACGTGCCTCGTACGTGCCCAGCTGAGCATGCCAAGCAGGTGGGGCCTTGTGATGGGCCCTGCATGTAGGGATTTGTGCCCTCTAAATGATGGCTGCATTTTGAGAAAATGCGTGGGGGTTTTGGCCATCTTTGAGTCATCGTTTGAGGGGTCAAATGAAGTCGGAATTGATGACTGTTTGTTTCTACGCATTCACTGTTCAGTACTCTTCGATTTGATAAATGATATCTCTTACGAAGCTTAACGATGATGGAGGAAAAATTCATTGAGGTTTGGCCTTCGTGAAGGTCAAACATGAAATTGTTTTTCTCCTCAAATTTTTTTAGTCCCACATCGGAAATAGAGTGAAGAGGAGCGGTAAGCTCCCTATATAAATAGGGGCTAGTTCCCCTCCTTGAAACTTGCACCAAGCCTTGGAACGAGGGAGCCCTACAAGTTAAGGTCTAACCTAGATCGAAAAGGAGAATATAATTAATTGCCTCTTTCACCCACTTCTTCCTTGCTCCTGCTCGAGCTCTGGCAAATTTACGAAGGAGTTCGGATCTGATCAGAAGTCTTGACAGAGGTTACACTCAAGGAGAAACTTTCTTGAGTACGTGGTTGGCTCGGTGACAAGAGGATTGATCGCCTAGGGACACGGCTCGGTGCAGGAGAAGCGGCTCAGCCCCAATGCGGGGCACTAGTTCGTGGGATTCTGCACATCGCTAATGTCAGAGGCAAAGGTTAGTAGTTTAATTTATGTATTTCTAATTAAATTTAAACATTATAGATCTATCCTTAGTGGTTGATCTGACCCACCCCTGGATAATAAAGATTCTGGATAGGGGTTAATTTCTTAGGGATTACTTAAAATTGTTTTAAGTAGTTATATTTCCGCTTCTTTTATGATTTCGTCTCCACCCGACTTAGGCCGGACGTCGATTTTCAGTCCTAAGTCGCTGAAACCCAACATTTATTAGGCCCAGCCTTATGCTGTTAGGCCGGGCCCACAAACGCCATCATGGCTGGCGATTGTGGCCACCCATACAAGCTGACCGCGGCCAGATTTGCTGGCGGTGGTCGCAACCAGCTTGAAGGCTGGCCGTCAACTATCGACATACCATTTGCTACTGACCGGTGGTTGTTCAATGTAGGCAAGGGCATCACATCATGAAACACATGTGATGATGCTTTTGTAAAGACTCTAAACTGGCATACCGACCTACTGTCTTTGCTAGTAATGATGATTCAACGTAGATCTAGGCTAGGGCATGGTTTTATGGAGCTGCACTTTATTTTAGGCTAAAAGCATTCGTAATTCTTTACAAACATTTTCTGCTCCCGTTCACAACTCTTTACGACGTGCTTTTTTAAAAAAAATTCGATCACAATTCTGTGTCATTGATCACGTATATCTTATGCATATCAAATTTTTTCCATCGATTTTCAAGACATGCCATCATCACTGTAAGACTTTAAAATCATGATTCCTACTTCGAGAGCGACTCGATCGTACTCTACCTGCATGTGAAGACCATCAGTTTTGAAATTGTACTATATGATCGTGTCACATGTATGATAACTGATCCGCAGGACCGCAACTGCCTAGGGCCTACAACTCAGAACCTATGCCCTTTCTCTCTTTCTCAGCCTATAATCATAGCTGTCCACACTACACCAAAAATGGTCATTGACACCTTCTAAAAAAGATTGTAATAAAGGTCGAACAACTTTTTAACAAACGTTGTAATATGCAAAGATGCAATAGGGTCGGCGCCTTTGACCACTTTTTCTGCATGTTGTAAACAAAAGTTGTAATATGTAAAAATTACAACTTTTTTGAAACGTTATGTAAAGTTCTATTACAACGTTTAGAAAAGGTTGTGTATAAATATATTACAACATTTAATAAACGTTGTGTAAACTTCTATTACAACTTTTAATAAAAGTTGTGTAAACTTTTATTACAACTGTTACGACCTAAAGATCGTAAGACTCTGACTCCCACACGGATCCGCTGGTATACCACATTGACTCTGTTACGACCTAAAGATCGTAGGGGTCCCACCCGAATCCACCCACATGACCCATGGACTCTCCGCTTCATGAAAGGGCCGCCACCCCGAAAATCCGGAGCTATATGGAAACGGGCGCGCCTCGCGGCGTCCCCCGACCCGGCCGAGGCGTACAACCGCAGCCGCACGACCCACCGGAGGTAGCGCCCCTGGAGACGCATGGGTAATGCCACCGGGCCTACTAATGTAGGCACGGACATATCCTTCCGTACCGGCGAACCATAGCCTGAGACCAATCGGAGGGCGCGGCCGGGGCGGACAGCCCCCGATCCGAACGACCCGCCCGATTTTATGGAGCTGCACTTTATTTTAGGCTAAAAGCATTCGTAATTCTTTACAAACATTTTCTGCTCCCGTTCACAACTCTTTACGACGTGCTTTTTTTAAAAAAATTCGATCACAATTCTGTGTCATTGATCACGTATATCTTATGCATATTAAATTCTTTCCATCGATTTTCAAGACATGCCATCATCACTGTAAGACTTTAAAATCATGATTCCTACTTCGAGAGCGACTCGATCGTACTCTACCTGTATGTGAAGACCATCAGTTTTGAAATTGTACTATATGATCGTGTCACATGTATGATAATGACGCTACTTGTATGTGATTACTATCCATTTTGAAATTTTCTTTATCTGGTTGGTGTGAAACTGGATTATTCTTCGAACCAAAACTGGGCCTGCAGTGACAATTACTGTGCAATCATTTCTCTTCCTCTTAAATATATCGCTAAGGTGTTTAGGGCACAAACAAATATCATACACCATTAACACCTTAATATCATGAGTCATGTATGTGATGCCATTGTCCAATGGTTGGATGAAACTTATTACTCTAATAAGTTTATTCACTCCACCCTGACCAGTGATTTACTGTAGACCCATTCGTACTTATTATGACATTAACCTTGCATATAATAGGAGACAGATACCTTCTTGATAACCACCTCCTTTCACATGTGTTAGACTATGCCCAGTGATTAACTAGCAACTGTCATATTTGCTATTGGTGAGTAAAATACACATCATAGCCTTCCCACGACCAACGTTTTTTACCGCGTCTCAGGTCAAGAGACTAAGCTATACCAACTGCCACCTAAAAGCTTCTATTGATGGTCAAAGTATGTCTATCGTAAAGAAGTTTCTCGAAGAGTCGTTCTTGTTGGAGACATAAAATTTTCTTCTCATAAAGTTTTTGATGATACAATCATTTATATGTGTATATATTAACTTTATCAGCATAGACTTTAAAGTTCAACACTTTCAGATAAGACAATCATCAAGTCAACATAGATATTGCAAGACGAAGCATCAAAAAACAAGACGAAACTCAAAAGATGAATCTTTATATCTTGTGAAAAATGATGTAAAAGCCTTGATGATGATTTATCTTATTCCTTTAGGGTCTATCCTCAAATAATCAACTCATAGAAAATTTGCAGACCAACACATTCTTCTGGTAGACCAATTAATTTTCACTTATTTTTCAAAAATTACGATTTTTGGTCAAATCACATTTTTTAGTCACAAGGATGATTTTTATACAAATTCCTAAGTTTTTGATCCTAATCGATCAATATAGTTTTATGGTCTATCAGACAGTTATCCAAACAGTTATTCCAACAGCTATTAAAACAGTTTTATTGATTAAATTTTTTAGTCAACCAATGGCAGTTAGAACTACCATTAACGGCTAGTTTCTGACAGTTTCTAATCGTTTTCACAGTTTTTAACAATTTTTAAATATCCTTTCATCAAAAGACATTTCAACAGTCATATTCTAGGCTAGCAGCAAAATTAGTCGACCATCACTTTTCATTAGTCGACCAATTTTTGTAAAAACTGCTCAGAATTTTTTGAAAAATGCAGTTGTCAAATGGTCAGTAACTACACTTTTGGCCTATAAATAAACCCCAAGACCTTGTCTAAAAATAACAAAAATTCACTCTTTCACTCTTACTCTTTTGTCTTTCTCACTCTTAAAGGGTGATTTTCAGATTTTCTTTTAGGAACCTTTGTAGAAATTTTTCTTCATTAGAAATTTAATTTCCATGTGTGTTCTACTTCATCTTCACATCAAGAAACCTTGGATATACGATCACCATCATTGCGATATAATTTCTACATTATCAAGGCTATATGTGATATTGTTTTATAGTCTTTTTCTTTTTATTTGGTGAATCTCTTGTTGAAGAGATTGTACAAGTTTGCAACACTAGGAGTGTTGGAACCTTTGTATGTTGATTACTTACGGCGAGCAAGTGTTATGATAGATTGAAAATCTCTACATGGTAGAGGACTGGACGTAGGATCTTAAGGATTCGAACCAGGATAAATATTTGTGTTTGCATTTGATTATTCTCTGGATTGTGATTATTTACTTCTGCACTCTTATTGTAAATTTTAGTAACTTTTGATTTTGTAATTTCGTCGTGATATACACTATTTACACCCCCGTCATCTAGTCTATTTGGTGTGCCAGGAGATCCAACATTTAGTGTCAGAACTTCAAGGTTAAGATGGCATACACATATCCGACGAACAACTCAACTTCTTTATCACAATTTCCAGAAGGGCAATCTACAACCAGGCCTCCACTATTCAATGGTTCCAACTGCTCCTATTGGAAGAAGAGGATGACGATCTATCTTCAAAGTATTAACTACGAACTTTGGAACATGTTGGAAACTCAATATGAGAAGCCTACGACTCCTTACGCCCAATGGACAGAAAATGACAAATCCGCTGCAACCCACAACTAAAAGGCCATGAATGCACTATTTTGTGCCATGGACAAGAATGAGTTCAATCGAGTCTCTCAGGTCAAATCAACATATGATATCTGGCATACACTCGAGAAAATTTCTGTTCTTATTCACATGTTTGAGTTATTTAAGATGAATGAGAATGAGACAATTGGAGAAATGATCACTAGATTCACCGACATCACAAACTCTTTAATTGCTCTTGGTAAAACTTATACTCAACCTGAACAAGTCAGTAAGATCCTTTGTGCATTAACACCAGAATGGGAGAAGAAGACTACAGCCATAGAAGAAGCCAATGGCGTGTCAACTCTCATTGTTAATAGTCTCGTTGGTAACTTAATAGCATATGAAGTATAACTTCAAGATCGTAAAGAACAATCAGACTCAAAGAAGAAAGTACTTGCCTCCAGTGCATCATCAGACACTAATGACTCAGATATTGATGACAATGATGTGGCACTACTTACCAGAAACTTCAAAAAGTTCCAACGACAAGGGAAGTAAAATAATTTTAAATCTAAAATTACTGATGCCACTTTATTTTTTAATTGCTACAAGACTGGACACATGAAAAAGGATTGTCCACTCCTTGAGCCTAAAGATAAAACTTTCAACAATTCCAAGAAGGAAAGAAAGTTTGAAAAAAAAATAAAGAAAGCACTCGTAGCCACTTGGGATTCTTCATCTTCTGATGATGATGAAGAAACTAATGAACTCACAAATGAAGAAAACGCCCACATGTGCTTTATGTCACAAAATGATGATGAGGTAAGTCTTCTAAATAATGAAGAATTACTATATGCATTTAATGAGTTTTCATTAGATTGAAAAAGCTTAATGCAGAACATAAATCAGTAAGAGTTAATAATCAAGAATTAGTTTCTTCATTACAATCATTAGATTAATTTAAAAAATAAAATGATAATTTAATTTCTCAAAATTTAAAATTAGCATAAGATAATGTGATTCTCAAATCTGAGAATTATGATATGCTTTCACATATTTCTACTTTAGATAATAGTATTTCATCTTTAAAATTGAAATATGATGAAATGGATATTAATATAAACAAATTTAATAAAGGAAAGAATAATCCCGATGAATTACTTAAGGTACAACATCCAACAAATCATCGACAATGTTTGGGTTATAAAAATTTACCCAAATCAAATGGTTTTGTAAATTTTGTTTATCCTAAAAAGAAAATGCATGTATTTGTAAAGTCTTCTAATTTCTTTGCACCAAAAGATTATTACAAATAAGACAAATTTTGTAACACCTTCTAGGAAATCGACTACTCATTCTATATGGATTTCTAAAGACTTATGTTTACATGATAATGATTTATATATTTCAAATTTTATGAAAAATATTATTCATTTAGAAAACTATTTAAGAAAGCCAAATTCTACTTGGGTTTGGCTTCCGGAGGACTAATCTCAAGGACCGAATATAAAAAGGGTACCAATATTCATTGTTTATTTTTCAGGTACCTATAAAAGAAAGATGGATTCTAGATAGTGGATGGTCCAAACATATTGTTAAGATATTGAGACCCACCCCAGTGGATTTTGATGATGTGCACAAGTGATATATGGACGAATGATTTGGAGCCATTGTGATGCAAATCAGAGAACTTAAAGTCACGATCAAGAACGCTACAAAATGATGCATATGATAATCTTGGATCGTGAATCAAATGAAGATTTGAGCAAGGGAAGTTAGCTCAAGATAAAGAATGAAGAATGAAGAGCTAAGGTTGTGTTTGTGTGAGTAATTGTGTAGAATTGTAAAGCCATAGTATATTATACACACACTTGCAAAAATCATTTTAAAATGTTTTTAAAGTATATTACTTAATATATTTCTATAATATAATGTTTATGAATTAGTTTTGATGTACTTTTATGTATATATATTAAGGTATCCCAAAATAGCCGACTACTTTGGACTAATAGCCTACTATCTTTGTCAGAGATTTTCTCAAAACCCTCTGGCAAAATAATAGCCAACTATTTGATAAAATAACCGACTATCTAGAGGAGATGGCCAACTATCTGGGAGGATAGCCAAATATCTGGATCAACTTGAGACAGATTTGGAAATATGTCTTGAGTTTTTCTAGCCGTTAGTTAAAGTTGACTTTTGGATCTGATTTTAAGCTATTTTGAGCAGATTTTAAGCCTCTATTTTCCTATAAATAGATGGGATTTCAATAGTTTAAAATACAACATTCTAATTTATAAATATTCTCTCTCTTACTAAAGCTCTCAAGCTCCATTTTTATGTGTTTTAATTCAAAAAGGGTAATGTTTTAATTCATTTGCTAATCTTTCTTAAAGATCTTTCTCAGTATTGTATTTAGACTTACTTTTTAAACAGTTGTTCTTTTTGATCTCCAAGTTTAAACGCTTTCTTCATGAGATTCAAAATACAAGTTCTTTTATTTTAATATTTGTGCAAGTTTTAAAATTCATATTTTTGTCAAAGATTAAAATACTTGACTATTGATCTCTAAAGCCGAAGAGCAAGTTTTAGAGAATTAATTTTCAAGAAAACGTTCTTGATCAAATAGTATTTTATTCAATCTCATTCATTTGATCAAAATCTTAAATTTTCTTAAGCCATGTTCTGCTCATATACTATTGGCTTATAAGAAATCATTGTACTCTTTTTCATATCTTTTGTCAAGTCTTTGGAGAAGACTCGTTGGTGTAATTCCCGTAATTATAAGGAAAAGTGCGTTGGAAATCCTAGTTGATGGTAACTAGGTGTTGGAAATTCCTAGCGAGGGAAGCTAGGTGCTTGTATTGCGTGTTGCAATATAGTGGATTAAATCCCGAAGTGAGTAGTGGCGTGGACGTTGGCCAAGGTTGGGCCGAACCAGGATAAAAAATTTTTGTATTTGTGTTGTGATCTCTCTTTCTAACTTATCATTTATTGATTCAATTGTTTATTTCTGCTGCATGTCATATTCAAGCTTAAAATTTTGTTGATTAAGTACAAATCCGAGGTAACTCGATTTGAGACTTAGGCAGCTCATAGAATTACTTTTAATTGCACTAAAAAGTTTATTATTTGTGACAAATCTACTCAACCACCCTTCTAGTGTTGTCTGCCATCATCAGGATCCCACACACATGACTGGAAATATCAAACTTCTACCAACCATTCAATTCAAGGATGGTGACACCGTTACCTTTGGAGATAACAACAAAGGTAAAGTTATTGGCATTGGAACAGTTGATGGTCCAGATAAGCCAATCATCAAAAACGTGCTCCTCGTTGACAGCTTGAAACACAATCTTCTATTTATTTCTCAATTATGTGATAGCAATTTCAACATAGTTTTTGAAAAGAATGCATGCATTATATATGATTTTAATATGACTAATAATTTATTTCAAGGAAGTTGAAAAAAATTATATATATATATGGATTTAATATATATATATACTAGTCATAACCCGTGCCCATGGGCACGGTTCATTTAAGATTTCCCCCGCGAAATCTTTATTCCCCAAAAAATTATTTCCACATCCAAAATTGCACTGAACAACAAATTAGCGTAAAAATATTTAGCGGCACGGGTGCTTTCGGTGCGGAACAACAAATTCGGGGCAGACATATTTGACACGGAACAACAAAACAATGTAAAAAATCGGCACTGAACAACAAATTCGGCGTAGAACAACAAATTCGACGTGGAACAACAAATTCGACGCGGAACAACAAATTAGCGTAAAAATTTCATCTTGTTGCCACATGCGTCGAAGAGACGGTGGGCCCCGCGTTGAGGGAGCGATCATTCGATCTGCAGTATTAAGTGCAAGTTAAATTTTTTTCCAAATACATTAATTGCGTGCACTCTGATATTCCCCAAAAACTTTCATTCCTTTTAAAGTTTGATTTCCCTTGAAACTTTCATTTCCTTATAAATGTTTTTCCATCCAAAACTTTCCTCAAAATCTCATCTCAACCATTCATTCCTCAAGATTACATCCTAGCCGTCTTTTTATCAACTTGTTTATCATATTCAGACCTAGAATTAAAAAACAGTTGTGTTTTAATATATAGATAGTCATAACGCATGCCCACGGGCACAATTCATTTAATATTATTCTCAACGAAATCTTTGTTACCCAAAAAATTATTTCCACAGCCAAAATTCAAAAGTACAATAAAGTAGCGTAAAAATATTTAGTGGCACGGGCACGTTCGGCGTGGAACAACAAATTAGCATAAAAAAATTTAGCGGGCGCCCACGGCGCTGACGCATTCGGCATAAACAGAAGAGGTTCCACCTCGAATTTTGTCACAGAATTTATCGAACTTAACTTTTCTTTGTATTATGAAATATTTTGAGTCTTTGAACTTGATGTTCTCGCCATAAATCTTTTTATGTCCATTCAACCCTCTAAAAATATATATTTACTATTAGGAAGCTATCACTTGAGAGCTGTGGAATTGTACCCATCAGATATACCCATCAGTTATAACTGATTGTATCTCATGCAAAAGATAATAAAGATGATGCAGTTTAAATGCTAATACTCAAATTCCTGCAAGCAGTCAAATTAACGAAATCCATTGCTAGCAAGAACTTGACCCTTATGGCAAAATGCAAATTGTTGAAAAAGCAGTTCCATCATATAGTTCCATCATATAGAAATAGCATGACAGTTCCATCATATAGAAATAGCATGACGAAACTTTTTGGCTGCTTTAAGATGGATAATACTATTGACTAAACCTGATTTTCCTAAATGACTACAACACAAAAGAAACCCATGCAACCAAGGGAATCACTTTATTTTCTTGAACAATTATATTAGAAAGGGATCACAAAGATAGTATCCAATTTCCTAAATGACTACCACACAGAATTAACCCATGCAACCAAGGGAATCACTTTCTTTTCTAGAACAATTACATTAGAAAGGAATAGCTTCCTAAAAGTACATTTCTCAAATATTAGAGTCATACTGCTTCCTTCAACAATTACATATGAATATTTAAGCCAATGAGGGGAAACTAAGAAATTGCCACATTGAACTAAATAATACCACCACCAACAACTTCTTTAAGAGATTATGTTGAAGGGTTACATATAGATATATATGAAATAATTAATTTGGTAGTATTTAAGGGCACTTGGGGGCCTCCTCTCTTGGTCTTCCAGTTGTTGAAGCAAGTGCATACTCCCATGTTGCCATATAAACCAGGGGAACACACAGTCACTTTGCACAGCACTTGTTGCAGAAGAACATGCATGGCTTCTTGTATTGGGTCCTTGTGCACCTCCTTGTGCACTGTCCACCACATTCTGATGCAAACAGACATTTTTAATTAAAAACGATTAGACCTTTGACTCATGGCTCAAACTTCTATATAGTCTTTAGGCAAATCTTTATTGCATTTGATGCTTGTAAAATATGTAAAACTCTGCCCTTGGAAAATTCGTTTCCTTCTTACAGTATTATTTTAAGAAAACCATTTGTAGCATAAGTCCTTCAGATCTCCCTTCACTTCATTTTTTTCTATCATCAGAACATATGTTTAAGAAAAATAATGTACAAAAATTCAAACAGACATCCGTAGAGTTTTGAGCTTAGAAACACTACAACTCTAACACTAATGATGGGTTCTTTTGTTTGGACAGTGCAATTGATTAAAATTAGCGTATGGTTTGACATGTAAAATTTTCAGCAGAAATACATTTGTACCAATGTCGCAAGTGTTAACACATGGGTTTTCAAATACAACCAAAAAAATATTGTAATTAAGCAAGAAAGAGATAGCAACCTACGCTGCCCAATCCAGCCGATGTTCTCTGCAACCCCTTAGCAAGAAATCCCTGCAGCAACCACAACACATTCTATCATAATGCCAATCGTCTATTTTTTTCTTTAGTTCTATTCAGAAATTAAGCAACTATATTATATCACTGAATCTAATCCATTTACCTCCTACCCACCTGAAAGCAGGCGGCATCCACGGCAGCAAACAGCCCAATGGAAAGCCATGCAAGAGTTCTAGCTGGCTGCTGCCTCCCTTTCGCCACAATTGATATATCAAAGTTGGATTAGCGGAGCCCAAGAGAACTTACTTGGATTCCTTCTGGTGATGGTTGTAGTCCCTCCAAAGTTGCATGCTATATATCAAAGTTGCAGTTCCTATAATAACATATCTATTCTATAAAACACAACCTTTTTTCAATTTTGTCCCACTCATAAGTCCAGTCATAACTTTGTTTGTCTCAGTCACCAACAACGGCCTAGATTTAATCTGGTGAAGGGATAGGATGTAGCCACGTAAACGTGGGTCCCGCAGCCACACTCTAGGGTAAAATGGGTGGGAAAATGGGGGAACGCGAAAGGGAAATTGTCCCAGTCCAACACACGCTCGGATCTCGGTAAAATTGGGGGGGGAAGTCGAAATTTTGGGGGGAAAAGACCCCATAGATCTGTAAAAATTGCTCTTCTTCACAGAAGAAAGCAAAAACACGTTTGAGATTGGGGGGAAGGACCGCTTGCTCTTCTTCGCAGCAACCGAATTCGCAGCAACCGAAGAAATCAAAAACACGCTTGAGATTTTTTTTGGGGGAAGGACCGCATGCTTCCCAGCAATTGAAGAAATTCAGCCTTACGTATCAAAAAAGACATCTTTTATTTCGATGTATCAAAAAAAGAGGAAGTTGTGCTGGCCTTGATCTGGGGTAAGAGTAGGTATGCAATTTGGTTTTCTTTTTTTCTTCATCTTGATGTTCTAAAAACATGATTTTGTGTTTTGGTTCACCATCAAAATTTGATTTTTAGTGTGGTTTGGATTTAGGTTTGAAGATTCGGCTTTGATCTGGGGGAAGAGCAGGTATGATATTCGATTTTCTGTTTTTCTTCATCTGGATGTTCTAAAAAATGATTTTGTGTGTTGGGTAGTCTTCAAAATTTGATTTTTGGTGTGGTTTGGATTGTGTTTTGAAGGTTCGGCCTTGATCTGGGTGAAGAGCAGGTATGTTGTTCGATTTCCAGCCAGTCATTTTGCTCTCAATTTGGTACTCATGGAAGCTGGACCTCTCTATATTTACTTGCATACTTCTTCAATTATGTTAGTTTTACATTCATTTCACTTGAATTCTTTTACTAATTTTCTAGGTATGGACTTTGCATTCAGGAAACTGAATATCCTTTTTTGTAAAATTCAGTTTAACTTATCAGTTTCATGCTCAGTTTGGACTCATATGGCCATAGCAATGCATATTAGTTTGTGTTGAAATAACACCAAGTTTTGATATTTTTACAGCTTCATGCCCATTTTTACAATTTCTGAGTTTCTTGCTAAAAACATATCAATTTGGACTCATATATCCATTGCATATCAAAACATACATTTAGCCATTTGAATAGCCATATGTCAAAAAATTGGACTCATATGGCTGAATGCCAAAACTGAAACATTTCAGTCACCAAGAACTCCATCAAACAAAAAACTCCAAACCTATTTAACATATCAGTTTAACATATCAGTTTCATGCTCATTTTGGACTCATATGGCCATAGCAATGCATATCAGTTTGTATTGAAATAACACCAAGGTTTGATATTTTTACAGTTTCATGCTCATTTTTACAATTTCTAAGTTTCTTGCTGCAAACATATCAGTTTGGACTCATATGGCATGGGGCTGTTCGGAAACATATGGCAGCATGACTACAGGAAAAATTTAGGTTTGAGAAACAGAAGCAGAAGAGAGGATGAAGAAGCGAATGGCGAGGAGACTGCTCGAAAGAATGTGAGGGTAACATGGATTTGATATATGATATAAGCTCCTAATTCTGAGGGGATAATTTGATATATGATATAAAATTTGAATGCATCTGTGTCAACTTCTATTGGCACCTAAAAGGTCCCAGTAATTTCATAAATCGATTTCAGTATGGGGATGACAGTTAAAAGACAGAAAATGTGATCAAAGATGTTAGTATGGTTTTATACCAGCATTAAATAATATTAATTGATCTTAACAGATTGAGGACCTCCAAGAAGTCGCAGGTTATTTTTCATAGAGCTTCGGCCCCCTCTCACCTCCTACCCCCAGCCACCTGCCGCACAAGGAGCTGTTATTTCTGCAGGGATATCCACAAGCAGGTTTGTTTGATTTCCACTTATATGCTTTTTTTGTAATTAAGAATCAGCATTAATTAAAATTAAATGGGCCAACAGATCAAATTGACACCGGTATGATGTATCAGTTTCAGCTAGACATATATTTCATAGAGCTTCATTGTCAATGTACTAGACACTATTATTGGTAAGATATATCCATTTTACAGAGGTTTTAAAAATAGAAATCAATTAAAATGTGCTTCATAATTGGTGCCTTTTTCTTTCATATCTTTAGGAGGGCACTATGATTATACATGCTATAATTATTGGGGGAATGAAGAAGGTAGCCCATGACTTAGGCATGAAAATGGCAACAAAATTGCTTCTCCTCTCTGTCCTGTGCTCCAGTCTTAACAGTGAAACAATTATGCAGCTAAAAATATGGGCATCAACCATTTCCATCCTAATGAAAACTGTGAACAGATACCATGCATGTTCAAGCTAAAACCCTAAAATCATAGTTTAGGAGAGGATCTGAATCGAATTTGGATATTTCAAATATTTGTTTATAATCATAGTTTTATGATACTTCATGAAAATTATTACATATAATGCCAAGTTCAAAAGATATGTCATCAATTTATAAACAAAAAAAATTTGTTCAATAATGGCACACTAATTCTATCATGTATACACTGAAGTAATACAACACAAGAATAATATGCAACTTTGAGAACTCCGTACATAAATAACACATTAATTAAAAACATGATGATATTAAACAGCAGGTACCTCAACATCCGCATTAAATCTGCTTAAAAAGCAAACACCATATGAATGGATATCTCACAAATAGACATATGTATACATATATTCCTTGATATCTTTTATGCATTCATGTCTTTGTCACGACTTCATATATTCCATACTTGAAGGTGCTTCCCTTAGTTTTTTTAATTTTAAATGTTGCTAGCACAACTCAAAGTAATAAGAAATTTGGTGGTGCCATTTTTTAATCTAAAATTTGAGGAATTTAATTATAATTTCCGCTGGTTTGTGTGCTTCTGTTAATCATAACGTATGGAACATTGCATTCTTCTGTGAAATGATTATTTTGGTTTTCTATTGATCTAATCTATTTTCAATTTTTGTTTATCTTTTTCTCGAAGCATGAACACAAATGATTCAAAATTTATAAGATTTTAGGCATTCTGAATTCAGAACAATGAAGATGTTGTCAAAATGTCTTTCTCAACATTAAAGCATAACTGTTTAATCCAAACAGATATATCCAGACTGTTACTTGATTTTTTAATTTAACAATGCAAACAACTTTTGGTTTCTGTAATTAGGTTTGCATTATTTTATAAGATCATAGGACAGATGCATATCCTATTTTGCATTTTCTACTATTTGTTGTGTTTGATGAGTGAAGAATTGAGTGCAGTGAACTGAATTTTTGTGCTCTCTATTATAATGTACTAAGCCTACACGTTTATATCTATTTGCTTTACAGTTGGCTAGGGATGCTCCCAGGAACATGGGCTTATGTAAGTGCAGGTGCTTTTGGACAAGCCATCATCGTAAGTAGTTTAAAGCATTTATGTGACAAATGGCATTTGTTATTTTGTCAATAATGATGTCCATGGTTATATTATGAGTTATTTTTTGTTTCATTGTTAAAATTTTTGATTGTCTGCTTAGTAAAATAAAAATATTTTGTGAATGGTACTTGATAAAAAACATCATAATCATTAGGAAGAGCTGATCTGTAAATTTCTGCAATTTTCGTTTTTTCAATCTTATTGGAATCTATTGCTTAAGAAGCTGCCTAGGTTGAATTGCTAGAGAAAAATTGTGATGAAACTTATGTATCATCAATTTCTTTATATGTGTATGCTCAATGTTCAATTCGAAATGTTTATCAAATAGAAATAATTTTCCCTAAATTTCCCCTTTTGATTTTCCTTTATGCCAGCCTGTTTATGTTGCTGAATAAATAGTGAAGACACTTGCGATTGTGTGAACAGCTGTTGCAAACAAAAATAAGGCAAACAGTGATTCCAATGAATCACTTTCCTAATTCTTTATGAATCACTCAATATAATTATCTGAACATGTTTATTTTGTACAATACTTTTGGTTTGTATAAAAAAGGCGATATGTGCATAATAGAGAAAGAGCAACTTATAACATTTCCAGAACCACAAAAACTGAACTAAATAAGTGTACTTTTATTCATGTAGAAAAGTTTTTTAGCCTGATGAACTTATAAATCCCACCTTCTAATATGCAAGAATCAAATTTATATTAGTTGGATGATGTAAACAAACACCACAATGACATTTATATTAGTTGGATTATGTGAGCAAGCACCGCAGGGACATTATTTATGTTGATTATATTAATTTAAAAGTTGGATTTCATATTTTGAATAAGAAAATTATTACTTTTGTAGTTTGGGGCTACTCCGTTCTTTTACCATGATTTGTGATTGTATTTGCAGAAACCCTGAGGCAGCAAGATCGCTATATTGTCCAGGCATTTCATGATTGAGGATGTGCCTGCCTCCCATGGAATCAAGAATCTCAAATGACAGGTATTGGGATGTGCCTTCGTTTTTCTGAAATCATGGGGAGGATAAAAATAGAATTTATCTTTGAATCATTTATTCAAATCGAGTATTGTCTGCTGTATCTATTGCATTTCTGCTTGCATTGGCATCATGTTTCCATCATGAATTTCCTATTACTCATGTCATCGGCTTTCGTTCATTTACTCATAAGCATAGAAGCCATGGCTTGAACACGTGTCATCATCGCATATGGCCCAGAGGGATTGCCCATACTACCAGTTGCCAGGCAAGATGACAATTCAAGCCCACACTACATGTGCACGACCCCATGCAGGTCATAGATCTGACAACCAAATAAATTGGATATCTCTGTATATTAGGATTTTACACATGCTATGCTAACTTTGTGTGTGAATTGTAATGCCTTATGCCATACTGATTTAGGGCTATCTGATACCATGCTTATTTTTAAGATGTTATATTGTTTATATTCACCCAAATGGACAAGGTGGATTGTTTACTCACAATATTTGTTTACAATGTTTAGGCTGTAAAATATTTCTGGTGATAGTAACATCATCTAATTTGTTTACAATTGGTGGGTACCCATTAATTTTTAGTAACATCATTTAATATTGATAGTAAAGCCATGCACAGAATTTTTTGAGTTTTGAACCCATTGGCGGTAAAAATCGTCGTGGGGAAAAATTAACGTTTCTCTGAGTTGAATTTGACCTTTACTTTGACAGGTCCACAGAGTTTTTCAAATCCTCTCTTAACATTTGTTTAGGCGTTCCTTGCTCGCTCAATCACCAGCAAATCTCGGTATTCATCTGCAAGCTCGGTTCCTTTTCTCACTCAAGTTTGGTGGTTGCTCGGTATGTTTAAAGAGATGACCAAAAAACAAATTAATGGGTAATATACTTAAATACAGAGGAAAAACTTATCATTTTCTTCTTGATTCTCAAGTCTTTCATAAGATCCTAAGCCCTTTGCATATTTTTGTCAATTTTCACTTTATTTAATTGTATTCTTTCATTGATATTTCGATTGGGGTAAATTCACCTCCTGTTGACAGGATCTTATAGCATGAAAGTTGTTACGCCAATCTCGGTGGCTAGCTCGTGGGACAGTGATGTGAACAAGGCCCGAAGAAGGCCTGTAGGTTCCAAAAAGAAGATGCATATGGATGCTTTGGCTAATGAGGCTGCCACAAACTTTATGACATGTTTGATATTTTCGATGAATATGATGGCTAGGTGGTGGATTTTCCATTTGAAGCATTAGAGTTTTTTAACAAGACCCGTTTGATATTTGATATTTTTCTTTTCTGGAATTTATTAGTTTTTGTTTCAGTTTCAGTTTCAGGTTTGTGTGCGCGCCTTTGACCCATTTGATACTGAAATTTTAGATGCAAGATATTGCCAGTGATAGCAGAGGTTGACAGGATTGCGAGGCCTGGTGGCAAGCTGATAGTTCGCGATGAAGCTGAGGTTGTGGGCGAGGTGGAGGCCTGCTCAAGTCCACGTGAGATATTGAAGTTAGTTCTTCGCTGACAACCTGAGCTTATAATTTCATAGTATGTTTTTCTCATTGGATGACATTAAAAAACATACATACAGATACCTTTTTCTGTCAACGTGCCTCAGTTATTGAAGTTAGTCCTTTATGTTTATTTTAATTGGGCAAACTTTGTGGAACAAGGAACACTTAATTGAGCTGGTAATTTCTTGGCCCCTAGCAAATAATAAGTTGTCAAAAGAGGAAGAGGAAAGCTGTTGATGATAACTTCATGCATAAAATCAAAACATAGAATATTCTATAAATTTGTAGATCAGAGAGAACTGCTTTAGTGTTGGCCATTGCGTGGTTAGGCTCACGTCCCTCTCAGGAACTGTCAGCTTTTTTTCACATATCTTAGGCATCATATCTTAAGCATCCATTTTTGTCACATATCTACTATTTATCCTTGAAACCCTTTGTCTTAATCACCCGTATTGGAAACATTAACAATGTAAACAAAACACTTTGTATTATGCATTTGTTACTAACAACAAATCATCCCAGTACATGTCTTCATATGGAATTGTTATCAGAATAACTATTCAAAGTAAATTCTCATTTTACAGGATGTTTATATTTGGGTGTTTCTCATATATTTGAATTGTTGTTTTATTGAGGATATGAAAGTTATAAATAGGATATGCAACATGTATTTAACATATCCACATTTGCATATTCTCAACCTCAACCTGTATTATGCAACATGTATTATGCAACCTGTATAAACATCATGTATTATGTAAGTTATAATCATTCTGTATTATGTATGCAAGTAGTAAACATCCTGTATTATGCAAGTTTGAGGTTGAGTTATTAACTTAAAAAAATCCATACATATTGTGCAAGTTTGAGGTTGAGTTATTAACTTTAAAAAATACATATCCTATTATGCAAGTTTGGGTGTATGTTTATACTTTGAATTGTTGAGGGTGAACCGAAATTGCATAATATTTTAATTGGGGTGAGGTTGATCATGTTGTTAAATTTTTGTGTTAATTTTGATTCCAGGATGTTTTGATACCTGTGTAATAATGTATTGGTTGCCATAAGTTGATTTTTGTGTTAATTTTTATTGACAACCACCACATACTGAATGTATCACCATTAGTTAACAGGATATTTTAGTTGTGCTAATTAGAACCATAATGATCATGTTAACTTGATACATTATGGTTGACAACAGAACCTGTGTATTAGCTTGAACCATCGTTGAACTTGCAATTTCGGTTATTAACATACACCTCAAACTTGCAACTGGGTTATAATCGAGCTTAAACCATCCTGGAAGCCCATGAGAGCTTGAACCGAAATTCCATATCATGAGAGCTTGAACCATCCTTGAATCGAAATTGCATTAGTTCTTATATATTTAACAAAATTTAACAGGATACTTATTTGTGGTAATTCTTATGCATATGCATTAGTTGGTATTTTCAGTTTTGCATATGAGGTTGTTAACAACCCAAGTCCGAGAAGATCCACGCGATCTCGGGTACGGTCATCGGAGATGAAAGATGGGTTTCAAAAGGTAAGAATTTTAATTCCCTTTCCCCAATTTAATTTCTTTTCCCCAACATTTTTGCATATGTACAAAAATGTGCACTCTCAAATGGTACTGTTCCATGGCAATACCGAAATAGTGAGACTTTGTGTTGCTTTGTAGCGGGCTGTTATGAGTTATTTTCTCAATGTTTTGATACTGCAGGTGAGCAGGTGGAAAATAATAACTTTCTAATATTTGCTCAATGTTTCGTAAGTAGTCTACCTATCCAAAATTAGGTGTAACCATGTCTGTAGCTCCTTTGTTCGTGTTTTATTGGGTTTTATCATGTCTTTTCCTTTGACAGTTTGGATGTTTATTGGCTCTCATGAATGCTTCTAGCTCAAACATGGAATCAGAATTAGGCAAATAGCCAATTGTCACCGGCTTCAGGCAAGCAGTGGGATTGCCATATGTGGTGAGTAAATTCTAGCTGATGTACCTTCATAGATGTATCATGCTTCAGTTTGTTGTTTCTTTACTCTGAATGGTTTTCATGTGTTTATGTTGGCTGTGGACCTTCATAGATGTATCATACTTCTGTATCTTCTTAGTTCAAATTTTGTTAATTATTGTATTGTTGTTACTATCCTAACATATCGATATTTTGTTTAAAGATGCAGCAGCAGGCAGAGATAGAAGACACAACATCAATCTGGATTGAATTGGGGCAATCGCTGGGGCAATCTGGGCAATCTAGGATAGCAGCCGACAGTTGTGTTTTTGGTCTTAGAAGTGAGATTGTAGTTGACATACTAATTTGTTGTTGATTTTAGAAATGATATTGTTTAAGCAGTCTATTTTATTTAAAGCATGGGATTTGGACTTAAATACATCCTTTTGATCTGGCTTTGTGCTGCCACCACTGCTGTATGGTTTCATTTCAAGAGTAAATGTTACAGTTTGAGCTATTCTTTTGTAAATAGTCTGAGTATTTGCTTATATATGGATTTCAATTAATAGTATGCTAAATTCCAGTTAATGTTCAAGATTTATACAATGAACAAGCATTTGCCAAAATCAAGTGTACAAGCATTTTCCAGAAATTGCAAAAATCAAGTACATGCATTTGCCAGAATCAAGTTATACATGTTTAATGTTCAAGTGTACAAGAAAATCTTTATTTCATGCTATGCTCAAGCTGAAATTGCCCTCTGAAGAATATTTATTCACAACAAAAACATTGTTAACTCATTATGAAATTTGATGAAATACAAAAATTTTCCTTTATCGAATACACTGTCAACATCAACAATATTATTATTGCCTTACAATATGCAGGCATTGTAACAAACACGATAGCAACAATGATGCGTATTAATCTACATACAACATGATAACAGTTCATTCATTCTACTTGAGGCAGTTCAGGTTTTGCAGATCTAGCAGAGTGCCAGGTAGAGGGATCTTCAGCAAACTCCTAAGTTGAGCAATGGCATCAAGGAGATGGCCCCGCTCGCTGTATACATCCATGGTACATGCAAAGTGAACCTAATCTGAAGGCGTCCACGTTGAATTTGTTGTTTCGCGCATTGTTTTTCCGAGCTGAATTTGTTGTTTATACCGAATTTGTTGTTCATTGTAGAAGGCGCTTGCACTGAATTTGTTGTTCCGTGCCGAAGGTGCCCGCTAAATTTTTTAACGCTAATTTGTTCCATGCCAAAGGCGCCCGCGCCGAATTTGTTGTTCAACGCCGAATTTGTTGTTCAGTGCTGAAGGCACCCGTGCCAAATTTGTTGTTCCGTGTCGAATTTGTTGTTCAGTCTCGAAGGTGCCCATGCCGCTAAATTTGTTCACACTAATTTGTTGTTTCGCGTAATTTTGGTTGTAAAAATAATTTTTTAGAGAACAAAGACTTCACGGGGGAAAATCTTAAATGAACCGTGCCCGCGGGCACGGGTTATGACTAGTTTACATACATGCAATGAATCATGCGATCAAGAAAACCACATAAATGGAAGCTAGTCAGCTAGAAGATGAAATGAATCCATTAAATTGTTTGTTGCAAACCTGGAAGATAAAATGAACCATATTTCTAAATGTTGCATGCCTGGAAGATCTTGAGGAAGCTATGGAGGGAGAACTAAGACAGATACAATATGAGTATCAGTTTAAATTTTTAACGTAATAGAATGGTCCAATAACTGTTAATAGAATGGGCAGAAGAAGCTAAATCAGCAATTATATGGGAATCATTTGGTATTTTGTCAAAAATCAAACCTAAAACAAACTACTGTATAAATATATGGGAATCATTTGCTTTGTAAAACATGAAAACGTTAACAAACAGAACATATGTTAATCCCATCAAACTGTTAATTTAGGAGATTTGCTTTGTGGTTAAACAACACCATACTATTAGTTATGTACTTGTCGGTCAAGCCTACAATGTTTCAGGCAAGCTTTCCTCTTGCCACCTTTCCTGATTACTGGAACATCAAATTAGAGATTTCAAGTGAGATCAGATAAAAATGTGTCGCTTTCTTGTGAGTGACACACACAGACAGGGGGGAAGTGACCTAGAAGTGTGCATATTTTAACATAATGTATAGAAAAATTCCCAAGCAACATAAAATAAACAAACAAATGTTAATATATATAGTTCAAATGAAGCAAAAAATTAAATATCATTCATGCAAAAAAAATAGTTCCTCTAAATTCACATCCCCAAGTTATTTGGTTAAAAGGTGCTAAATTTTTAAGGGGCAAGGGTGTGAGTTATCCACTCGAATGTAATACCAATGGGGGTCATGAGGAGCAAGACCTTTGAATCTTCTCAGTCTTCACAATGTCTGTCCAATGAGGAAGCTCCATCTGGTTTATTTTTTAAAAAAGGTTAGAACATGGAAAATTAATGCATGTCTCGGATACGATAAATAAGAAAATATATTTGAGAGGGGAAATTGAATCTACATGTCGCTAGTTCAAGGCAAGCAGTGCTGCCTTGTCACTGTAGCATACCATAGCAAAAAGTGGTGCAAAATCACAAAATCAACAATTGTGAAAGCCATTCCAATCGACAATAACCAAGAAGCTACACCCAAATTATGATTCAATATTATTTGATAAATTTGAAAAGTCAATATGCCTACATGTAGTGCAGAGAAACTCAAAATAGCTTGTAAAATACAATTTTCTACACCGACTCAAGCTTTTACCGTTGACCGAACATTTGAACTAATAATCCATAATACACCATTCCCAGAGTAGAACTGTCACAGATGACAACTAAAATAGAAGTTGTTACCTCAAAGAAAGTGCAAAACATAACCACACCCTCCTCTATTTTTTTATAATGAAATGCTCGCAAGAATGAAAAATTCTAATATACGGGTGTATTCCAATAAGATCAAAATCTTTCAACTTTTCAAGATTAATAACATTTAATGTGCGTGTGATCATATGTTAGAATTCCTTGGCGATAAGAAAATATCAATTGCTACGGTTGATATTTTCTGGTATGGCCAACATACCAGTGAGTCCCTAATGTTGATGTTTGCATATATCGCAGGCAAGCATTGGATATCATGTCATGCCTAGAAGAGTGAATACAAAAAAAATTCAGCCATTTGCCAAGATCTTGAACCTTTCAAACACAGACCAAAACAAAAGCATGGCATTCTGCAACAGAATTCCTTGGTGTGACCAAAATTTTCTGGATAATGGATCATATAGCTAACCAGAAGACATAACCAAATATAAAAGAAAAATCCACTCGAGAAAGGAAACATTAAAAATATGAAGAAAATGCAAACTCAATAACCCAGTTTCAGCAATTTCAAGAGCCAGATTACGTCTAACATGAAAGAAGATGTATGGATTCTCAATTAGGAAGACCTAATGAAGCATAATTTATTTTACATAAATTTACTAAACTGGATCAGTTGGAACCCCGTTAAATCTGTCCAGTCATTTCCAGGTTTTTGTCTATTGGAATTAATTCGTTGCTTTGGCAATCGTTTGGGAATGAGATCAAATTTGGGTTAATGGTGGAAGGATCCGCCCGAAACCTTCCCTTTTCCTGAATTGAGATCGATGAGGGTAACAGGCTACTTCCCCTAGCAACCAATGTAACCATTTAAACACCGATATTTTCCTCAGAGTAAAATCTCAATTTTTCTAATAAGCTTGAATGTGATACCGAAATTGCAGTTCCAGATCAACAAAATTGAAAAGTAAGGACACTGAGCAGCCTATCATTAATAAAACCCAATCAAGATTGATGGAAGTTTAATATGCAAAAATTAATTCACAAACAAAAACAAAAATCGAAAATAAAAAATGAGCATGGGCCAAACCTTGGATTAATGCAGAAATCGGAGCGTTGGTGCGCTTGCATAAGGAGTAGAACCATTCCCTAGCATTGCACCATGCAAAAATAGTCAGGATATTAAGGAGTAAAATCATGGCCATGAGAGTTCTGGCATCTCTCATTCTCATATTTATATGCTGCCAATGAATAAAATTTGGAAGAGCAAAAAAACACTTAATGAGCCGTGAGCAAAAACCATTGTGAGACGATCAGGACGGGCTGCTTCCTACTGTATGAATAACAAATTGATCGTACATGTAAATTAATTCATATGGGTTGAATTAATACAGAAGCATTGTAAATACATAGGTAATTTGTTTGCACCCCTACTGGAATGCAGAAAAGTAGGTTTAAAATGAACTTTTTGACAAACAAACTTAGAAATGAACCAAATAGTACAAACGTAATGTCCTGTAAAATGACTAATACCAAATGTCATGTAAAATGACAAAGGTAATTAAACTCGTCTTCCTTGTTCATTTGGTACCAAATTAATTAACCATATGTTAATGTTATCCTAATGTAGATCAAAATGATCATCCAAATGGCATTAACCATATGAGAATTGGGTTTTGGAACAAATTAATTCATTAGGGTTGTATTAGAACAAACTAATTAATGATATTTGATAATCAGTTTTTGATATTAGTATTTGGACCATCTAAATTTAGAATGAATGATAATCAGTCTAAATTAATTCATACGGGTATTAATTCATACTGTATGAATAACAAACCGATTGTACATGTGAATTAATTCACAGGGGTTGAATTAATACAGAAGCATTGTAAATACATAGGTAATTTGTTTGTACCCCTACTGGAATGTATAAAAGTAGGTTTAAAATGAACTTTTTGACAAACAAACTTAGACATGAACCAAATAGTACAAAGGTAAGTCATGTAAAACAAATAATCTCGGTTTAATTAATCTCGTTTGGTAATGTCCTGTAAACTGAGAATAATTAAACTCAGGTGTAATCTATGGCACCAAGTTGAAGCGTAATGTAAATACAAAAGCATTGTAAATACATAGGTAATTTGTTTGCACCCCTACTGGAATGCATAAAGGTAGGTTTAAAATGAACTTTTTGACATACAAACTTAGAAATGAACCAAATAGTACAAAGGTAATTTCTTGTGAAAAGACTAATACCAAATGCATAAAACCTCTTGTGCCTTCTTCAATTTCCTCTCCAAATCATCGTAGCTTTCAAGCTACAAACACCAATACATTGATCAGTCAAATTAAGTAATAATCTGATCATATACTTCCTTCCAATTAAGTAATAATCATACTATCAAAACCCCAAAAAGAAAAGAAAAAGATCAAATCTCAACCTAAAGATTTAGAACAAAAAATTAACTTGTCACATGTGACCAAAAATTGAACTCAAAATAGAAGAGATCACCCATCGAAGATCGGCACTTACCCATCAAAGATTACTTCTTGGCATTTTCTGCTAATATTTAGAGAAAAATCAACTAATATTTCAATAAGTAATCAAACCAAAAAACTCAAAACATATACCAAGAAGTTACATACCATCCTCATCTTTTACATTGAGATCAAGCTTCAATTCCACTATCAAGTACTTGCACACCTCAGCCCTACATTCCCTTGCAGCAAAGTGCAAAGCTATATAACAAATTAAACAACATTAAAACATGGAAAGCTATAAACCACAAAATTTAAAAAAATTGAAACCATTCAATGGTCAAACTCAGTCTTAAAGAGATCATGGTTGCTAGTTTGCACGGCATTGAGGAAATTTCATAGTATTTTGCATCCACAGCATGCTATCCTAAGAAGCAAAAACTAAATAAATAATCCCCATCGATATTGGCCTTCGCACGTGCTGATGACATCGGACCCCTCCTTAAGCAACTCCTTAACCCCCTTCGTGACCCCACAGCAGGCCATGAAACATCAGTCGCATCAAGTTCAAGTTGTGCAGATCAAAGAGATCTTGCAGTGATGGTCATGGTCAAAAACCATAATATGAAATACAGCACAATTCTCATATCTAATGAATAGTTTTCATCAATTCTTCATAATTTCTCAGCCTAGACGACTTGGTTATCATGTATGCAAGCATATTAATATGTATTAACCAATCAAAAATAACAAAACCAATGGAACTGGGATTGAGGCGCCCACAGAGAATCAATTGGTTAGATTTGCATTTCGGTTGGGATTATGTAATTGTTAGAATCAATTGGGAGTATAACCAATTGATTCTCTGTGTTGCAACAATTACATAATCCCACAGAGAATCAATTGGGTTGCATTTTGTTAATCCCACAGAGAATCCTGTTATCATACACAGAGAATCAATCCTGTTATCATACATTTCTAACGCATATGGAATATGTAATCTTAACAAAATGCAAATGTACATTTCACCTGCTTATATAGAGTTAGCAACCTTTTCCTCAATTTAGGCATAAAAAACAATGAATCAACAAAAAAAATCTCACCTTTACAATAGCGAAAGCCGGCAGTAATGAAAAAAATCTCAGCTTTTTGGGTGGGGAAGCTGGCAATGATGAAAATGAGCTCGGAATCGGTGATGCCGGGATAGATCGAAGGGAAAATCAAACATAAATAACTTACAAACAGAAAATCCCAAAGAATCCCAAAGAAGCACATCACGAATTTCATCAATACATACAAACCCTCCACCCTACGGCAGATCTGCACCACTTTGAGAGGCAAAATGAAGCATACAAAACCTCCATTCGCTAGATCTGCACCACCTTCCTCCACCCTACGGCAGCAGTTGATGATATCCTTCATGCTCGACACTACCGCTTCTGAGGATGAAACCGAGCTTGAAATTGTTGATGCTCCTTCAAAACCGAGCACATGATTTTTCTGCTGTGCGAGGGGATTTTATGGGTTTTAAAAATGTTGATGCTCCTTCAAAACCGAGCAGATGTTCTTAAAAATGAGTGGGGTTTGAGTAGAGGTTGTTTAAATGAGGTTATTGAATTTGAGTGGGGTTTTTGTTTGGTGAGGTTTTTGAAACCGAACCTGAAAATGATTAGTTTTTAAACATGCATTGGTTTCCCCCCAACCAAATGGTTTTCACCAAAAAATTGAATTTTTTAAAAAAGTTGAAGTTTCCCTCCTAAAATTCAAAAATTCCCCTCAAAGTTTTCACAACATCTCATCTTCAAAAATTCAAAAATTTCCCCCCAATTTCAATTTCTCTTCACTTATCCAATTTCTCTTATCTTATCCAATTTCTCTTAATAACATCCCTCATTTATACTCAATTTCTCAACTCTTATCCAAAAACTCTTATCTAATAACCCATGATAACATCCCTATTTTATAATATAGATGTATATATATATTTTTTTTTTTTTGACGAGTAAGTTAGCCTTTATTAACAACAGAATATTTACATGATTTATATACAAGGCCGATAAGTGCTGATCCTTGAATTGGTGTCATGATCCGGCCACCCTTATGAGGTCTCTATTATCAATACCAAAACACTTGTTTAGAGTCAACATCAGATCATACTACTTCGACGGACAACTGTGATCTGATTTCTGCTTTGCTCAATTCCTGTGGAGCTTATCCCATTCAGGACTAACTGGGCAAGACTGGAAGACTATGGCTGAAGCACCATTAGGAATCATGTGGATCCTCTTGACAGCAGGCTTAATCAACGTTCCTTTGGAGAAAGTATTGGAATTTGGCATTCCTGGCCGTTTCATTCCTCTTTAGAAGCAACAGCATCAAAGCAAGTGGGGGTCATTGGGCGAGCTCTTCCAATATTTGGTCCTGCAAGGGAGGGTGGGCCCATCTTCGGTCCTGGGACATTATGGGGGATGGTTAGTTGGACTTGTTGAGCAACCAATCAAACTCCCAGGCCACCCAGACGAATTATGAGTGATGGTGTTCCCAGATTCCCAGTTTTTGATAGCTTCCAGGTTCACTGAGTGCCCGAAGCAAGCACATTCGTCTTTAGTTTACGAAGTTGCTTTATCAAGGTACCGATGACGCTCGCCACAGGCACCGCAGTCATGGGTAGTTGGTGACCACTGCAGGACAACGAGTCGTTTTCAAATTTAAAGTGAAAAGATACGCAACCTATCATGAGGCATACGCGTGGGTGCCGCTCCTTAGTCCCCCAGGGAACCGCGCTGGTCTACTCCGATGTCAAGGGTAGACGTAACTCAAAGGATTACGGATCTAGGACACCGTATGCCAGAGGGGGTGTCGGATCCAAGGCGCCGTAGCAAGCATGGGGCCGCCAGTCAATTAGGCGCTCGGAAATCGAGCCGCCACTCATTTTAGTTCCTATATATAGATGTATATATATATATATATATATATATATATATATATATATATATATATATATATATATATATATATCTCGGGCTGTGTCCAGCCCTAGCAAGTGTTGTAATAGGGTGGGGGAAGTGGCCTGTGCGCCTGGGGATAAGAGATCTATACGGGACGACAGGGAATGGAGCAAAGGAGCTATCGCCATGGGGGTGGATTCTTCACAGACCCGAGTCGATGCCGAGGAAAAATTGGGAAGTGATCAGACCCACGGGTCTGGGATGTACTTGAAGAAGACTAAGCTAGCTGCGTCTAGCGTTGAGGGGACGAGAGGGGTCCCATGTAACGCAGAGAAATGTATTATTAATGAAATCGGGGGGGGGGGAGGGGCAGGGGGTCACTGACCCTAATGAGCGCTTGGCTCTCGCCAAGCCACGCTCACCCAACAACCCTACGATGGTATCCCGCAACGCTAGCAAGACTAGGCCGAGTAACGCTAACCCGTTTAGTGTTTTAAGGAGTGAATCCATGCGGTTAGGAGCTGACTTGCTTAAAGACTCTAGCAATACCTTAACCACGGATGATGAGCCTGAGGATATGACTATCATAAATGAAGCTTGGCATGAGGAACAAGCGGAGCTGAAACTTAAGAGTAAGGAAAAGAAAAAACTAAAGAGCGTCGGGGGGAACTCCTTAAGGGGCACCCGAAAGAGCTCTAGGATTAACAAAGATGGGGAGCACCCCACCTCTCTGCAATGATGTTGCTCATTTGGAATACTCGGGGGCTCAACAACGTCGCTAGACGTAATGAGCTCATATTCCGGGTCCGGAAACATACCCCATCTATTCTTGGGCTTCTTGAAACCAAGGTTGTCGCTAAGAATGCCTCTAGAATTCTTAAATGCTTTCCAAAGAGTTGGACTTCCATCGACAATCGCTCATCTCATACGAATGGCTGTATTGTCATCATATATAACCCTGATGTCTGGAAGTGTATGGCTATCGAGACGTCAGCGCAGCATATCTCGATGAATTGTATCAATGCAGCGGGGTTCGGCATGATTGTTACCATTGTCTATGCCTCCAATTCTTATCAAGAGCGTAGAATCATTTGGAATGACATCACGGTTGCGGCCAACAAATATAAAAATACCCCCTGGATTCTAGGGGGAGATTTCAATTGTGTTAGATACACCACTGATAAAATTGGGGGTAGAACTGTTGATGGTCACATGGCGGATGAATTCAATAATTGCATCGATTCCAGTGCTCTTATGGAGCTTAAAACTGTTGGCAATACTATGAGCTGGACTAATCGTAGTATCGGGCTTAGGCGTATTACCGCCACCCTTGATCGCTCCTTTTGTAATAGCGCCTGGATGAATGCTCTCACCGCTTCCTATTGCGAGTATTGTGCTGGTGGTTCTAGCGATCACGATATCCTCATTATTCATACCCACCAGGTCACGGGGGATGATCCTAAGCCATTTAGATTCTTCAATGCTTGGCAGCGCTGTCTTGAGTTTCAAAGTGTGTTGAAGGGGCAGTGGAACATCAGAGTTAGTGGCTGCCCGATGATTAGGCTGGTGGCTAAACTTAAAAGCTTGAAATGTGAGCTCAAGAAGTTCGGAGCGGACTTTAGAGAGAAGACTGATGTCTCTAAAATCCGTAGGGAACTTGGCATTATTCAAAATAACCCGAAGCTGTCTTATTGTGCCGAGTTACAGAAAAAAGAGCATGACCTGATTATTCAGCTTGCTGAAGCTATTGAGATAGAAGAATCTGTTCTCAAACAAAAGAGCAGGCAGGATTGGCTTCACCTAGGTGATCGTAACTCTCGTTTTTTTATACCGCTATGCGGGCCAGGCAAAATCATAATAGCCTTAGACATCTTATCTCTAGAGATGGTTCTCGCAACAATACTATTGAGGCTCTCAAAATTGATGCCCCCAAGTTCTATTCTAGCTTCTATAATCAGGATGACTACTGGAGGGTCTTCCCTTGCCTTATCACCAAAAGAGTTCTTACTAATAATGCTGCAGATTGGGTTGAGAGACCCGTTTGTGCTGACGAAGTCAAAAATTTCGTTTTTCAGATTGGGGCTGATAAAGCTCCGGGACCTGATGGGTTCAATGGGTCTTTTTATCAGAACTCTTGGGATGTAATCGGCAATGATGTTACCATTGATGTGCTCAATTTCTTCAAATCGGGGAAAATCTATCGGCAGATTAATCACACTTTCCTTACTCTCATTCCCAAGAGTGCCAATGCTTCGGGGCTGTCAGATTATAGGCCAATCTCATGCTGTAATGTTCTTTATAAGATCATCAGTAAAATCCTTTGCAATCGCCTAAGTAGGGAGATTATCGAGCTCATTTCTCCCAATCAAGCGGCCTTCCTCCAGGACCGGTTACTGGCTGACTGTGCTTTGCTTGCCCATGAGCATATAAGGGGTTTCACTAATCCTATGGGGGCTCGTGCCTGTCTTAAGCTTGACTTACGTAAAGCCTTTGATAGTGTTAATAGGGAATTTGTCTATTACATGCTGCATCAGATGGGCTTTAAACACAAATTCATTAGCTGGATCTGTGAGTGTATATCCACCCCCTCATTCTCTGTGATGATCAATGGTTCGCCTTATGGCATGTTTCAGTCTAACAGGGGGCTGAGGCAGGGAGACCCACTATCCCCTTACCTCTTTGTGGTTGTTATGGAGGCCTTCTCTTTACTTATGGCCAAAGCCATTGCCTCTCAATGCATTATGCCTATGAACAGGGCGGGGGCAGTTTCCCATCTCCTCTTTGCTGATGATTTGTTGGTTTTCTGTCGTGCCAATTCTAAATCTTTTAAGGGAATTAAAAATCTTCTCACTGAGTTCAAATCCTTAACTGGTCTGGATGTTAATTGGAATAAAAGTGCTGGTATATTCAGTAAAGGGGCCAAGGGACCTGGCAGTCTTGCTGATATTTTGGGTATCCGGCGTGTGCAATCCCTATCCACCTACTTGGGGCTCCCACTATCTCCTAAGTACCCTAATGCGGCCATGTATGGCCGTCTGATTGATAAATGCAAGAGTAGGCTTCAGGGATGGTCTTCTTCTCTCCTATCTATAGCAGGGCATATCGAGCTTGTTCGGTCTGTGATTTACTGTATGATTAGTTTTTGGATGCATGCCTTTAGAATGCCTCAGTCTGTCCTTCGTTCTCTCACTTCCTTGTGCAGAAAGTTTATATGGGGGAAGAATCACCGTTGGGCTTGGAATGATATGTGTGCGCCCAAACAGGAAGGAGGAGTGGGAATTAGGAGTTTCTCTGATCTTAATAACGCTTATGGGGTTAAATTGTCATGGCGCATGCTTACTCACAAAGGTATTTGGGCTTTGCATATGAGGAATCAGTATCTGAGCAAGTCTGGGCTTTTTCGGGCTACTTCTCATCCCATGCATTCTGGAACCTGGAAGTTCATACTTCACTGACGGGAGTTTACCAAAAAGCTGACCAAACGTGTTGTCAGGGATGGTTCTACTACATTATTCTGGTATGATAATTGGTTACCCTGTGGTCCTCTTTGTGACACTTATGTTGTCCCTGCTGAGGAGGAGGGGAATATGGTTTGTGTTTACTGGACTTCTGAGGGATGGGTGGATAGCATTTCCTTGCGGTCGGTCCGTCATCTTATTAGTAGAACGGTTTTGACTGAGGGCAGTGATTCCTGGTCTTGGGTTGCAAAGTCCCCTACTCTACACAATGCCTGGGATGGTTCGCGGGCTATTAAGCCACTGTTCCCATACTACAAGGTGGTCTGGTTTCAGGGGCACATCCCCAAGATGGCTATCACCTTATTACGGGCTTTTCACGGGAAACTACTTACCCGGGATAAGCTCGTGCATTGGGGAGTGCCTACTTCACCCTACTTTGTTTTATGTTCTGATAATGTTCATGAAAGTATGGATCATCTGTTTTTTGAATGCTCATATACTAACTACCTCCTTTGTAGGAGCTTCCTCAAATTGGGGGCCACTAATATATTGCCCACTACCTTGTCAGAAACTGGAGATCTAATTCTATCACTTTTTCATGGGAAAAACAATATGGGGAGATTAGCCAAAACGGTCTTGGCAGTGATGACTTGGCATATTTGGCAAGAGCGAAACAGAAGGATCTTCGAAGGTATCACCCAGATTAAGACTCTTCTATTTGATAATATCGCGGATGATGTCAGAATTGCCTTGAGGCAAGTTGATTGGGATAGAGATTCTGATATGACGCCCCCTTCTAATTGGGGTTTGATTGATTAGTCTGATATACCTGTAATTCTTTGTTCTTTTGACCCTACGGATAGCGGAAGGTGTCATGTATCAGCTGGGATGTGGGCGCCTGTGCTCATATCTCAGGATACTCACATCCTTCTTCCATCCGTGAGCGTCCTGTATTTTTTACATATGTCTCAATAAAGATAACGCATATTCTCCAATATATGTATATATGTATATATGTATATATGTATATATGTATATACATATATACATATATACATATATACATATATACATATATACATATATACATATATACATATATAAATAGGGCAATCTTCCATTGCGAAAAAATGGTGCGAAAGCCCGTGCGAAAACATTTTTTTTATTTTTTTGAAATTTTTTTTTCAAAATTTCTTTTTTTGATGTTTAATCCATACAAATATATACCCCAGGGAAAATAATGGGTGAACCCGTTGGGCATTAGAGCACACATCCACCCGTTACAAATTTAACGGTCTCAAAACGGGCGAATTTGATGAAATGCCTTGATCGAAGGCCAAATGACATTATTTCTCAACCATTATTTTTTGAGGGGGGTATAACAACATATGATGAGGGTGGAAAAAAGAATTTTTGAAAAAAAAAATTTCAAAAAAAAGATAAAAACATTTTCGCACCGTGCGAAATGTTCTCATTTGAAAATTTTCCTATATATATATATACATATATATATATATCTATATTATAAAAAAGGGATGTTATCAAGAGAAATTGGATAAGAGATATTGGAAAAGAGAAATTGGATAAGCGATATCTATATTATAAAAGAGGGATGTTATCAAGAGAAATTGGATAAGAGATATTGGACAAGAGATATTGGATAAGAGATATCTATATTATAAGAGAGGAATGTTATCAAGAGAAATTGGATAAGAGATATCTATATTATAAAAGAGGGATGTTATCAAGAGAAATTGGATAAGAGATATTGGACAAGAGAAATTGGATAAGAGATATCTATATTATAAAAGAGGGATGTTATCAAGAGAAATTGGATAAGAGATATTGGACAAGAGAAATTAGATAAGAGATATCTATATTATAAAAGAGGGATGTTATCAAGAGAAATTGGATAAGAGATATTGGAAAAGAGAAATTGGATAATAGATATCTATATTGTAAAAGAGGGATGTTATCAAGAGAAATTGGATAAGAGATATTGGAAAAGAGAAATTGGAAAAGAGATATCTATATTATAAAAGAGGGATGTTATCAAGAGAAATTGGATAAGAGATATTGGACATGAGAAATTGGATAAGAGATATCTATATTATAAAAGAGGGATGTTATCAAGAGAAATTGGATTAGAGATATTGGACAAGATAAATTGGATATGAGATATCTATATTATAAAAGAGGGATGTTATCAAGAGAAATTGAATAAGAGATATTGGACAATAGAAATTGGATAAGAGTGATGTTATCAAGAGAAATTGGATAAGAGGTATCTATATTACAAACGAGAGATGTTATCAAGAGATATTGGATAAGAGATATTGGACAAGAGAAATTGGATAAGAGCTATCTATTATATAAAAGACGGATGTTTATCAAGAGAAATTGATAAGAGAATTTGGACATGAGAAATTGGATAAGAGAATTTGGATATCTATTATATAAAACAGGGAAATTGAATAAGAGAAAATATAAGAGATGAGATTTTAAGGGATAAAAGAGGAGGTGGGGAATTTTGCACATACAACCCAGGTTTTTGTATTTTTCCCTATGGACCCTCCCCACACACACACCCACACTTTTTATTCTCACCCCTTCCGGCCATTTTATTTCCAGTTCTATGAAGATTTTGAATCTTATCCTACTAGGACAAAGCTTTGTCCTACGTGTCAAGTTTGTCCTAGGT
This sequence comes from Scilla litardierei, assembly GCA_030789695.1. Taxonomy (NCBI): domain Eukaryota; kingdom Viridiplantae; phylum Streptophyta; class Magnoliopsida; order Asparagales; family Asparagaceae; genus Scilla; species Scilla litardierei. Next base: position 55,439,104 of record CM061136.1, on the reverse strand, counting down.
GGTAATGACAATTTTGGGGGGACTTAAATTTTGGGGGAAAACTTAAATTTGGGGGGAAACTTGAAATTTTGTGGGAAAACTTGAAATTTGGGGGAACTTGAAATTTGTGGGGGAGAAAAACTCAGCCATTAAATAAACCGTGCCCTATGGGCACGGGTAATTACTAGTATATATATATGTTGAAGGCCGGTTTTCACGGAGGGGGCGATCAGGCGAACGGAAACCCTACTTTGGGTGCTGGCGGCTTTGATAATGGGAGAAGAGATTTAAGGCCCTCGGATGTCAACGGGGGTGAGGGCTGCAGTTACCGTGTCGGATCAAAGGTCACCACCGATTTGGATAATGATGAAGCAAAGAAGGGAATAGATTCAAATGGCCGGCAGAGTGAATCTGGGAAGAAGAATGAGGAGGCAAATCAAAGGGGCTCACATGAGCCTGAGTTCAATTGTGAGGAGGGGGAATGGCGAACGGTCACGTACAGACGGAACCCTAAAGGTCCTGTGCGAGCGATGATTGGTGGTGGACGGCCCCCCTTAGCTGGAGGACGTGTTCCCTATCGCAATTGGGGAGACAGAAGGAATTCAAATGGGAAGGGTCATTTTAATGGAGGACATCCTCACAGAATGGGGCAAGTGAAATCCCGAGATGTACATGGTTGGGATAATGCTAAATCTGGAGAACGCACGTAAGAGGTAAGACACCCTGTAAGACCCAAATTTTCTCTATCAATTAACACATCTGGGACCAAGCCAGCTTGGGCTGACGTTTGTGCAAATCGAAGATCATATGATGCTGCAAGAACAATGACATTTGTTCCACCTCTGATTAAAGATGATGGAATAAAAGTTGGGAGGGTGAAAGGATCACTTGTTGAAAAAGGAGTTGATAACTGGAAAAACACGTTGGTAGGCTATGTTTTGGGAGATGTTCCCTATTACGGTCAATTAAGGGCATGGGTGGATAGATTATGGCGATTGAAGAAGGGGGTACGCATATACTGTAGGGAGAATGGATTCTTCTATTTCAGGTTTGAATGTGCGGAAGAATGTGAGAAAATTCTGTATGGAGGACCTTGGCTCTTTGATGGGCGGTTGACAGTCTTGCAAAAATGGAGTCCTACACTGCAGTTTGATCGAGATATGTTGGCTACAGTGCCAGTCTGGGTCCAGTTTTATGGGTTGCCCCAAAGTATGTGGACGCTGGATATATACAACATTCTTAGCTCGACTGTGGGCATTCCCTTATGCCTTGATCATGCTACGGCGAAGTTGGAGAGATTAACTTATGTCAGGTGTTTAGTGGAGGTCGATGCAAAGGATCCTTTGCCAAGGACAGTGGGGCTAGAAATGGATGATGGGACAATAATCAATATTACTACAAAATTTGAAGGCGAGCCGCCGAGATGCATTCATTGTGTTTGCTTTGGGCATGATGATTCTCATTGTCCAGACTTGAAGGAGCTAACTTCAATCCAAAAAACGTCATCAAATGAAAATGACCAAAATAAGTTGGAGGGGGAAGCACACATTCTTGAGGAGCAACAACTTTCTACCACAAAAGACCAGACCCAAATAAATATTTTGCAGAGGGCAGAAGATAATTCATCAACCTCTATTGAAGGCTCTAGAGCTTCTGACGCACCCACATGCCAAAAAGACGACCACGACACTCATGGCGTGTTCCCGATCCCTCAAAAAACCAACAGTGCAGAGATTGCTGCGGATAATGATGTTGGAATGCAGGCACAATTTCCCAACATCATCCAAGACCATGTGATGCCACAGGCGCCTACTATTGAAGGGCTGGAAACAATTTCGGAGATGCATGAAGAAGGACCAGTTATTACACCTACTATTGAGATCACTATTCCCACTTTGACTCGGGAAGTGAATGCTGCTCTTAGCATAAATTCAACCACGGACCCACCTGGTATCTTGACTGTTGTCAATCCTGAATGGGAGAAAGAATTTGAGGATATGCAGGCGATGGAGTCTAAAGCTGCAGGAGTACTACGCGACAGGTCGGATGCAAATATGAATCTAGTGGGTATGGGAGGAGTATTGAGAAAGAGCACCCGCCTCAAGGAGGGGGCGTCGGGTAAACCAAAGCAAACCTCTATTTGATGAGTATCTTTATTTGGAATTCTAGGGGTCTCAATAACCCCACAAGAAAAAGAGATTTACGAGATAGACTGAAGGAACTCAAGCCATCTGTTGTTATCCTTCTTGAGACTAAGCTAAAAGAAGGAATAGGGAAATGGAGATCGTGTTTTCCAAAAAACTGGAGTGTTTTTAATAACTTCTCTGCACATCCTGGCGGGCGCATTCTGATGGGTCTGGATGAATCAATTTGGCAAGCAAATCTTCTCACTATCTCTGCCCAACACATAACTTTACGCTGCGCTAATGCCGGAGGTCTTTCTGTTATTATCACTGGGGTTTATGGGTCTACTTGAGGAGTGAACGTAACCTACTATGGAAATTAATGGAGGCTGATGCGGCCCTCTGTGTTGGTGAAGCATGGCTCCTGGGGGGTGACTTCAACTGTATCCGTTATCAAAAGGAGAAGAAAGGGGGACGACGATGTGATCCCAATGTTCTTGATGAATTTAACAGTTGCTTAATCAAATGCTCTCTAGGTGATATTAAATCGACTGGTCAGTCTATGAGTTGGTGCAATAGAAGAATTGGAGGTGGCAGGATTGTAGCAAGGCTTGACAGGATGCTCTGTAACTCTCAATGGTTAGATTTGCTTCCTGATTCTTTCGTGGAGTATATGGATCCACTCACCAGTGACCACTCTCCAATGCTGATTAACACTCATTCCAAGGTCCAATCTTACCCAAAGCCATTCAAATTTTTTAATTCGTGGACTACATGGACAGGATATAGGGAGCTTTTGGATTCCTCTTGGGCCGGCTATGTTGAAGGATCTCCCATGCACAGGATATACATTAGATTGCGTAGTTTGAAGAATCAACTTCGACATTGGGCTAAAAAGCATGCATTATCTCAGGACATTATGGACTGCAAAGAAAAACTTAAGGAGGTAAGGAGTCTTCCAGATTTACATTCAGATATTACTATGCAGGCACGTGAACAGGAACTTGCTCTTAACCTAGCTAAATACATGGGCTATGAAGAAGATATGCTTCGGCAAAAGAGCAGGCAAAATTGGCTTAGTCTGGGTGACACTAACTCGAAATTCTTTTACACTGCAATGAAAGCCAGGCAAAGTCACAACAATTTGGGCCACTTAGTGGACGGTGCAGGAAATCGTAATACATCTTATGAGGAACTCAGAACTTGTGCTCCAGCTTTCTATAAAGCCCTTTATAACCAAACTGACTACTGGAATGTCTTTCCAAGGCTGGTCACCAAACGTATTTTGACCTCTGAAGCTGCTATCTGGGTTGAGCGTGAAATTTCCAAGGAGGAGGTTAAGGATGCAGTTTTCCAAATAGGGGTGGATAAATCCCCTGGACCGGACGGGTTCAATGGTTATTTTTATCAGCATGAGTGGACACTGATAGGTAATGATGTCACTGCTGCTGCTCTTTCTTTCTTCCGTTCAGGCTCTCTTATGCACCCACTAAATCATACCCACCTCACTTTGGTCCCTAAAAAATCTACTGCTTCTAGCCTAAGTGATTACAGGCCCATAGCATGTTGCAACGTGCTTTATAAAGTGATTAGCAAAATCATTTGTAACAGGCTTAAAGTGGTTATTCATGAGCTTATCTCCCCAAACCAATCCGCATTCTTAAAGGGAAGATTGCTTTCAGACAGTGCTTTGCTAGCTCATGAACAAATTCGTGACTTCAACAACCCTATGGGGGCCAGGTCTTGCCTCAAGCTTGATTTAAGAAAGGCTTTTGATAGCGTCAATCGTGAATTCATCTATTATATTCTCCATCGAATGGGCTTCAACAAGACATTTATATCTTGGATTAAAGAGTGTATATCGACCCCGACTTTCTCTGTTATAGTCAATGGCTCACCTGCTGGATACTTTGAAGGCAACAGAGGCATCAGACAAGGTGATCCTCTTTCCCCTTACCTCTTCGTTATCACTATGGAGGCGTTCTCATTGCTCATTGAAAAATCTCTGGCAACTCGAATAATCCACCCTCTCAGAAGGTCTGGCGCAATATCACATCTACTATTTGCAGATGATTTACTACTCTTTTGTCGAGCAAACAAGCATACCTTCCAGGGTTTAAAATCATTGCTAGAAGCTTTTACTAATTTGACTGGGCTTGAAATTAATTGGAATAAAAGCATTGCCATATTCAGTAAGGGCGCTAAAAATCCTGATGAACTTGCTAGTCTGCTTGGTATCAGCCTTGGTAATTCGATTACCACTTACCTTGGCCTGCCACTCTCAACCAGGTACCCAAAACCTTCTATGTATAATAGGCTGATTGACAAGTGTAAGAAACGGATTATGGGATGGTCGTCTTCTACACTATCTATACCTTGTCGGATAGAGATGGTGAGATCTGTCATCTACGGCATGATCACATTTTGGATGCAGGTTTATCGTATTCCAAAATCTGTTCTTCGAGCAATTACCTCTATATGCCGGAAATTTATCTGGGGTTCATCTCGTATTTGGGCCTGGAAAGATATTTGTACCCCAAAAGAGGAGGGGGGAGTGGGCTTACGACTCCTATCTGATCTTAACCATGCAGCTGGGGTACGGCTAACATGGCGTATGCTATCTACCGAGGGGCTATGGGCTACGTACATGCGTAATAACTATAGAGAAACGTCTATTTTCTTTGCCGCAGCAGGAAAAGCAACGCATTCGGGAACCTGGAAATTCCTCTTGCATTGTCGTCAATTCTCTAAGCTTCTTCTAAAGAGACAGGTGCGTAATGGAACCTCCACCCTATTTTGGATAGACAATTGGTTACCATGTGGGCCTCTTATTGATTTGCATGATGTTCCAATGGGTGCAAGCAACAAAAAGGTGGCGGAATATTGGTCGAGTACTGGCTGGATAGAAGACCCGAGCATCACTAGCTTACGGTCCATGTTAAAGCAAATGAAACTTTCCCCAGGGCCTGACGCGTGGACCTGGATGCCCAGTGGCAACTTCAAATTTTCGGAAGCTTGGGAGGCTCTTAGGTACAGGAATGAGAGATTTAAATATTCAAAACTTATTTGGCACCGGAATCTTGTTCCAAAAATGGGACTGTGCTTGCTCCGGGCTATGCAAAACAAGTTGCTGACCCGTGACATGATGGCCAGCTGGGGTATTAATTCGGAAGGACACTGCGTGCTGTGCGAAACACAAGAGGCCGAAAGTATTCAGCATATTTACTTCCTATGTGATTACACCAATTACATTCTGCAAAGGAGCCTTTTAAAACTGGGTGTATCAGACCCCATTGCCCCCCAGTTGCATGCGGTTGGAGACTACTTTTTACTGCACTTTGCGTCTAAAAATGCAACTAGTGCTCTTGCTAAGACTGTCCTAGCGGCAATTGTCTGGCACTCCTGGAAGGAAAGGAATAGAAGAATTTTTGAGGGAACCAAAAAGACAAAAACCGCCCTATTTGAAGACATATCAGCTGACATCAGAATCATCTTGAGAGATCTGGATACGGACACCCCTGCGGCCAAGCGCGCTATGGAGAAGTGGGACTTTAGAGATGCGGGATAGTGCTTCTCCCTCGTTAGGAGCAGCCTGCAACTGGATTTGTACTGAAAAGTTGCGTTGGAGGTCATGTTAGCGGAGGGTGACGGCGCTTGTGCCCTCTCCCCTCTCTAACATTACCATCCTTCACATATGTATTTTTGTACAATTTTACTTTTAATAAAGATCCACACTAACTTTCCAATATATATATATATATATATATATATATATATATTATAAAAGAGTGATGTTATCAAGAGAAATTGGATAAGAGAATTTGGACATGAGATATTGGATAAGGGAATTTAGATATCTATTATATAAAAGAGGGATGTTATCAAAAGAATTTGGATAAAAGAATTTGGATAAAAGAATTTGGACATGAGAAATTGGATAAGAGAATTTGGATATCTATTATATAAAAGAGTGATATTATCAAGAGAAATTGGATAAGAGAATTTGGATATCTATTATATAAAAGAGAGATGTTATCAAGAGAAATACGATAAAAGAATTTGGTTATCATTATATAAAAGAGGAATGGTATCAAGAGAAAATTGGATAAGAGAATTTGGACATGAGAAATTGGATAAGAGAATTTGGATATCAATTATATAAAAGAGGGATGTTTTCAAGAGAAATCTGATAAAAGAATTTGGATATCTATTATAAAAAAGAGGGACGTTATCAAGAGAAATTAGATTAGAGAATTTGGACATGAGAAATTGGATAAGAGAATTTGGATATTTATTATATAAAAGAGGGATGTTATCAAGAGAAATTGGATAAGAGAATTCGGACACGAGAAATTCGATAAGAGAATTTGGATATCTATAATATAAAAGAGGGATGTTATCAAGAGAAATTGGATAAGATTATTTGGACATGAGAAATTGGATAAGAGAATTTTGGATATCCATTATATAAAAGAGAGATGTTATCAAGAGAAATCCGATAAAAGAATTTTGATATCTATTATATAAAAGAGGAATGTTATCAAGAGAAAATTGGATATGAGAATTTGGACATGAGAAAATGGATAAGAGAATTTGGATATCTATTATATAAAAGAGGGATGTTTTCAAGAGAAATCTGATAAAAGAAGTTGGATATCTATTATATAAAAGAGGGATGTTATCAAGAGAAATTGGATAAGAGAATTTGGACATGAGTAATTGGATAAGAGAATTTGGACATGAGTAATTGGATAAGAGAATTTGGATATCTATTATATAAAAGAGTGATGTTATTAAGGGAAATTGGATAAGAGAATTCGGACATGAGAAATTGGATAAGAGAATTTGGATATCTGTTATATAAAAGAGGGATGTTTTCAAGAGAAATCTGATAAAAGAAGTTGGATATCTATTATATAAAAGAGGGATGTTATCAAGAGAAATTGGATAAGAGAATTTGGACATGAGTAATTGGATAAGAGAATTTTGACATGAGAAATTGGATAAGAGAATTTGGATATCAATTATATAAAAGAGGGATGTTATCAAGAGAAATTGGATAAGAGAATTCGGACATGAGAAATTGGTTATGAGAATTTGGATATCTATTATATAAAAGAGGGATGTTATCAAGAGAAATTGGATAAGAGAATTCGGTCATGAGAAATTGGATTAAGAGAATTTGGATATCCATTATATAAAAGAGTGATGTTATCAAGAGATATTGGATAAGAGAATTTGGACATGAGAAATTGGATAAGAGAAAATATAAGAGATGAGATTTTGAGGGAAAAGAGAGGAGGTGGAGAATTTTGCACATACAATCTCGGTTTTTGCATTTTTGCCCCGGGGCCCTCCCTCCGCACACACCCACACCTTTTATTCTCCCCCCTTCCGACCATTTTTTTCCTGTCCTTTGAAGATTGTGAATCTTATCCTACTAGGACAAAGCTTTGTCCTACGTGGCCAGTTTATCATAGATGGCAATGACAATTTTGGGGGACTTAAATTTTTGGGAAAAACATAAATTTAGGGGGAAACTTGAAAATTTGCGGGAAAACTTGAAATTTGGGGGAACTTGAAATTTGTGGGGGGGAGAACTCAGCCATTAAATAAACTGTGCCCTATGGGCATGGGTAATGACTAGTATATATATATGAGTGATGTTATTATAAGATGGTGAGCTCAAATACTTATTGTGAGCTAGCACAATCGGTAACACCAATTAACGATCGGCACCGTTCATCTTGAAGATCATGTTGATAGATCTATACCCTAAAAAATTAGAGATTATAAAACCTAAAATCCTATGGATCAACCCGTTCCAATTTTGTTACACTTGCAGGCAGCTTATAAACCGTTCATCTTGCAAACACTTGATGGATTTGATAGAAATGTCCAAATAACAAAAAAGATTTATACATAAAGATCACTTGATAGATAGAACAAGATGGATGGTTCCGAATGATGATTTGGAAAAAATTTTTGGCTAGTTCAAGATATGAATATCTTATCTCACCATCTCACCTCTCATATTATCATCTTTCATATATATATATACTAGTCATAACCCGTGCCCGTAGGGCACGGTTCATTCAAGATTTTTTCCCTTACAAATTTTTGTTCTCCCCAAAATTAAAACACAATAATTGTTATATAGTTTCCTCAAAGATTTTAGTTTTTCCAAAATTTAATTTTCCCAGAGAATTTAGTACCCCAAAATTTTAGTTCCCCCTAAAAGTTAGTTTCATCCCGATTGAACTTGTATATTAAGGACACAGTTCATTTAAAATATTCACACTCCAAAATCTATATTTTGTTCTGGTTATAAACAATATTTAACACACAATACCATCTTGGCCAGGATGGTTTTTGATACATAAAATTTTTTGTTTACTTTTTGCAGCATAGGATAAATATATTGTCACAGGAAAACAAAGTCAAGAATTTTGGCTCCATCCCATTGTTTCAAAACAAATTAATTTATTTTTGATGTTCTATGTCTCTATTTACACAGTAAACATGTTTACACTGATATGTCATAAATGGCTTGGTGTGCCAAAAACTCTTAAACATATAATATGTAAATTGCATAACACATCAGCCAGTTATCATGAACAAAATTTCTTAGCATATCTTGATTTTGTTCCAAAATAGTTGTAATTTCATAGAAAATGTACCATAATTGCGGAGCGTAGATAAAATTACAAAACTCACCAAACAATAGCAACACAATGATAGCGGAGAAAAAGCTACAAACAAAAGAAATATCTAGGTGTCATCAAGCAAAACACGATGCAACACCTCCTTTGAGTTTTCAAGCACATAAAGGAGATAAGATGAAATAATGAACATGAAAGTACCACCTTCTGGTGTCATAAGGTCACAGATCATTTAAAATATTTCTCCATTAAAATCATGTATCCCCTACTTTTAAACGAACACCATTAACTAAAATGCAATAATTGTTATTTAGTTCCCCAAACAATTTAGCTCCTTAAGAGAATTTAGTTTCCCAACCTCCCTCCAGCTTTAGTTCCACCCAAAAATTTTGGGGTTTCCACCCAATTTTTTTGCAAATTCTCGTCCTTAATATTGATTTCTTAATATTGATTTCATAATATTTAATCACAACCATCTTTCTATCCATCCTTTTGTCATAATCAGCAACCCCATTCAAAAATGTCCCTCAATTTTATTATAGAAGTTAGCCATAACATGTGCCCTTACGGCACATCACATTCAAAACTTTCACCGCCTCAAACAATTTCCATATTCAAAATCCTCCCCCCATTCAAAATCTTCCCTCCCTTGAAATTTTTTTAATGTTATGTGCAGTTTTTCAATGATATGACACACACATGGAGATCTGCAGTTTAACAACGATATAGCACACACATCATTCAATGGATCCAACAATCCTAATAGCAAGCCCCAATTGATTTTACCAAATGAAATATAGGTGAAATATGTATTTGCTTCTAAAAGTTTCATCAGGTTAGCTTCAACTCTCTAGCACATGAAATTTATTCTAACTGGCACAAAACCAGCATCCATTAGTAAGCAAATCCCAATTTGAAAACAATGAACATTAGTTTCATCCTAGAAAAATAAAAACTCTTACCTAAATGAAGATTAAGTATTCAGACGGCATACTCAGGATGGCAATTTGGATTACATTTCAGTTTGAGTTCCAATGGTTTGCTTAATGTAGATTATTGACATCACATGTAAATAAACTCTCTAGCCAGTAGGTAAAGTATGATTTGTGAACTGGTGGTATATTGTTCTTTTGCTTTACCGAGGTGTGTGTTTATGTGTGTGTTTGGGAGGAGGTTAATTTTCCCTTTTCTACTCATCTTCTTTCAATAGTACTGTTGTTAAGAGTTAGAACTGCTTCTTTTCTAGGTTCTAGAATCAAGAAAAATGTTTTGTAAAAGAAGATAGATTGTGACCCATTTTTCTAGTAGATGAGGTCTTGGGAGCTGTGTCATTCTTGGATAAAATGAAGCGTGTCTGTGACTAATCCTCTCATATGTAATATTTATACCGTAACACTTCAAATTGCAACAAACGATGATATTTGTGATCTTTCTGCTCATAAGGAAAACACAGTGATATATGATCTACTATAAGGTTGTCTTTGTATAAGAACCTGAAATGAAGTATTCTTTCCATAGACTGAGTATTAGAAGAGCTAATTAGTTTTCCAGAAAATATGTAATTAAAACAGGTCATTAATGATTGTAGTCGAAATGATTTGAATTGTCATTGCATTAGACCAAGTGAATACTGAAGAAAGCCATCATTAGATTAAGGCGAAGAGAGAGAGGGCTAAAGAAACTTCATAACATGATCCTATGATGCCTAGACATAGAACAAAGACCACATAAACAAAAGCATATTTTGCTTTTAGTAATTTCAAATTCTATTTGTTTCAGCTTCTGAGCTTCATTCATGCTAATAACCCACATATAAATAAAATTCATGTGTTGCCCAGGGAGAAAGGGGGAAGAAAAAGAAATTCTAATGATCAGAAGCTATACTATCATAATTGAAGCAATTGTGATCTGTGACTGGATTTACATAAACATCGAATAGAAACTACGAAAATTTGGGATTAAGAAAGAAAGTAGTTCCCTATGTTACATAATGGTAACACCACCATATTGCCCCCTTAATATTTAAAACAGAAGTATGATCATATTCGGATATACCTATAATTCGTACCACACAACGATCAAAATATGAGTATTGTAGTAGGACACTGACCGAAAATAATTTAAACAATTATATCTTTACCAACAACTTCATATTTGACCATGTGGATGATCATGATGTGCTAATTTTTAAAGCCTAGAAACCATCAATTTTTTTTAAAAAGATAAAACCCAACGATGCAAAGAAAATTAAGAGGTACCATTTCATTCGGAAGCAAAATTGAAAAAAGGAAGATAATTGAGAGACAAAAATAAGGCCAGTTAAACACAACATCAAAGAATTGCTCCAAATTTATAGAATCTAAATTATGAGTTACATACAAAACTTACATATGACTATTTATATACTCAAATGCGTCAAAAACTGCATTGCATAAGAACTTAATTGGCATAAAAACACTTGCCATGAAGTTGCATGATTTAAGCATATCCGACACATATCATATCTGACACATATCAGACACTTGCAATGAAGTTGCATAATTTAAGCATCAACAAAATTGTAGAATAAATACAATGGAAGGATAATGATGATGTTGATAGCTTCTTACCTTGAAAGTAACATAGTCAGTTCTATTTGGTATTCAAGTTGCATGAACTGCCCACCTTGAAAGGCCCCAAATTGGGAAAACTCTCTGATCAAATAGAAAGAAACCTAAAATGAGTCTTAATAAAAATTTTAAAAAAGTTTTACAACGATATGATTTTTACCCAAAATTCCATTCACTGCAAACATAAGGGCCAATACAGAGGTAAGTGAACCCGATCATATACCTCACCAAAATAGTTATTAAAAACATCATATTTCTCATTAAAATAGTACTTAAAACAACAACAACACTTTTTGCTTCAACTTACACAATGAAACAAACCTGAACTATATGTCAGCAAAAGATCCCCATAAAATTTCAACAAATATGCAGAAAAATATCGTTTGGAACGAACAACTATGCAATCCAATAGCAACAGCAACCTATCCCATAAAATCATTTAAAATCATCATAATTTATTTATAAATTAACAATCAAAAGAAAAGCTACAAAATTCACCACAATATTTTCAGATGAGATCCAACTATCTCGCAGAGCAACACATGCACATTGCAAGCAAACGGTTACAACAAATTATTATTGAAATTTAATGCAAAAGAAAAAATAAAAAAGATGGCAGTCTTACTCTAATTTGAGCTTCAATTCTTTGGCTTTGATCGCATTAATGATTGATAATCCAAGAGTGAGGCATACTTGCATCCATAGGATTCATCCACACAAACAAAGGACTCCTCTGTGGCATCAACATCCGTTTTCATCAATGCACTATTATCCTTGATGAAGCTGAATCCTGTTCCGACTGGTTTGTCCTGCAGAATTCATGTATATTTGGAGAAACCAAATCCATAATCACAAATCCTCATTAATCCCATAATTAACCACAGTCTTTGTGTCCCACCATGTGTTGACATAAAGGTCTGATGCATACAATTGCAAAACCCCACTAAAAGGAACATAAAAAATAAGCACTACAAATTTGCCATGGCTCTATTTAATCCAAATATATGTATAATTTGCCAAAAAACAATAGTTACACTTGACATCATATTATCACGTTATCCCAACATGGCTCCCAACATGGCTCTGTTTATACCCGATGTAAGGTGTAGTTTTAATGTCATGGTGATGTCCCCCCCTAAAAAAATTGAAAGTGGGGAGTTGGAATAACTCTTTAATCCAAGTTAAATGTATTAGTTCTTCCAATCCTTTGACATTCAGAATGCTTGCCATGAGAGCCACACAGAGTTGTTAGCCAAACTAACAAAGGTGATGCAATTACAAATCCACTTGTTGGTTGGTAATGCATCTACTTTATTTGACCTGAGATGAAATCTGCAAGTATGTTGGTTTTTTCCTAACCTAAGATAGCTCCACCAACAAAAGGATAATAAAAGTGGAATTGGTGGAACAACACTTAACCTGCACAAAAGAAAAGTGATTGTCACCATCCATTTAATTGATAATGGATACAATAGTATGATCAAGGCCAATAATATGACAAAATGGCTTCTAATCATACCAAATGACAGAAGGGACATTTCACAATCAATTTGTTGCTTGCAGAATTCTACTATTAATGAATAAGGTAATACAAAGTCAATAACAACATATTATGCATATAAACCTGTCTAATAAATATATTGGTTACATTAAATTAGGCTAATTAACCTCCACAATTGCCCAATCAAATTAATACAGATTACACATAACAACAAACACATTTGACCAGTTCACTAACTCACCATGATAACTGTCATCCTCTGTCAGCAAAAAGGAACTACTTATTCATTTTCAGCTTATATCAGTAACTAATTACAATTTGGTTTTACACGGCATGCTGCTATGAAATCCATGGAACTTTCATGTATTTAAGACATATTTGGTGGAGCAGACACCTAGTTTTGTGCTTAAGGTTCTTAAATTATCAGCAGAAGCCCGAAAAAGCTACAACACTAATACATTGAAAAGGCAAAGACACGTAACAACTACACATTTTCCATCCAATCGATCTCATATCTGTCTTCACCTCTTCGATCGTCAGCGAAGGGCAATGGAATGCTGCAAATGAGAATGCATCGCCTCCTTTTTACCATCAAATCATTCACTATTCCAGCTGGTAATAATAAAATTAAATGATAAAGATCAGATTTTTAAGAGAGAGAAGAGGATTTGATTGATTGTTGTGAGGTACCTTGGTCTTTGTCTTCCAGAATCCGTGCATTGTGAGATTGAGAGAGCATCTGGACTCTTTAGAAATTAGGGGGAATAAACACAGATCAAGAGATTGAGAGAGCATCCACTCTGATATGTTCTGAGCATCCACTCTCTTCTCCTCTCTTGATAAACGCCCCAATTCTCGATGCCTTTCAAATAATCTAACCCAACCGTACCCTAACCAAGCTTTAGAAGAACACATCGAGTAAAAAGGGACAAATAATTAAAAAATAAGCAAGAGTTTTTTACCTGAGGTTCTGTAGTGGCCCGATACCTTGGATCTGTAGCGGAGGTCGTATGAGGAATCCTTAAGGGAGATTTGTAGCGGAGGTCGAAGTAGACGGCGAATTCACCGGTGGCGGGGTCGAGATCGTAGCCGGTGTCGCCATTGGTGAGGAGCCCCGGCGTTGAGGCTGAGTCATTGCATAGCTGGCGGTCGAGGTCGTAGCCAGTGGCGATGAGGCTGTCGAGGCGGAGGAGCGGACGTTGAGGAGAGCAAAGAAAGCCATGAGAAAGATTTTGGGGAGCTGAGAGATTGCGTGACCCCTAAAAATTCTAATTTTTTGGGTCTGCTGGGCAAGTTGGAAACGAAGCAAGGGATAACCTAGTCAACTTGTTTTTATCCTACAAAGATTCAAAAACACTACTCACAAATTTATTCTCTCCCTCCAATTTTAAGTTTTCAAACCAATTTGTTTCCCCCCAAAATACAAACTTTCCCCACCAATTTCTATTATTCAATTTCTCTTATCTTAACCAATTTCTCAACTCTTATACAAATTCTCTTACCCAATTACCCAAATTCTCTTATCCCTCAAATTCTCTTATCCATTTTCTCTTAATTAATTTATCTTATACAACAACTCTTATCCAATAACCCATGATAACATCCATGTTTTATTATTTATATATATATATATATATATATATATATATATATATATATATATATATATATATATGTATGTATTTTTTTACGAGCAAATCAGTGTTAGTCTTTATTAATAGCAAAATATACAAAGAATCGCCGTTTGTGTATCAGATGTTAATATGAAGAGTGGGGATAGGACGCAAGCGTCGTCACCCACTACGCCATATTATCAACCATTACAGCCAGGCGCTTTACATTACATCAAAATAAAAACAACGACATACACTCCAAAAATAGAAAAAAGAGGAGTGATCTATCCCGCATCAATGAATCCCCAATTGGAGAAGGGAGTTGAGTCAGTCGCCTCATCAATATTCATATCACGAAGTGAGATGATCACATCAGCCGCTATTTCATCAAAAAGAACTGTTTTCGACACCTTAACCCCCTCAAAAATTCTCCTGTTGCGTTGCCTCCAAATGTGCCATACCATCGTTGCCAGAGCAGTTTTGGCAAGTACCCCTACTGGGTCTAATTTACTATAACGAGAGAGAATTAGATCACATATATCTGGCAATTTATTCGGAACAATACCAACATAGCCCAATTTTAGTAGGCTTCTAATAAGGATGTAACGTGAATACTCACAACCAAAAAATAGGTGTTCTATGCTTTCAGAATCCTCATTGCAGAGTATGCATTTCATCTCAGAAGTAATCCCCAATTGGTACAGGCGGTCCAGAGTTGGGAGCTTACCTCGCAGTGCTCTAAGGAGCCCCATAGCAAATTTAGGCGCATGCTCTTTATACCACAGAAATTCATAATACCTGAAGCTATTGCTGGCTAAATTTGTAATTTCCCGAGCTCCCTCCCATGCAGAGCGTATTGTGAAGTGGGGCCCAGGTAGCCATCTCCAACTATCCGGACCATTTCCCAGTTTTATTGTACGAAGCATTGGTGTATATATATATATATATATATATTTTTGAAGGGTAAATTAAATATATTCAATATAGTACAAAAGTTACAAAAAGGATGGACACAGTACTGGGCCTAATAGAGGAAGGAGAGGACACAAGCGTCATCACTCCCTACTATCAGGTCATCGCACAGTGGCCAGCCACGATTTAACACAACAGCTATAACACTGCCCCAAAGGAGACAAGATACATAACAACATAAAAACAAACAAACAACAAACAAACAACAAACAAAACTGGCAAAGTCAGCCATGGTCCAAAATCTCCCAATTGTTGAATGCGTCAGCGGCCTCAGCATCCGGGTCTTCTTCATCCCTGAGAATAACTCTTACATCAGCCGCAATTTCATCAAACAGGACTGTCTTCAGCTTCGATTTATTTTCAAATACTCTCTTATTCCGTTCTTTCCACAAATGCCATACACTTGCGGCTAATACCGTTTTAGCTAACCTGACCAATGATCCATTCGGCCCAAAATTTTCCAGCAAGAACTTACCCATATTGAATAGAGATAGATCATTAGGCCCGGAGCACCCAAGTTTCAAAAGAGAACGCCGCAGGATATATGCAGAATAGGGACAGCCGAAAAATATGTGGGCATTGGTCTCAGGCCGGGCTTCATCACAGAGCACGCAGTGAATAGAAGAAGGTTGAATACCCCATTGAGCCAATTTGTCTTTAGTAAGAAGCTTACCTTGGAACGCTCGCAGAAGCGTTAAAGACATCTTCGGGTTATTCCCAGGGTACCAAACCATTTTGTAGAACATAAAAGGCGCAGATTTTGTACGAATGTGCTCCCAAACATCCTTGAGTTTTACAGCCGCTCCAAGCTTCCATTCCCATGTGTCCGACCCCTCAGATAATTGAACCTGCTGTAGCAATGGTTTGATATTTTGGATATCCCCTTCAATCAACCATGAAGATCCCCCCCAATAATCTCGCACACGTCTTTTAGTAGCCCCCATAGGGATTTCAAATATATTTTTCAGAGGGCCACACGGAAGCCAGTTATCATGCCAAAACAACGTGTCCCTTCCATCTTTCACCTTTTTCCCAATCAGCTTCTGTGATATGTTCCTACATTTTAGCAAAAACTTACAAGTACCAGAGTGTACCACCAGCTCATTAGCATCATAGAAATCATTGATGTCCTTATGTTTACTCCTCATGTAATCAGCCCATAAGCTCCTTGAATTCAACATTCTCCAAGTTAATTTAACTCCAGCTGCCAAATTAAGATCAGAAAGTAGCCGCAATCCAACGCCTCCTTCTTTCTTAGGCTTGCAAGAGTCAATCCAAGCCCAAGTTTTACTATTGCCCCATATGAACCTTCTACACATAGAATTCAAGCTACGGAGAACAGAGGATGGAATTTTATAGACTTGAGACCAAAATAATACCATACCATAAATGACAGTACGCACCAGTTCAATTCGGCCTGAAATGGAGAGCAGAGTAGAAGACCATCCACTCATACGCTTTCTGCACTTATCAAGGAGGCGATTGTACATGCAAGTTTTGGGATATTTTGAAGACAGTGGTAGACCCAAATATGTAGTTATAGAACTTGCATACGAAACGCCTAGAAAATCAGCAAGATCCCCTGGATTCCTAGTTCCTTTACTGAACATTCCTACGCTCTTTTCCCAATTCACATCAAGGCCAGTAAAATGATTGAAATCTTTAAGCATAATCTTGAGGCCTTGGAATGTTTTGGCATTCGCTCGGCAGAAGACAAGTAAATCGTCTGCAAAAAGAAGATGAGAAATAGCTCCAGTCCTTCGCATAGGCTGAATTAGCCCTTTAGTTAGAGATTTTTCCAGCAAGAGAGAGAAAGCCTCCATTACCATAACAAATAAATAGGGGGAAAGGGGGTCACCTTGTCTAAGCCCTCTATTCCCTCCAAATAGGCCCGCCGGAGAACCGTTTACCATCACTGAGAAAGAAGCAGTAGCAATACACTCTTTAATCCAGCTAATGAAACGATGACCAAATCCCATTTGATGCATAATGAAGTAGACAAATTCTCTATTGACGCTATCAAAATCTTTTCTAAGATCCAGCTTAAGGCAAGCCCTGGATCCCATGGGATTGCTAAAATCTCTGATCTGCTCGTGGGCCAAAAGTGTGCTATCAGATAGCAAGCGACCTTCAAGAAAATCCATCTGGTTAGGAGAAACCAAAAAATGAATAATCCTTTTAAGCCTATTACAAAGAATTTTGGAAATGACTTTGTAGACTACATTGCATCACGCAATGGGTCTGTATTCACTCAAGTTGGCAGCATTGGAACTTTTTGGCACCAAGGTAAGAAAAGTATGATTAATCTGACGGAGGATTCTGCCCGTCCTGAAGAAAGATTGTATATCACCAATCACATCACCAGCAATAAGATTCCAGTTATGTTGAAAAAAGAATCCATTGAACCCATCAGGACCAGGCGATTTGTTATCACTGATTTGAAACACTGCTTCCTTAACCTCGTCAGCTGTAACCGTTCTTTCCAACCACCTGACAGCTTCCATTTTAATTTTCCTCTTCGGAATGAACCTAGGAAACACTGTCCAATAATCTGTTTGATTGTAGAGCAAAGTGTAGAAATTTACTGCATCTGATTTAAGTTCATCATAGGACTTACATTGAACCCCTTTTTCATCTATCAAATGCATCAGATTGTTATGGACCTGCCTGGACCGCATCGAATTGTTGAAGAATTTAGTATTACTATCTCCCAAAGTTAGCCAGTCTTGTCTACTCTTCTGCCTGAACATCTCCTCTTCACATTTTATAAGATCAGCCAGTTTCTTAGTAAGATTGCAAACTCTAGAATGCAATTCAGGATCATTATGAAAACCAGCCTGAGTCCTTGCAACCTCTAAATCAGCACAACACTTATGCAAAGAGTGAGTCACATGATGGTCCTTAGACCATTGTCGCAAATCATCCTTTAGAAGCCGTAACTTAGCAGCAAGCCGGTACAATTCAGTGCCATTAACCCGTTGGGACCAAGACGACTGTATAATATTTTGGAATCCAGACAACCTAACCCAATGATTAAAGAATTTAAAGGGCTTAGGGTCATATAGTACCTGATTGTGTAGATTCAACAACATAGGCACGTGGTCACTTGTTTGGAAGTCCAAGAATGTAACAAAAGAATCAGGTAGAATATCAGCCCAAGTTCCATTACAAAGCACTCGATCCAATTGAGCCGAAATACGTTCCTTGCCAACTCGATTATTGCTCCAACTAAACTGATCACCCACAGATTTTAGCTCTTGCAAACGGCAAGAAGCAACAAAATTTCCGAAGTCAGCCATCATGCATTCATCAAGACGAAGGCCTCCCATTTTGTCTTTAGTATATAAGACACAATTAAAATCTCCGCCAATCAACCAAGGAACATTGGATAGATTTTTCGCTTCCTCCTTTAGACAGTCCCACAACTTTCTCCTTTCGCCTATAGAATTACAACCATAAACTCCAGTCAATGCAATCTCCAGACCACCAGCGTTAGATCCTCGCAACGTGATGTGCTGTCTAGATGAAGTCAACTTATCCAACTTCCATATCCCCGGATCAGCGCCTATAAGGATGCGCCCTCCCTTGTGAGAAGAGAAATTGTCAAAAGTAACCCAAGACCGCTGGAAACATGACCTGCTAGTAATGAACTCAGATTTCAATTTTGTTTCAAGAAGAACAATAATAGAAGGCTTCATTTTTTTGATTCTATCTCTTAAATCTCTCCTCCTGACAGAGTTGTTAAGCCCCCGCACATTCCAGAAAAGAACTGTCATTAGATAGTTGGTGTTGGGTGACGAGCAGTGCTTCCTACCTTCAGCCGAATACTCCTCCTAGCTGACAAACTGGGTGAAGGTATTGATGATACCTGTTTTTTAGGCTTAGCTGCAACCCCTTCAGCTTGGTTTTTCACACAATCCAAAACCCAATCTGGGTTCTCATAGGTTGGGTCCTCAGGCAACCCAACACTATCTTCTTCAAGACAATCCGAACCATCAGAATTCAAGGAAGGAGTAGCTTCAGAATTGGCTTGCATCCCAGGCCCAGTACTAGCAGTCTGCACAAACATGACCGGAGGCATCAACCTATTACTCTCAGCAGCAATGAGAGGAGGAATGTCCGACACTGGGCACTTGCGTGCAGTACCAGAACAACTTTTCAACGCAAGAATAATGCTCAGGTTGAAACCGACTGAACGGAACTTCAGTATCCCCCTCCACCCCTCCTTTCTAGCTTGCCCCTCTACATTAGTCACAGCAGGGCCAGAAGATTGTACTTGCTCCCCGGCCCCATGAACCAAGGTTACTTTAGCATTGAGACATGTGTTTGAGCTTTGTCCTGCTTCATAAGTGCTCATTTTAGTCGCTACAAGGACCTGTTTCTCTTTATGAAGGACAGGAGTTTGTTTAATATTCAGTGGACATTGGACATCGGAGTGACCAAAGCAAACACATCTAGTACAATGAGGGAGTTCTCCTTCATACTTTACCTCAATGGTCATGGTAGACCCATCATCAATCTCCACCTCAACACTCTTGGGCAAAGGGACCTTAGCCTCAACTTCCACCAGACAACGTGAGTATATCAGCTGCTCTAACTTTGCAGTAGCTCGATCCAAACACAAAGGTGTGCCAATCACAGAAGCTAAGATATTCAGTACCGGGATATTCCACATATTCAGAGGAACCCCATGTAACTGCACCCAAACAGGAATAGATGTTAGGATGTCCCTATCATGTTTAATCATAGGACTCCATTGTTTAAGAACAACGAGTCGGCCGTCGTATAGCCAGGGACCTCCATGGAGAACTCGCTCGCAGTCCTCCTTAGATTCAAAGCGGAAATAGAAAAACCCATTTTCCTTACTATAGATTTGAACCCTCTTCCGTGGCTTCCAAAGTCTATCCACCCAAGATTGAATCTGACCAAAGAACGGAACATTCCCAACAACATAGCCCACTAACGTATATTGCCAAACTTCTCCTCCTTTCTCTAGCAGCTGGTTAGGGACATGGGCGACAATTGTACCATCAGCCCTCACCTTGGGGGGAACCAGAGTCATACCCATAGACTCGCCGTAGGAACGCTTGTTGGAGCAAATATCAGACCAAGTCCTCTTAGCAACTGTAGGATTAATAACAATTGGAGGGATCTGCTTCAGCGACATTCTATCAAACACCTGCCCTGCATCTCCAGTAGAAGGGAATGGCCGTACCTGATAAGAGCCTACCCTCTTGACATTAGATGTTGCCCTGAAGTTGGATGCGATGCCAGACCCCTCCCAAGCTGGCCGCCTAGCAAAGTTTCCAGTACCAATGTGACTACTAAACCGCCCTTCCTTCCTAGAACTGGACTTCCTCCTTACCACTTGCCAAGGCCCCGAGTCCCCCTTACCCGAGTTGCCTTCCATAGATCTGCTATCAAATCCACCCGATTCCATATAGTCGCCGCTAGAAACCCCTTCATGTCTTCTTCGAAACTCCAGATCTCCCCGAGTTGCATCCGTAGTAAAGCGCCTCCCGTGTTCCTTCAGATCGCCTTTCCCTGAAGCCTAATGCTTGCCGCCTTCCAGGTCACCTTGATCCGCCGCTTTCTCCCCCTGATCGCCTTTGTCGCCTAAATCGCCAGTCACCGCCGCCATTTTAAAGGCGATCGCCTTTGTCGCCCTGATCGCCTAAATCGCCTAAATCGCTTATATGTATATATATATATGTATATATATATATATGTATATATATATATATGTATATATATATGTATATATATATATATGTATATATATATGTATATATATATATATATATATATATGTATTTATATATGTATATATGTATATATATATATGTATGTATGTATATATATATATATATGTATATATAATAAAAGAGGGATGTTATCAATAGAAATAGGATAAGAGATATTGGACAAGAGAAATTGGATAAGAGATATCTATATTATAAAACAGGGATGTTATCATGGGTTTTTGGATAAGAGAAATTGGATAAGAGAAATTGGTTATGTGTATTGTTGTATGTGGAAATGTGTATTGTTATATAAGAGAATTTGGTTAAGAGAATTTGGTTAAGAGATAATGGATAAGAGATAATGGATAAGAGAATTTTGTTATGTGTAATTGGGTGTGTTGTTTATATAGATAGCTTTTGTATATGGGGTATGAGAAATTGAGATATGAGATATTGGATAAGATAAAAATCAAATCATTTTGTATTTTAAATTTTGAAATCAAAATTTCAAAATTTTCTTTTGCAGCTGATCGCATTTGGGAGGGAAAGTGATTAGATCACATCACATATGAGAGGGAAATGGAAATTTTTCACGCCATGAGAACGCAGAGCAAGGGAGAGCACCCTCATCGCCATCATCGCCAACATCAAACACCTCCTCCAGCTTCTACCTCCTCCATCATCACCATCATCGCCATCTTCTACCTCCTCCAGCTTCTACCTCCTCCAGCTTCTACGAAGAACAGCAAGAAGAGCACCCTCTTCTACCTCTCCAGCTTCTATGAAGAACAGCAAGAAGAGCACCTTCTTCTACGAAGAGCAAGCACATCAAGAGGATTGGTGAGCTCTTCCTCTTCTCCTTAAGCTCTTCCTCTTCTCCTCAATTCTTTTTCTTTTAATTTATTTCACCCTCACTTTTTTTTCTTTTACTTTATCCTCACATTGCAGTGCTTTGATCTTCATCACGGCCTCAGCAACTTAACCCTGGTGAGTTTGAGAGAATTGGTAAATCTTTGGGATATGTTTCTGTGTATACCAACTGAAATGAGCAACTGAAATATTTGGGACATCTAATTTCATTTTGCAAAAAAAACATGGACAAAAATTTCATTTTGCTATCTAATTCATATGAAAATCATGTATTTTCAGTCCATACATGAATATGGGTGCTTGAAGGGGGAAATTGCAATTCATGGACTGAAATTGCACTTGGCCTTTTTTCAGTCCATTGAAAATCATGTTTTTTCATTTTGTAAACTCTTATTAATTTTTGATTTTCAATCCTTTCCTTTTGCAAACTTTGAAATTGCAAACTCTTATTCCAGTGTTGGAAAATTGTTTGAAAATCCTACTACTCCAGTGTTGCAAAATAGTTTGAAATTAGTTTGAAAATTTCAGTTTGAAAATTACTATCAAGATTCAAAATTTCATTCAATTGGTGCAATATGTGAAATTTGGTTCAGTTGGGTGTGCTTATGCACCAAATGGGTGTGCTTATTCAAACTTTCATTCTATATGTGCAATTTGGTTCAGTTTTCAGTTGCTCTATAGTGCTTGCTCCAGTTTTCATCATACTGAAATTATGTTACTCCAGTGTTCATCAAATGTTGAGGATTTTAGCATTCAATGTTTGTGTGTGTTGAGGATTGAGGATTGAGGATTTTAGGTCAAATGAGTTTTTTATTTTTCTGAGTTTGAGGTCAATTTAAAATAATGCTTGGGTGAGTACTTTATATCCTGATAATGCTAGGGAGTATATGCATCCTGAGTTTGAGGCCAAATTAAAATGTTAAATCATTTTTTTTCTCAATATTAACCCAATTTGCACTATCACTCAATATTAACACAATCAGGATATCAACTAGGACAGATATATCCAGACTGTTACTTGATTTTTTAATTTAACAATGCAAACAAATTTTGGTTTCTGTACTTAGGTTTGCATTATTTTATAAGATCATAGGACAGATGCATATCCTATTTTGCATTTTCTACTATTTGTTGTGTTTGATAAGTGAAGAACTGAGTGCAGTGCTAGAACTGAATTTTCTGCGATCTCTATTATAATGTACTAAGCCTATCCATTTATATCTATTTGCTTTGCAGTTGGCTAGGGATGCTCCCAGGAACATGGGCTTATGTAAGTGCAGGTGCTTTTGGACAAGCCATCACCGTAAGTTGTTTAAAGCATTTATGTGACAAATGGCATTTGTTATTTTGTCAATAACGATGTCCATGGTTATATTATGAGTTATTTTTTGTTTCATTGTTAAAATTTCTGATTGTCTACTTAGTAAAATAAAAATATTTTGTGAATGGTACTTGATATTAAACATCATAATCATTAGGAGGAGCTTATCTGTAACTTTCTGCAGTTTTCATTTTTCCAATCTTATTGGAATCTATTGTTTAAGAAGCAGCCTAGGTTGAATTGCTAGAGAAAAATTGAGATGAAACTTATGTATCATCAGTTTCTTTATATGTGTATGCTCAATGTGCAATTCGAAATGTTTATCAAATAGAAATGATTTTCCCTAAATTTCCCATTTTGATTTTCCTTTATGCCAGCCTGTTTATGTTGCTGAATAAATAGTGAATAAATTGTGATCAGAAGCATGTAGAAAATGAACAACAAATTTGATGGTTCATACTGTAATGAAGTTTAAAAAAGAATTTGCAGTCAAACTGTCTAAGATGAAAAATAAATTTCATGTTACATGCTAGAATGAAGCTCAAGGAAGGTGAAGTGTGCACATGTGAGCTATTTTCCAGGGCGGTGATCTTTAACTTGGCGGTGATCTCATACGATCTGAAATTGGAAACATGTTTGCAGTCGCTACAAGCAGAGAAGAGCCTCACCAAAGCTGATGTCCCAAAAGATTCATCTACAACGAGGGATGCTCTATACTTTATGGTAATCTTCTATCAACCATCTTCAACTTAAATTCAGGTTCAGGTTCATATTGAGTTTGGGACTGTATTTGCATGTTTTTTTGACCTGTACAAAATACAGAGGTACCATACCTGATGTTCAACAAAATGCCATTTTGTTCATCCCAAAATTGTAGCAGGTGTCATACCTGAACTTGGAGCAGGTGCTGAAATGTGTATTGACTTCATAATTCATTAATAAATTGAGAAGCTGGTTGTTTTCATTTCAAAATTTTTTATTTGTTCACAATAGTTGATTGAAGTTGGTGCGAGGTTCCAAAATGGGTATTGATTGCATACTTCATTAACAAATTAAGAAGCTGGTTGTTTCCTTTCAAATTTTATCAATTTGTTCATAACAGTTGATTGAACTTGGAGGGGAGTCCTAAAATGGGTATTGGTTGCATGCTTCATAAAAAAATTGATTTCATTTTCTACTCTGATGTTTAAAATTCTGTAGGATTCTTGCGAGTCCTTATTCTGGAACCGTATGTATCTGGAATTATCAATCATATGTACCTCCATGATTATGAAATGATTTATCACATTTTTATTCTTCTCTACTTTAATATCAGGAAAAATAGCAATGCTCAAGCTCACAACATAAATACAGGGCATGGAACAAAAAGTTTGAATGGCACAAAAGAAATGTTAGGCCCTGAAGTCTGAAACAATTTGCTGCATATATCAACCGTGCAAGCTATTTTGCTATGATTGCATTAGGTTTAGAAAGTTGATTGAAGAATAAGAGATTGGAAAATAAGAAAAAATTTAGAATTGGAAGCTTGCAGATATCAACTTTCTTTTAAATTATGGATAATACTTAAATTATGCTTCTGTTATGTTAAACAATATTCATCATTGAAAAGCATTGAGGAAATATTAGTCCTTTGTTGATTTATATGCAGTTATGCACCGCTAGGGTGACCATCATATGGAATCAGCTTTTTTGGAGGAGAAAGAATCTTCTCCGTTAAATTTCTGGAAGAAGCAATTATGTGTTTTCAAGAAAGGAAGAACTAAGAGTTCATGCCCTTCTTTTGATCATGTGACCTTAGGTTCTCTTAAGGAATGAATATTGGCATAGGGGGTGACTTGCATGGTTCTGATGTATCAACCTTTATATGGGCAAAATGTAGAGACGCACTGTAGAAATGTTACTGTATAACTCTCTTTTTCTTGGAGGAAACTTAATCTGTTAATTTACTGTCATGTACACAATCATGGTCTCAACTGAAACACCGGGCAATATTATCAGTGAAATTATTGTTGTACACATATATAAGATTACTGAAACTTTTGCCCTTTGTTTGTCCATGAATTTCTCTTCTTATGGGCATGCTATAGATATAAATAAATAAATGTGTTGACTGAGATCCCCATTTTTAGTACATAACTTTTTTGTTATACACTACATGGATATATTGCAGAAACCAAACTTTGTGATTCGAATAATTTATGAAAGCTTGATACTCTGACCATGCTCTAAATTTGATTATCATGAATTGACATTTCAAATTTTGCATTATATATTTTGTTTTGTTTTGTTATTTGAGTGAATACGTTAGTATCCCTTTGTGTATGAAATATGGACGTGGAGTTAGTTAACTGATTAGTAAAATTGTTCGATCTCCCGCCATAGCTTCTTTTTTGTCGATTTGATAAAGCTGGCGGTTTTTAACTTGGTGGGTGATTCTAGGGATGAAGCTGCCATCGATTGGCACTCGGAGGTTGATTTTGTTATCCTTTGGAATGTTATCTTCTTGAATTTGTTTTGGAACATTATTTTAATTACTTTGCTCAAATAATGTGTTGAGTTTATCATATGGTTCTCTTGATTTATTTTAGAAAATCTGAGACCTTGGCGAGGGACTGGCAGACATTGTATACTAAAAACTGGTAAACATGGTATAAATTATGATCCATATGCAAGATTGTTCAATGGGACATTATGATCCATAATAAAACCTGGTAGCTGCTAATAGCCTACTGTTTTGGTGCAGGAATGTGACATACCAACGATCTTAGGGCCGAAATGGCTAGGCTTCAGCAAGGAATGAGCCATAGGCAAAGAATGTTGGAGGCATGCAAGTATATGCTATTCGAGTTGCAGCGCCCAGTTAGACACAAAATTTGTGCAGCGTTGAATCATTCTTCTGATATATATGGTATAAATTATGATCCATATGGCAGTAGAGCTTTGAGTATTAGTTAAATCCTTTATTGCACAGAAACTGTGATATAGAACCATATCATTATCTGATATATGATTTTATAGATGGATAGTTTGGCAGTTGAGGAATACTCTTCATGTTGAGTTTAACATATCCTCAAACTTATAATGTATACTCGGTCTCAGAGATGAGGAACTATAAAATTATAACATGTGAATTATGGTTTCAAAATTTCAGTTGCTTTGTAGGTACATGTATATTCTCGGTCCAATTTCCTAATATAATTATAAATTGCTCAGGACACTACTGATATTATATAACTTGACCATCATATAGAATCAGCTTTTTTATATAACTTGAACATCACATTATAAATTGCTTTGTAGATACATGTGTTACTTTAAACAATGTACAGAAATGTCCTGAAGACCAAGGGTCCGACAGAAGAGGAGATGACTGTGAATCTCCTCTTTAGTTTATAATGGGAACTGGGACTGATTTCTACTCAGACAACATGCTCATCTTAAGCAGACTATATTATTTGATTCAAAGCAGCCACTCAACTTTGCATCCTCATTATTCAAAGCAGAACCTTATCAAGTCTTTACGACTCGATTTCAATTCTATGTATCCCTCAAACCTCAGGAAAATCACTTTAGGATAATTTGGAATCCACAATTCAAGTGACAATGTATCTGAGTAAACTAACATTTCAAACAGAATAATGGAAAATTTGGTGCTATTGAGGAAGTTGTGAGAGTGGAGAGGAGAAAGGGACCTCACATAGGAGAAGATTTTAATGTGATGCATGCTATGATAAAGGCATATTTTGGCTTCTTTTTATCTCTCTTATGTTGGGATCGGGTTCAAGTTTGACAGCCTTTGGGTTACAATGAGAATCATGTATTTGTCCATGATCAGCATATGTACTTTTTTATAATGTATAAGAGAATGTAAGACAGATTAGAATATTTACAATGTTCAAATCTTTGAGTGCCTTTTAAAATACCCCATCTGCTTTCTTTTGTTCCTTTTATTTTCAGAGATAAAATTTGTAAGTGGGCATATATAGTGATAAGATAATGAAATAATCTTTGCTTGGGGGTAAAATTTTTTTTGGCCATCAAATAGAGAATGCAGGATGAGGAGATAAGTTGTGTTGGCCTATAAATTAATTTGAACCTTACAGGGCTCAATTAACATATATTTAACACTTCACTATCACTACTGGCTTCAATTTTCATGATATTCAGCAGCTATTTATTTAAAAAGGTAGTCAAGCCCCAACATTTTTGTGGTTTGCTTCAGCAAGCAAATGTCTTTAGCCAAGAAAGAAGGGGGATTAGGAAAATTTTAAAGAGACAGAACAATAGTGAATCTTCCATGTACTTGGACGTGTTGGTAAAGGTTATATCTCTAAGATTAACATAAGGTATTCCCAAATTTTTAACATAGAATTTATTATTTAACATAGAATTTATTATTTAACATAGAATTCACAATTTAACAAAGAAATTCCCAATTTTTTAACATAGAATTTATTATTGTTGTTTGCATGCTCAGATATTTATGATAAAGGATGGAATCAAAATCCATGTTCTCAAAATAAATTTGAATTTTTTTAAAAAACATGAAGCCAATACAGAACCATTCTTAAGAGTACATGACCAAATTCCTAGAAATGATGGAATCAAAGGTATGCCACATTTAATTAAGTCATAAAACAATTAAACAACCATGAAGTTCAGGATGCATGGAAAACATAGAAAAAACAGGGGAACTAAATTTGGGGAGGAAACTTTAAAATTTTGTCGGGGAACTAAATTTTGGGGAAATAAATTTTAGGGGAGACTAAAACTTTAAACTTAAACTCGATTCTATGGGAAAACTAGATTGTGGGTAGAACTTCATCTGGAGAGAATTAAATTTTTGGGGCACAGAAATTTTTAGGATGAACTAATTTTAGTCAACTTCTCCGTCGATCTCCATTCAAAAGTCGCTTTTATGCAATTAGGGGTTTTCCCCAATTTCGTACTTTGCGCCTTCAAACTGAGTTTTTGATTTGCATTTTTAGATGATGGAATTGAAGCTTGCACCGCTTCAATCCAATACGTGCCAGGTGTCGAAATTCGTGGCGAAGCACATGAGCGAATACTATAAGCAGCTCCTAGAGAACAACTAGAGAACAACAAGCATTTTGCACACTGTTTTAGCTCCTGAAGACAGTCTTTTACTCTAGCAATGCGAGGTAATAACAATGTCCCGTTGTTGCTAACTTCTTTTTTTGCACACATTTTGGCAGTGTAATTTTACATTTGTGTCAGTTTCATGGTTCATCTACTAAGATTCATGTTTCAGCTTATCCTTCAGATGGAATGAGGATTTATTGACGAATCAAAACATATTCAGTTTCATGATATTTATGCATCGGTCTAATGTTGGGGATTGATCAGATAAGGTTCATGCATTTCAAATTGAGGTCATTTTCTCATCCTCCTATTCTTGCCAAGATTTTGGGCTTTCACGCATGCTTTGCTTAGTTTCTTGGACTTTCGGATTGGTTGCGATTTAAATTAACATTCGTTTAATAGGAAATTTCTTCATATGATGTATGCATGCCCATTCTCAAATTTTAATCTACTTTGTAGCTGAGCAACATAATTTTGGCTTATATGTGTGGTCTTCATCTCAATGCTTGAAATTGAGGGCAGTGGGAAAACATGGAAGTAGGATTAGAAAATAAGACTGCGTCATATGGACACAGGTGGTTATAACGACAACAAAAAATACGCATAGCTGGTGGGCATTTCATTATTAAAGCATATTTAAAATTTAGAATTGTGCATGTTTTCCATTATCAAGGTGGGAAAAGTATTATATAGTGAATAAATATAGTGGCCACATGGGATGACTCTGTAATTGTTTGAAAACATATATATGGATAATCTATCTGCCACTCGGCCTGATGGATGAAATAATTTCCTCTAATGTGTTGGTGGCCTTCCTGGAACATACTTACTTTTAAGCACGAGAAATGTCTGGACATGCGTTATAAATTCTGTGTGTGGAGTGAAGTTCGACTTCCTATTTGATGTTTTTCAGTTAGTTAATTATGGGGAAATGGCAGATTTACAATGTGATGTATGTTGCCTGATTTAAGTTTTCATGGATTTATAGGCTCTGATGTTTTGCAGGTGGGTAAAAGACAAATGTCTTGATAATGGCTAGTTAGTAGTTGAGGGTGTTCACCTTCATGTTACTGAAGGCAAGTAAACAGATGTTCAAGAGTTTTAAGACCATCAGAGTCCAGTTGAGACCTTCACGACGGTTGACGCAATATTTACAATTGGAGATTTCTACGGTAGTCAGTGTAGATCATAACTTGATTTTTATTTAAGTTGGAGATTTCTATTGTAGTCAGCGTATATTGTAACTTGATTTTTATGGTTCTCAATTATTATTGATTGCCACTTTTGGTACTTTTAAGGGCAACGGTTTACTAAAGTTATGGGCTTTAACTATAGTTTCTATTGTTACTATTGTTTCTTCCTACAGTTGATGGAAACATACAAGAAAAATTCTGTGGATGATTTAGTATATGTAGATAATGGTGGTGGTTTTTTGAGTAAATGAGGAGAGGCTTGGGTGGAGAAGCTTTTTTGGTAGATGATGATGGTTATCATGATTAATTTAATGGGGTTTATGCTGATGATGATGGTTATCATGATTGTGATCACGATGTAGATGGTGAATGAGCAAGATCAGAAGATAGAGGAGTTATTTACCACAAAAAACCATCCGGTTAAAAACCAGTTTTATTTGATTTCTTGACTAACTTTTTTGGGTTTCCAAATTTCCATTTTATTTCTTTTTTAGTCCTTTGCGTATGCAAAAAGGTGGTACCAAATCTTGATGGGAGAGAATTATAGTCTAAAATAGTTGTTTCAGGTATTGAATCAATTTACATTCCCATTTTATCACAGTTTTATGTTTAATCAGTTGTGAACTTTACTAATTAAATTAAGAAGGAAAAATCCCCACTTTTATGGTTCTTAACATTTTCTTCTCAACGTATCATCAGTGGAGACAGGTGACAGTGGTGACAGTAGCTATTTTCGACGCAAAACCAAACCTTGGAGGATATGTTCCTTGTAGGTCCCTACCACCATTAGCAACTGTTGGATCTCAATTGGCAACCAAAAGAGGAGGAAGAGTCGCAACACTAAAGCAAAGAATCCTAGCGATATGACGACATTAACAGTGCTTATATGTAGAAACAAAATTTTGGTTGTGTATATGCATCAATTTTGGGGCATAATAAACAGATAGATGCATATTTATATTAAGAAGTAATAATTTGGTTTTTTGTTTGCACCAAGAATGCAAGATTTTTGATTAAAAGTATGTTATGTGAATATCATAATCTATAATGGCTTTAATAAAATGATTATGATGATCACAGAGAATGATCTTTAAACAACATAATTACAAGTTATCTAATTCTATATTGACATTTTTTGTTACATGTTTAGCATCCAGTTAATAACCACATAAGCAAATCACAAATGCTTTCTATATGAAAATCTCAATAAAGCTCGAGCTTTTCAGATCTTATATATTGAAAACTTTGCAAACTATGAAATATGACTTTAACCTTATGCTCTTTAGGCGACAACAAGATCATATCTTATCGTAAAAGGAGAAGAGAAGGGGATGGAGAGAGATGAAAAAAGGGAACATAAAGTGTTCTTTTCCAATATATAGACATTTTTTACAATAAGAAGCTGTCCAATGCGCTCCTTTCTCACACCTTATATGAGGGAACAGGATTGTGCAACATAAGTATCTCCTGAAGAAACCACTGAGGAGCTCTTTACTCATTTATCTAATATACATTTGAGGGATGTTTTTGAATCGGTTTGCTGATAGGACAAACGGATAGGTAGAAAATACAGCTGAGATCGAATTTAGAGGAATAAATGGTTAGGTTGAGATTTTATGAAAATTTTGCTGAAAAACCTTAAAATTTTGAAAAACTAAAGTTCTTTGGGGAACTAAATTTTAGGGGAACTACAATTTTTGGAAAGAGAAAATTTAGGGGAGAAATGTAAAATTTTGAGGAGAACTAAATTTGAAAGAAGCTTTTGAGGGGAACTAAATTTGGATGAACTAAATTTAGGGGTGAACTAAATTATCCAGGTGAACTCCAGTTTGGAGAGACTAACATTTTTGGAAAGTGATAATTTTGGGGACAACCCATAAATTTTTAGAGAATTAAATCTAACTGGAACTAAATTTTTGGATATCTAAAATTTTTGGGGCAACTAAATTCTCTGAAGTGAACTAAATTTGAGGGAGAACTATATGTTTTTGGAAAATTTTGTGGGGAACGAATTCTGGACGTACCAAAATTTTGGGGAAACTAAAATTTTTGGTGGGAACAAAATAAAAATTATTGCATTTTAATTATTGTAGTCATTTAAAATTAGTGGGTCCTAGATTTTGTTGGGGGAATATTTTAAATAAACGGGGAAAATAGATTTTTGGCGAACTAAAATATTTGTGGGAACTAAATATAATTATTACGCTTTAATTTTTGATGTTCGTTTAAAATTAAGGAATCCAAGATTTTCAAGGTGAAAATTTCAAATAATCCGTGGCGTTAGTGCAGGAGTTAAATCTGTAGGGAAGTAAATTTTGGGTAACTAAATTTTTTGGGAGAATCTAAATTCTTTTAAAGAACTAAATCTTGGAAAGAAATAAACTTTTTGAATGGCTGCGCTTTAATTATTGTTGTTCATTAAAAATTAGGGGATACAAGATTTTGAGAGGTAAATATTTTAAATGAGCTGCGCCGAAGGCGCCCGCTAATTTTTTTAACGCTAATTTTTTGTGGCGCTGCGTCGAATTTGTTGTTCTGAGCCAAATTTGTACGGCCGCTTAATTTTTTACACTAATTTGTTGAATTTGTTGTTCCGTGCCGAAGGTTCCACACCGAAGGCACACATTAAATTTTTTAACGCTAATTTATTGTTCTGTGCCAAGAGTTTGTTATTTTACGTCGAATTTGTTGTTCCGCGCCGAAGGCGCCTGTGCCGAATTTGTTATTCCGCACCGAATTTGTTGTTCCGCACCGAAGGTGCCTGTGCCGAATTTGTTATTCCGCACCGAATTTGTTGTTCCGCACCGAAGGTGCCTATGCCGAATTTGTTTTTCCGTGCCGAGGGCACCCGTGTCGCTAATTATTTTTATTATAATTTGTTGTTCCGCGCAATTTTGGCTGTGGAAATAATTTTTTGGGGAACAAAGATTTTGCGGGGGAAAATCTTAAATAAGCCGTGCCCGCGGACACGGGTTATGACTAGTCTATATTATAAAAGAGGGATGTTATCAAGAGAAATTGGATAAGAGATATTGGAAAAGAGAAATTGGATAAGAGATATCTATATTATAAAAGAGGGATGTTATCAAGAGAAATTGGATAAGAGATATTGGAAAAGAGAAATTGGATAAGAGATATCTATATTATAAAAGAGGGATGTTATCAAGAGAAATTGGATAAGAGATATCTATATTATAAAAGAGGGATGTTATCAAGAGAAATTGGATAAGAGATATTGGAAAAGAGAAATTGGATAAAAGATATCTATATTATAAAAGAGGGATGTTATCAAGAGAAATTGGATAAGAGATATTGGAAAAGAGAAATTGGATCTATATTATAAAAGAGGGATGTTATCAAGAGAAATTGGATAAGAGATATTGGAAAAGAGAAATTGGATAAATGATATCTATATTATAAAAGAGGGATGTTATCAAGAGAAATTGGATAAGAGATATTGGAAAAGAGAAATTGGATAAGAGATATCTATATTATAAAAGAGCGATGTTATCAAGAGAAATTGGATAAGAGATATTGGAAAAGAGAAATTGGATAAGAGATATCTATATTATTAAAGAGGGATGTTATCAAGAGAAATTGGATAAGAGATATTGGAAAAGAGAAATCGGATAAGAGATATCTATATTATAAAGGAGGGATGTTATCAAGAGAAATTGGATAAGAGATATTGGACAAGAGAAATTGGATAAGAGATATTGGACAAGAGAAATTGGATAAGAGATATCTATATTATAAGAGAGGGATGTTATCAAAAGAAATTGGATAAGAGATATCTATATTATAAAACAGGGATGTTATCAAGAGAAATTGGATAAGAGATATTGGAAAAGAGAAATTGGATAAGAGATATCTATATTATAAAAGAGGGATGTTATCAAGAGAAATTGGATAAGAGATATTGGACATGAGAAATTGGATAAGAGATATCTATATTATAAAAGAGGGATGTTATCAAGAGAAATTGGATAAGAGATATTGGACATGAGAAATTGGATAAGAGATATCTATATTATAAAAGAGTGATGTTATCAAGAGAAATTGGATTAGAGATATTGGACAAGATAAATTGGATAAGAGATATCTATATTATAAAAGAGGGATGTTATCAAGAGAAATTGGATAACAGATATTGGAAAAGAGAAATTGGATAAGAGATATATATATTATAAAAGAGGGAAGTTATCAAGAGAAATTGGATAAGAGATATATGACATGAAAAAATGGATAAGAGATATCTATATTATAAAAGAGGGATGTTATCAAGAGAAATTGGATAAGAGATATTGGAAAAGAGAAATTGGATAAGAGATATCTATATTATAAAAGAGGGATGTTATCAAGAGAAATTGGATAAGAGATATTGGACAAGAGAAATTGGATAAGAGATATCTATATTATTAGAGAGGGATGTTATCAAAAGAAATTGGATAAGAGATATCTATATTATAAAAGAGGGATGTTATCAAGAGAAATTGGATAAGAGATATTGGAAAAGAGAAATTGGATAAGAGATATCTATATTATAAAAGAGGGATGTTATCAAGAGAAATTGGATAAGAGATATTGGACATGAGAAATTGGATAAGAGATATCTATATTATTAAAGAGGGATGTTATCAAGAGAAATTGGATCAGAGATATTGGACAAGATAAATTGGATAAGAGATATCTATATTATAAAAGAGGGATGTTATCAAGAAAAATTGAATAAGAGATATTGGACAATAGAAATTGGATAAGAGTGATGTTATCAAGAGAAATTGTATAAGAGATATCTTTATTACAAACGAGAGATGTTATCAAGAGAAATTGGATAAGAGATATCTTTATTACAAACGAGAGATGTTATCAAGAGAAATTGGATAAGAGATATTGGACAAGAGAAATTGGATAAGAGATTTCTATTATATAAAAGACGGATGTTATCAAGAGAAATTGATAAGAGAATTTGGACATGAGAAATTGGATAAGAGAATTTGGATATCTATTATATAAAACAGGGAAATTGAATAAGAGAAAATATAAGAGATGAGATTTTGAGGGATAAAAGAGGAGGTGGGGAATTTTGCACATACAACCCCGGTTTTTGTATTTTTGCCTATGGACCCTCCCCACACACACACCCACACTTTTTATTCTCACCCCTTCCGGCCATTTTATTTCCTGTTCTATGAAGATTTTGAATCGTATCCTACTAGGACAAAGCTTTGTCCTACATGGCAAGTTTGTCCTAGGTGGTAATGACAATTTTGGGGGACTTAAATTTTGGGGGAAAACTTAAATTTGGGGGGAAACTTGAAATCTTGTGGGAAAACTTGAAATTTGGGGGAACTTGAAATTTGTGGGGGAGAAAAACTCAGCCATTAAATAAACCGTGCCATATGGGCACGGGTAATGACTAGTATATATATATAGGTTGACTAGGATCCATTCGGATGGATCAAACATGCGGATCCATCCAAGTGGAATTTAAAGTTAAACAATGTAAATAGAAAATCCGACCGTTGGATGTCATCTAACATGTCTAAACTAGATCCAAACAAAATTTCAGCTAATTTGGACATGTTTTGCCCATGCATCAAGTGGTTGCAAAATTAGTCGATTTTATAACTATTCAAAAACATCGATTTTGTAACCACTTGATGCATGGGCAAAATGTGTCCAAATTAGCTGAAATTTTGTTTGGAGCTAGTTTAAACATGTTAGATGACATCCAACGGTCGGATTTTCTATTTACATTGTCTAACTTTAAATTCCACTTGGATGGATCCGCATGTTTGATCCATCCGAATGGACCCTAGTCAACATATATATATATATATATATATATATATATATATATATATATATATATATATATATATATATATATATATATGGGTAAAGGGATCCTAAGGTACCTCCTTAGATGAAAATCTAAGGAGGCGTCCCCATTTCACCCCATATCCTACAATTTTTTTGGAAATTTTTTTTCATGGGGTTGTTGTTCACATCATGGATGATTAACATACCAAATTTCAAGGGATTCCAATACTTTTTGAGCCACCTTCTACCCCTTACTATTTCAACGGTCTAAAAACGTGCTGAAAACCACACGAAGTTGCAAGGGGAAGATAGGGGCTCAAAAAGTATTGGAACCCCTTGAAATTTGGTATGTTGATCATCCATAAGGTGAACAATAAACACATGAAAAAAATTACAAAAAAATGTGTGAGATGGTGGGAAATGGGGGCGCCTCCTTAGATTGAATCTAAGGAGGCACCTTAGGATCCCTTTATATATATATATATATATATATATATATATATATATATATATATATATATATATATATTTATCTGGGTTTTCAAAAAAAAAAAAAAATATATATATATGGAAAAAGGGGATCTAAGGTGCCTCCTTAGATGAAAATCTAAGGAGGCGCCCCCATTTCCCCCCATCTCCTACAATTTTTTTGGAAATATTCTTTCATGGGGTTGTTGTTCACATCATGGATGGTCAACATACCAAATTTCAAGGGATTCCAATACTTTTGGGGCCACCATCTACCCCTTACAACTTCAACGGTCTAAAAACGTGCTGAAAACCCCACGATGTTGTAAGGGGTAGATGGGGGCTCATAAAGTATTGGAATCCCTTGAAATTTGGTATGTTGATCATCCATGAGGTGAACAATAAACCCATTAAAAAATATTTCAAAAAAATGTGTGAGACGGTGGGAAATGGGGGCGCCTCCTTAGATTGAATCTAAGGAGGCACCTTAGGATATATATATATATATATATATATATATATATATATATATATATATATATATGGGTAAAGTGTTCCTAGGGTGACTCCTTAGATTGAATCTAAGGAGTCGCCCCCATTTTCACTCATATCCCACATTTTTATTGGATTTAATTTTTAATGAGGATGTTGTTCACATCATGGATGGTCAACATACCAAAACTCAAGTCATTCCAATACTTTTAGAGCCCCCATCTACCCCTTGCAATTTCAACGGTATGAAAACGTGCTGAAAACCCCACGAAGTTGCAAGGGGTAGATGTGGGCTCAAAAAGTATTGGAATCCCTTGAAATTTGGTATGTTGATCATCCATGAGGTGAACAACAACCCCATGAAAAAAAATCCGAAAAAAAACGTGGGAGATGGGGGGAAATGGGGGCGACTCCTTAGATTGAATCTAAGGAGGCACCCTAGGAACACTTTACCATATATATATACTAGTATATAACCCGTGCCCTAAGGGCACGGTTCAGTTAAAATATTCCCCCCTCAAAATCTCGAATGCACTAATTTTAAACGAACAATAATAATTAAAACACAACCATTGTTATTTAGTTTCCTCCCAAAATTTAATTCTCTCTAGAGAATTTAGTTCTATCCAAAAAATTTAGTTTTCTCAAAAGTTAGTTCCCTACAGATTCATCGGTGCCCCCTAAGGGCACACCCCCTTAAAATCTTGGATCCTCTAATTTTAAATCAATAACAGTAATTAAAGCACAATAATTGCTCTTTAGTTCCACCTATTTATTTTAGTTTCCATCTAAAATTTAGCTACACCCTTCATTTAGAATATTCTCCCCCACAAAATACATTTTAGCTTTGAAGATATTGTTTCCTATGTTGGTGATTGAGAAATTTAGGGGTTTAAAGAAAAATTTTGATATTAAGCTCTGTACATTTATTATGTGTTGGTCAAAACTTAGAAGGCATCTTGTTTGTCATAAGTTCGATTTATTTCTAAAGCACAGTTACATTGTTATTGGGAATGATCAACATTTTGTTCTTACAAATTCTTTATAATTTTTTAGTTGGGAGTAAATTGGGGTAGCAACAGGTGGTAGGTTATCAGTTGCATTTATATATAACCTTTCATTTAGGGAGGATGAAAAAAGTCTAAATTTCTGCAAGGGGGTGATATTTGGACAGAGAGGAATGGAGTTCATATATTAGATTTATGAAGGTGAAATGATTGCATTTTGGGTGATGCAAAGATGATTTTGAGCTGTTGTGTGCACTTAAAGGAAGAATAAATCAATTGAATGTTAAGGAGACATAAACTGGAGTGCATCTGATTCTTCTGTATTATTGCAAGAAAAATAGTTAATTATATATAGAAGTATTAAATGATTAAATGCAATGTTATAGTTTCTTGTTCATAACACGTAGTGATATATTCAATATGACAAAGCATTTATACAAATCTGAAGGAAGGCTACACGATTTTCCCCCTACTTTTTCCCCCTTGTTGGTGCACCTCTATAGCAGGCATATTCTTTAATTAGTCCCTACATGAAATGCCTCCCAACAGCTTCCTTTTTTTGGACATTATACATTTATGAACCATTGTCTTCAGTAGGGTCTCGCCTTGACCATGTACTATGTAACACCAATTTGCACTTTGGATTTCTGTTTGCATTGGACATTTATGAGTTTCAGTTTGCTCGAGCTTTCCTCAGCCTTGGGGAATTTGAAGGTTTCCTGGTTACACGTGCTTAAGTTGCATTACCAATATGGTATGCCTGCCTACAATTCATCCATGCCTTTGATCTATCATAAAAATAATTCCATTTACATGGTTTTGTTGGCAAACAAATGCAGTATCAATTGATATAATGTTTTTTAAACACCCTAAATGAAGTTCACATCTAGTTGATGCACTATCATAAAATTTTGGTTAATTCATTAATTCTCGGATATAGTTAATTTTGAGTTGTGCTCTATCCTCGCACCATCTCTCATGGCATGCAAGTTTGGTATTACATCCATGGGAACTTTTTATCTTAACTTCACATGAACTATATTTTCTAGAGCATAATTTGCCATAATTGATACAGTTAGGTAAGATTAGTTTAATGATGAGCCATAATTGATACAGTTTGGTAAGAAACATAAGTTTATTGGATACTTAGCAGTAATAATGCAAAATAAAATATGATGGCTTAGTTGATAGTTGCTCATGATCCTAGAGGCTTACTTATTATTAGGTGCAGAGCAGTCTTAGCATGCATGATTACAGATCCGTCCCATGCGAATCCTGCTCAACAGTCGAAGAACCACTGTCGCAAGTTATCTCATCGTGGAGAACATAATCATCGCATTCCAAATGATGTATGGAAAAGGTGCGGAGCAGCCGCGCTGCTGAAGCTGAATCCTTCGACTTCCAATCTTTCTTTGTCATCAGCTTGTTATAGAGCAGTGTTATCAGGTGAGCACTGCCGAAACGTTTCTTTGCTGCAATTTCATTTTCCATCTGAAACAGTTCATAACACCACAACACAAACCATGAAAAATCGACACCAAGCCACAGAAGATATCATAGATCACTTTTGTATCAATCAAATTATATGCATATCTAAAAATCTATTTGATTAAAGAAATTTTTTTGTTACATATACCTGTAAATTTGAAAGATCACTTTGCTCCGATGTCAAAATTTTAGTTCCTACAATGAAAAAAAAACAGGATGAGCGAATATTATACCAACAAAAAATGCTTTACATATTGTTGAACAACAGAGAAAGTACTCACCTCCTCCGCCCTTCTCATCGGCATTTCTTCTGTGAGGGAGCATCTTCTCTTGTGGCGATGCCGATCAAAGTCTAGAAAATGAAGCAAGCCCCACATGAATCGTGAATGATGACTATCGTAGTATGCAGTAGAACCATGATGCCCCAAAAGCTCAGCTACCATATGATCATGCTTTCCTATAGCCAAACAATTCGATCAT
The DNA here is from genome assembly GCA_030789695.1 of Scilla litardierei. Lineage (NCBI taxonomy): Eukaryota > Viridiplantae > Streptophyta > Magnoliopsida > Asparagales > Asparagaceae > Scilla > Scilla litardierei. The sequence goes on along the minus strand of CM061136.1, from coordinate 55,399,653 downwards.
CAAACTCAAACACAATTCTAAAAACTCATTTTTTTCTGGCAAAATCTCGTAAAAAGCCACCATTTTTGGTTTCAACTCGACTCAATCATGTCTCCACTCTACATCTACAACTTTGACCACAACCTAATAATAAGTAAGCCTCTAGGATCATGAGCAAAGCTATCAACTAAGCCATCATATTTTATTTTGCATTATTACAGCTAAGTTGCCAATAAACTTATGTTGCTTACCTAACTGTATCAATTATGGCTCAATATTAAACTAATCTTTGTACTGCATTTGTTTTATAGGCAAATATGGTATTGGATTAATGGGTTTGTGGTTTGGAAATGGGACAAATTGTGAAACCATCAATATATTTTATTTTCATGGAAGCATCACTCTAGCAATTTAATCTCTTTTTAGCTCTACATAAAAACATTTTAAATATCAAAATAATTCTAATTTCATCTTTTAACCCGGGTCAGGTAGTCATCCAGAAAATAACAAAATAAAGCTACCAGACAAACATAATTCCATACATGTTTAAGAGTACCAATTCAAAATCAACATACATTGTTGTCAACCTCAAGCAGATAATTATGCAATCTTGCAAAATGAATGACAAACACAGCCTAGAAACTAAAGAAGTGGAAATTTTCCACATGGTACCAATAAAATGAAGTTGAAACCTAAAGCTACCGATAAGGTAAGGCAACAACTAAGTTGTGTGTGCCATGATCAAACACCATCATCAACAAATATCCTCTTCGACACCATTCAACTGAAACTGAAAACACAAAACTCAAAACCAGTTTGCAGAACTCAAAACCACAACATACCAACATGAATAAATATAGTTAATAAAACAATAAGGGAATGCGTATTGAGCTAAATGTTTTTCAAAGAAGTCCTTATTGTATATGACAGATACTTGATATGCAAGATTAAAATGTATCCCTAAATCACAAGCAATGCATATTGAGCATATTGAGCTAGAAAAGCATACCTTGCCAGTTATCCTGCTGTACATGGATATCATGCCTTCAAAGTGTGTTGATGCATCATAACTCTATGCAATGCTTGATAACATTCAGGAACATGTGAGACAAAATCCAATGTTTTGCGCATACATACCAGAGTATAAGCATACTTCTACTCATTTAAATTTGTCATCTTCTATTATTTGTTTATTCTCATGATGGTTTTCCTAGTGATGTTAGTGGATGTGAGGAGAGTTCTGGAATCTGCAAGCATGAAGGGGAAGTGGTAATATGGCTTCTGAACCACCAAAGCATATCAATAAAATATAGTTATATCATCAAATGTAGTTAACTTCAATTATAGTTATATTAATCAGGGTTGATATGAACATGAACACATAATTGATAAGAACATCAACTCGTAATAAATAGCCATTCTAATTTTATTCGTTTATAGAATTTAGGAGCAACGATATCAGAATCCGGTGACCCCACCACAACTGCCTACTTATACAGCAATCTTCTATGTTTGTCAACCAGTGTTTATGTATCTACAATAATGGCCAACATTTAAAAATTAGGATGTATAACAATAATATCTGAGTAATAAAAGAGAGAATCAGTACAAAGTTTACACACCCAAATGATTCAAATTATAGAATGTTGAAACTAAATAACAGAAGCAACATACAGAAATAAGGGGGGTATTATACTAATAACATCCATGTAAAACTAACTTCTATTCATCAATCAAGTATAGTATCTGGGACACTGATGAATCAGCTAAAATTAAGTCTTTATATGTTAGTTAATACCTTATCAAAGCGGTCAGGCTGTTCTTTTTCCACGGCATGAAGAGCCAGCAAGCGGCTACATGGTCACAACCCACTGCTTACTAACCAATGGTTCAATAATCTGATTATTTCAAAAATTAATATATGAAAATTTGGAAAGGAAATATCATTTTGTTAAAATATTTTTAGCAATAAGAGATGGATAATATTTTATCATACTTTACCACCACGTTGGGACCGAGGAACTCGTAAAGTATAAGGCTCATATTTTACTGCCAGACCAATCTCTTCAAGACTGCCCATAATTCCTTTCGAGACTCAAATCTGTCAAGCCCACTGGGAGATGGACATATTAGAAGGCAATACAACATAATTAAATATCTTCTATATACAAATAGTTAATGACTAAATTAGTTCAAATCAATATTATACCAGCAACCTCGTTAAGAGTCTCTTGAAATGAGGAAGAGCATTCTAATTATTAAAAGGGGTGCGCACACGCACACACACAAAACCCAATTGTACACACATTTACTCACAACTACCTTAGTAGTTCGGTCTACTAAAAAACCTTGCAATATATGGTAACACCTCTGTTTTGAGTCTGACAGATTAATTAATGGATGCATTTTGATCTTTTCTCTATACCGTTTGCATTATCATAATTAGATTATGGTTGTAGTAGGCACTTTGTTAATCACTATCTAATGGATGAAACATTAAAAAGCAACAACCTTGCTGATTATTGAGCTTCTGAAGGGTTACAACCATGGATCAAGATCAAATAGAAGAAGTTAGATATTTATTTCCAAACTCAAATAGTAAGATATATAAATGAAATTGCTATGTGCTTTTTGTTGTGCCTTATAAAAAATCAAGTTAAAAACATCAATCTCTCAAAATCCAAATTCTAACATATAAAGGATTTTCATGTAACATGATAGGAAAATTATGATCAAATTAAAATTGGAAAACTTTTGTGTGATTATGATAAGAAGAATGGACTATAATTCAAAATGATGGGCAAGCATAAACTTGGAATGATGAAATTAAACTTGAGTTTATGAAATACTTCATTCATACTCCGTAGAATGAATGCAATGAACTCGTCATATGTAATCCTAATTGCTATGAACTGTGCTATGAAAAGAAGCTACGAACTGTGAACTGTGAACTGTGCTACATAAAGCTGGTTCAACTTCTCCTTGTCATCAAATGCCATGTTTGGCCAAAACGGGTTGGTCACGCTTAAGATTCAAATATACTCTAAAAAGATTAATGAAAAATGAAATCTTTGTGATTAATACTTCTTGCGGGAAGTTAGAAAGTTTATCATTGAAGAATAGACATATATACCTTTGTAAGGTATGATGTACACATATGTGATACATAACTTGAAACAAAACCATGCAACTAAACATACTGGAACTTGTCGAACTTGAATGTCAAACTGAAACCTAGGTCGTAAACCTTGATTACCATGTGAACACTGGAATATCCATGAATACCTTATATGTTATGGTTTATTGGTCATAATGTCCATAAACTGGTTCTGAGATGATAGACCCATGAATGCCTCTTCTCCGAATGATTTCTTGAATTTTTTGCCTTTTGTTTTCACAATCTGATGCCATCTTGCTCACTGTTCTTTACATTCTGATCTTTTTTGCAATTAAAAAACATGGGTATGAGATGTGGTGACCTCCCCAAGTCTCATTACTATAAATCTATTGTGATCATCATCATGTTATTATCATCTGATGATCCAACGGCATGAGACTGACATACTGATGTTTATGCTATTTAAATGACAGCTTGGCATTTAAAAGATTTTTTACTCTTTTATCATATTCTTATTGATCAAAATCGCAAGATATGCTCATGTCCCTCATGAAAAGAAAATACCCAACACATAAAAGATTAATTAATGATTCAAAATACCGGAGATATCATCATTTAATAAGAGAATATGAAGATAAATGTTGATATTAAGTTCTTAACTGCCCCAATACAGGTCGTCCATTCCATCATGTATTTTGATCATCAGGAAACCTGCAGCAGAATAACCAAATCAAAAATCAGATTGAATATCAATCAGCGCCAAATAGGTAAATTTAAAATTTTAAAAATTACCATAATGATTAGCAGAAATCTGAGTCTTAGCATGCATGATAACCAACCAAACCTTGCAAGTTTATTTTAAATGACATACAAATATCATTCATAAAACATCAATTTAAACTATGCAAGACCCCTCCTTATCTTTGTCACCACCATCACTATCCACAAACATCTTCTATATTTTTAACCTTATGCAACCTAAGTAACAATTTCAGAGAAGAAATTCTATTTTTAACATTACATTTTTGGAGGCAAAATGATATTTTAACAATCTTGAGAAGTTTTTAATAAGGAAAATGATTCTGAGAAGTTGTGTACTCTTCAAAATATCATCCCTACAAAATCCCAATGTCAGTCTTAAGAAAATAAATCAAAAACTGCTGAGAGGTGAGTTGACATACCAGAATTGGTGGTTATATAAACTGCATTCTTCATCCCTATAGTAATTAAAATAATTACTATTGCAGGCCAACGATTTCATCGTTCATCCTAATGGGTTTGCTCGTTGAAGACTTGTGGAATTGCTTGTGAACTGCAGTCTTCATCCCAAAGGAATGAAATGCAGTTTAGCCCATCGAGCAAATTAAGAGTATTTATTTGGAACAAACAAAATCAAGAGAATTGGTGCCAAAATGACCAAAACTAAAACTAACAGATCTGAAGAAAATTTTAAAAACGACTCTGAAAAAAATTTGTAAAACTAAATAGCTTCTATATCTGAATAAAAACCATGTACAATATGCATGTTTTATTCATTTGGGTCCTAACATCTATTTCCTTGTGTTTATGAAACCCAAATTAATGCGTTGGAAAAAAAATCTGTTCAGGCACAAAGGGACCAAAAGTAAGAGATGATATTTATATTGAGAAAGAGCAACCATCATGATTTTACTGAACATACCCACTGGCACAACATACTTATTTATAATCTACATATATATAGAAAGAGCTTCTGGCTAAAATGGCAAACTGCCGAAATCTCTGCATTGTGAACTCCATATACTCAACAAAAAAATTTACAAACAAATTGAAATAAGTGATGTACATCATGCAGTTAGCAAGCAGATGACAATAGCAAGCATAAGTAAGTATATTACCAAAATTATTCCGTATAGGCCCAAGCACAAATGGCTAGCAAGAACATAATTGCCGATATACTGAAGAAGATTTTTCGACTTCTATATACTCAGGGCTTTCACCTGAAGAACTTATATATATGTACAAATCTTTTGTGTTCATTTAGATCTGCGCTTGAATGAAAGTATCTTTTGTGTTCATACAGAATCTGGGTATTTGCTGTAGTCCAATATATCTCGCAGAAGTAATTCACAATGTATGCTACCTGCAAACTCGAAATACTAAAAGGATGAGGAAATATTATGCTACCTTTTTCCTCTACAGATTTCCAAAATCCTCTACAGATTTCCAAATATATCAAACCTTAAATCGTATGCTACCTTTTTCCTGGGGAATGCTTGCTAAAAATGTTAGCGTGGCATCATCCTGAAACAATTTCTCTAAAAGCAGAATATTTTTAAGAAGAAAAATATGCAGGGGTATCCAACACATGTAAGAAACAAACGAATTCAATAGTCAGAAAAATATTCAATGTTTTAAAAATCGAAATTAAAAACAATGATCCAAGAGAGACCCGCAATTTCAACAAAATGCGATAAAGATGACACCTTTCTTGGTCGGCGGTGTCCCAAATCTGGGCCTTGACACCAATCGTGGCCTTGACCCCAACCGTGGAAGCCGGTGCCGTGGAAGCTGCCGTTGTGGGCTTCTTTGGAGCGAAGGACCGGCGACCTGCCGTTGAGCTGCGTCGTTGCCCTCAGAGCCAAAAGAAAGAGTGAGGGAGACCAAGGGGGAGGGAGTCGGGATCAGAGCATGGAGAGGCAGGGTCGCAGGGGGGTTGGGTGAAAGAGAACAAAGAGAGCGGGGCTGCGGGAGAGAGATCTGAGAGACGGGAGACAAAGAGATCCCCTTTTCAAATTATGTTCTCTGTGCATCGGCTGCCATCAATCCACTTAAAAGTTATTCCCCCCCACCAAAAGTTTTGGGGTTTCAAAATTAAAACATCCCCTACTTTTCTTCCCCCAAAAGTTAATTTCCCCCCAAAAATTTTGTTTCAAACTTAAAATTTCAAACTCAATATCTCTTCACATATCCAATTTCTCTTATCTTATCCAATTTCTCTTATCTTATCCAATTTCTCTTATCCAAAAACCCATGATAACATCCCTGTTTTATAATATAGATATATATATATATATATATATATAAGGGATCTAGGGTGGCTCCTTAGATTCAATCTACGGAGGTGCACCCATTTTCCCACATCTCCCACAATTTTTTTTTGAAATTTTTTTGATGGGTTTGTTGTTCACCTCATGGATGATCAACATACCAAATTTCAATGTATTCCAATAATTTTTGTGCCATTTACCCCTTGCAACTTCAACGGTCTGAAGCCATACTGAAAAACCCATGAAGTTGCAAGTGGTAGATTGACGTGCGTTTATATTTCAAATATTCACGCACGTTTTCTTTTGTGTTTTTCCGTTATTTTCCGCCGTCTCGTATCCGTTTTCTCGTATTTTCTTGTTTTCTTTCACTCTTCAGTGTTTTTGTATGTTTGCAGGAGTTTGCTGGCATAGGGGACATAAAATGACGATATCATAAGTCCCCGGAGTAACGGGAGGAGTCACGCATGATCCAGGGGATCAAACGACGAAGATCGCCATCTTTCAACCCCCACCCGATCGGTTGGACACAGCCAACCGATCGGGTGATGCACGCGTGCACGACCCGGTCAGCCGTTGAAGCAACGAAAGTGTCAACCGACCGGGTCGCCGACCGGTTCAACCCGACCATTCTCTCTGGAAATTGGAGCTAAAACTCAATCGATCGGGTGATCTTCACCCGATCGGTTCTCCTGTAGCCGTTTTCCCGAAGAAGATGACCCGGAGAGCTCACCCGACGGCCGGCTGACCGTGCCAAAATGTTGCAAGTCTCTGTCTTTTTGGGCAAAAATTCCAACCGATCGGTTAATTTATCAACGATCGGTTCACCCGATGAGCTCAAGATCCAAACGACGAGCAGCTTCCATCAACCGACCGTGTCGCCCGACCGGGTGAAGTGCTGAAGATTGCTGCCGAAGTTCGCAGCAGGTCACCCGATCGGGTGATTCTTCACCCGATCAGGTGATGTCATTTTCTATAAATAGAGGCCCTAGGTTTCCAGAAATGAGAGAGTTGTTATTTTTGCTGTTTTTTCTCTCTCTTGACGGCTGTAATTTTCTAGATATTTGTAAGTTGTTTGATCTTTACCAAACTTTAATATAGTGTTATTTTCATTGCTCTTACTACTTTTCAATCGCCTGATCATGCTTTTAACGGTCGATTTTCATTTAGATTGCTTTTTACCTAATATGAGTGAGTAGTTCCCAAATCTGGGATTTTGGTGGAAACCCCTTCGTGGGTTCTCCCTAATGTGTCCATAGGACTAGGAAATCAATAAGAATTAGGAATCTATCGGTTACGCAGGGTGTTTCATTGTCATCGGCGGGAAAAATACCGCCTTTGACCATTGGGCCAAGGGGTAATAAACTTGGCGGTTGACTCCCTAGCCATAGCTCACGCCATTAGTGTAGACGTCGAATCCTAGGTGCAGCAGCGGCAGGACGAGATGTTGGGAGTTATCGTTGCGAGCTTAGTGCTCTCGGAGTCGTTCAGTGTTAATGGACATGGGAATGCCCACTGACGGAACCCGGGAAGTCCGGCGTATCATCCTGGGCACCGATCGGAATATCGGGCCCATGGGACGCCGGTATCACTCTCAGAGGCAACGTCTCACCATTAGACCCTAATTCCGATCGTTATCCCATCTGTCGGCCGTATTGGCGAGAATCGCACGATAGGGTGGAAACCGAATTCCTGGGTTTCCCTTTATATTGTTTATCCCTCGCATTCTATTTTCTGTGACAACCCATCTACCGATTCGGGCTGGCTCACCCATGGGGTGAATCCGGTCCTTTCTGACGCAAGCACAACCTCGCCTCCCTGAGTTCGACCCCCAAGCCACACTACAACACAGTGCGCTTGCGGTTATAAATATTTAAATCTCATGCCCCCAACCATATATTGCACACATCTGACACGCACAACGCGGGGGACGTCAAGCTTTATGGCACCGGTGCCGGGGAGGCAACGTGCTTGTTATTTTAGGATCTCATGAACCCTTGAGTCTAGCTCTCATCTCTACCTCGTGATAATTTTTGCATTCGTCTTTTTCATCTTTCATTTTCACTTTCTTATTTTTATTTTCTATTTTATCTGTTTCTTTCCCACTTTTCGGTTCACGGGTGTTTGTTGCTTTTAATGCGCAAGAACAGAAGGAGTCTTGACGACTTGATTCATGTTGATCCTGAGATAAACGCCACCCTAAGGCGTCTGGCCGCAGAAAAACGAAGAAGAGAATAGCCCGAAGACATGGGGGAGAACACCCCATCGCACAAGTCCCTGCTGGAGTACTCGATGCCATCCATCGAGTCCACCTCCGCCATTCGTCCTCCTGCTATTACGGCGCAAAGCTTCGAGCTGAAGCCGTCTTTGGTGACATTGATCCAACACGATCAATTCTCGGGGGCACCCATGGAGAGCCCCATCGAACATTTGGACTCCTTCTTGGAGAAATGTGACACCTTCTGGATAAATGGTGTCACAACTGAGGCGATCCGTCTGAAGCTATTCCCCTTCTCTCTGCGGGATAAGGCCAAGCTGTGGCTTAGGAGGAAGGACCCAAATACATTTAACACTTGGGAGAAGCTTTCAAATGCTTTTCTGACGAAGTTCTTTCCTCCAAGGAAGACCATGAAGCTAAGGAGTGAGATCTCCTCCTTCTCCCAGGCCAGCTACGAGTCCCTGCATGAAGCTTGGACAAGATATAAGGAAATGCAGCGAAGATGCCCTTACCACAAGCTTCCCAAGTGGCAGATAATTAATATGTTCTACAACGGATTGAGGGATGATTTAAAATCTTCGATGGACGCTGCGGCTGGAGGGTCCTTCATGTCCAGAAGTGAAGAAGATGCCGGGAACATATTAGAAAATATGGCATCGAACAATGAGCTGTGGTGTGATGGGAGAGCCACACCTAGATCTGTGGGGCATCCACAGGGTCGAGGACGTCGACAAATTATCCAGCAAGTTTGACTTGCTGTCGACCCAGATCTCCGCGCTAATGGTATGAGCCGGTGGTGCCGGCTCACAACAAATTGCGGTGGTGGAAGCAGAAGTCATGGGGGACTTCGAGGGTGGTGACATCTCACCACCGTTGGACCAAGCGAGTGCACTATTCTACAATCCTACGGGAAATGCGCCGTACCCACCACGGACTAGCTCCAACCCAGCCTACTCTCCGAATAACCGGAATCATCCCAACCTTAGCTACCGGGCGCCCTATCAGCAGCCTCCCCCTCAGCAGCAGCAACAGCTAATATATCACCCGGCTAGGCCTCAGCAGCAGCAGTTTCAGCAGCAGCAGCCTCCACAACAATAGCAACAATATGCTCCCAGGAATCAGCAGCCCATTCAGTAGCAGCAGCAATTTGGCCAGCAGAGGGCCATCTCTCCGGTTGAGTCCCTCTTGACTCAATACATAACCAACCAGGAGAAGATAAATCTGAACCTGGAAATGGGGCAGAGGGCTCTCACGGACCAAGTAACCTAGTTGGGGTTACAAGTGGCGAACCATTCAAGGTCGAAAAATCTATTACCGCCACAACCTGAAGTGAACCCAAGGGGAGCAAACCAGACGTTGGCGCTCACGCATGAGCATGCGAATGTGTCCGTTATCGTTTTGAGAAGCGGAACACAAATCCCCACTAGAGTGCCCCCCAAGGAACCGGAAGCACCATTGGTCGTAGAGCGACCAATTGAAAAATTGAATGATGACGGTGCTTCGTCGCCAAAACCAACGACTCCGGAGGGAGTCCCTGAAGAGGAGAAGAAGAAAAACGAGGAAGGGAGCCTCAAAGTGTTCATACCCGTTGTGCCTTTTCCACAACGGCTAGCCCAAGCCAAGATAGACGAGAAGTATGGCAAATTCTTTGCCATGGTCAAGGATCTAAGCTTGCAAATCCCTTTCCTCGAAGCTATCGAGACGATTCACTCCTACGCAAAATTTCTAAAGGATTTGGTGACAAGAGGGTCCAGAAAAGAGAAGGTCGTATTGACGGCAGAATGCAGCGATCTCATTCAGAGAGCGAATCCGCCCAAGCTTAAAGACCCAGGGAGCTTCTTTATCCCTTGTGCGATCGGGGAGGTAAAGATCCATCGTGCGCTCGTCAATCTTGGAGCGAGCGTCAGTTTAATGCCCTTGTCACTATATAAGAGGATAGGGATGGGCGATTTGGAGCCCACCGGTATGACCATACAGCTTGCAGACCGTTCAGTCAAATATCCGGTGGGAGTTGTAGATGACCTCCCTGTCAACGTAAGAGGGGTGCATGTGCCGGTGGACTTCGTTGTCATGGACATGCCTGAAGATGTGCACACCCCCATCATCCTTGGATGGCCTTTCCTGGCCACTGCCGGCGTATTAATCGATGTAAAGAATGGGAAGCTTTCCCTTAACGTCGGCAACGAAAAAGTTGAGTTTGAGTAAGGGTTGTCAATGAAGCACCCCGATCTCCCGGATGATCCAAGATGCAATGTGCTGGAGTTAGAAGAAGAGACAGCTGTGGAAGCAAGCTCCTGGGAAATTCTTTCAAGAAATCCCCCTGATAGCTTGGGGGACTTAGAAGAACCAGTCGGCCTGAAGAAATATGACGTTGCTGAAAAAGCGGATGCGGCACACACGGACCCTTCCGGATTTCAAAAGCTCCTCCGATGAGGAGGAAAGGGAAAGATCCCATGGGGCTCATCGGTGACGAGATCCGAATCCTGAAACGAGTGGCGGTGGACGCCAACATAAGGGAGAAGCCTCCGGATTCCATCAACAAAGGGAGGAACGTTGAGCAAGTTTTCTTGTCGCCGTCGACGACACCGAAGGGTGCCAACTCTGAATCTGAAGCTATGTCAACTTTAGGGCATCACCCCTGTCCACCTTGAGTATCATCTACGGGCGTCGAGCAAACGACGTTAAACAAAATCGCTTCATAGGAGGCAACCCATGCTTTAAACTTTTATCTTCATTTTAAGGATTTTTATTATATTTATCTTTTCTATTTTAATAATTAAATTCAGCCACGGGATCATCCGTCGAGAAACTTAGGCCATTCGTGAATTTTTGCAGGAAACAAGCCTTCACCCGATCGGGTGCCCTATCAACCGATCGGGTGAGACGTATCAGACGATGGCCGTATCTGTTCTCCAACGAACCGGTCGGGTGAAGCAATGTGAGACCGGGTGGCTGACCGTGTGAGCTGGGCCAATGTCTCGGGAATTTTGGGAAATTGATCAACCGATCGGTTGATACAAAGCGTGCTCGGGTGATTGACCGGGTGAGCTGTACTAAACTTTCGGGAAAAAGTGTGAAGCGGCCACCCCATCGGTTGAGTTCTTAACCGATCGGGTCGCTTGTAGCCTCTTTTCGGCAAATTTTTCGACCTAAAAGTCAACCGATCTGGTGACATTTCACCCGATCGATTCGACTTAAACCCTATAAATAACCCAACTCCACTCGTTCATTTCCCCCACGCCCGATATCGATTCTCTCTCGACGTTTCGACTCCTCCGAGCTCCAACCGACGCCGTTTCTCCCTCAACCGACCACACAACTCCCTCCGTCGATCTCCCAACCCTCTATCTACATCTCTCCATCGATCCACCCCCCGCCCTCTTCGATTTCACCCACATCAAAGCCCTATTTTCCGCCCAAACCCCCCTACCATTTTCGAAATTTTGCTGAAAAGAAGCGTCGCGGCTTCACACTTCCCCTGTCGCATTACGTTGGGACATCTATGAGCAAGGATCTTCGTCTCGCTTGGGTAACTTCGCTCATTAGCTCAATTTTATATTTTGCCCTAGATTTTCATTTTGCTTAATTGCCTGTGCTTGCATACACACACACACACACGACTCCTCCTGTACAATGCCTCCACACCATGCTAGACCTGCCAACGCTGGCACGTCCAACCCTAGGCCTACCTGGTGCACTCGTCGCACACGATCCCCCACCCGAGCCACCACCATCACCACTTCATCCACCACCGCCGCCCCACGCCCCTCTGACCCCATTTACATAGGTGACACCGAATACTAGGTGACATTCTGTGACGTCGACCAAGCTGACCGGTTCATGGCCATGCTCCTCCTAGCAGGAGTTGGTGGTGAGGCAACTCAGCAGTCAGTCGAGCGTGACCTACTCGTCCTTCAAAGCCTCATGCGTCACATTCGTACTGACTCACCCGATGATTTCAAGCCTGACATTCCACACCCCACCACTCCTGGTCCACAGCACAGGGCCCCATCACCACCCCAAGAGGGTGGTGCCTCTGCTTGATATATTCCCATCCAGTTTTTGCCTCCCCCTATTTTTAGTGCCCATCTGTCTTTGCGGAGCCCTGTCATGCCTAGCTTGGGGGGACGTCATTTTTGTTGGAGCTAGATCCTAGCCTAGAGGGGGGTGAATAGGCTTATAAAAATAATTCGTGCAACCTACGAATAAGCACACGCAGTTATAGCAGCAACAGGGTAAATAAAAAGCAGACACATAGTACACAACAGATTTACCCTGGTTCGGTCGTCCCAATGACCTACTCAAACCACCAAAGCAGATACTAGTATTGAATAGCGTAATAGGTACAAAACCACACGTTAGAGCACGCTCAGAGAACCCTCTACATCTATACACTCGCCAGTCTCTCAGTACCCCACACACAGTGTTTTCTCTCACTATCAATCCTAGTAATGCTTTCTACCAGCTAGTCCCAAACTAGCTGGGTCTCACTTGTCTAGTCCCAACCAGACAAGTCCCAAAATAAGCACAAAATAAATGGTAAAGTTTCCCCTACAGAGAACGTTACACTAAGACACGAATAAAAGAGGTTAATGGTTTAGAAATGCTCAGTTCGTGTCCGTGTAGGCGTCTCTGTCAATGAGCACATCGTCAGCTCCAATCTGACGCAAACGGTGTCTCAATCTGACTCCTGGATGTCATGTTGTGCATTGGTCTGTGCGCAAAGCAGCTGCAGTTCAAATTCAATTAAGCTCGGTCGGTGCACACAGCAATTCCAAATTATTCTGATTTCCACGTGAGCAAACAAATCTCTTCGCTTGGGCTCAAATAATTCAGTATGCATGCAACGCCACGTCAGCGGGTGAGATTCGCGTGTAATACCAAATCGTCACCGTCGATTCAATTTGAAGGAGCAATCTCAGCCGTCCGCTTCACTTCATTTCACCTCTCGTCGGTGACGTCAACCTCCGGTGCTTCGACTTCAAGAGGCAGCAATGAATCAGCAATCTCTCTTCGGCGACGACTGCTTCTGACTTCGACGGCGACAACAGTTCTAGGGGCACGGTCGAAGTTCTATGTTGAGTGATGTCGACGCCGGCAGTGGCGACTCCGACTTCTTCTTCTCTTGATGGCAGACGACGAGTTCTCATTTTCTTTGGCGAAAACAGCAAGCACGATGGCGAGCGGCGCTTTTCCTCGACGACTACCCACGGCAACGGCTTCGATAACCCTCGCTTCACTCAACGGCGACAGAAACTCGATTGCAGTGGCAGCTTCCTCGTCGTCCGAGAGCTCTTCGGCAATGTGCGGGCATCGGCGACTTTTCTTTAGCGGCGAGCTCTTCAATGGTGGTGAGTACGACAGCGGCAACCCAAAGCGATGGCGATAATGATCTTCTCCGATGATGCTTCACCTCACGACGGTGATGGTTACAGGGGGTTGTTGACTTCGTTCTCGACGGTGATGGCTAGTGATCTCCGTGTTCTGATCTCGACCGTGAGCAGCTTGGGATCTCGACGGTGACTTTTCTCCAGCTCGAGCGACAGCGGCGATCTCCGTTCTCTTGTTTCTTCTCTCCGGCGATGTCTTCTTCGAGGCACGGTGACGGCAGCTTCTAATTTTTTGTACCCCATTATATTTGTTGCCGCTTGGATTTTTGTGGGGCTCCTCTCAATATTTCATTGACGTTTGTTTGCTTCAACAGATGATGGGGGTTTTATATGAGGAGACCTAGGTCTTTTGAAGAGATAGGATCAAACAGAATCTCTAGAGTATAGGGATTGGGAATTTCAAAATTGAGTTGATTCTATCTTTTTGCACCGTAAATTGGAGATTTGATTTGATCACGTTGGTGTTTGAATAGGAGAAGGATAATAAACACTCTTTCTCATATATTTGGCCACATCTCTCCTCCATTGACCAAGTCCAACTTTGCTCTCCATTGACCAAGTCAAACTTCTTTGTGCACACACACTCCCTCTCTCCCAATACGCTATACGAATAGCAATTCCGCCAAAAAGTGAAAATATATTGTTTCGCCAGGCCTGAAACACACTAAGCACACACATTAGATATAACGACACGTTTGTCATCATCAAACCAAGATCCTAGATCATTGCTCCCAACAATCTCCCCCTTTTGGTGATGACAAACCCAGAAAAGATTTGAGCAATAAGTATGGGTGTGTGAAGTGTGTTGAAGGGTGTAGTGCAATATGTATCATGGAATGAGATATTTAAGTATTACATCAAAGCAACATAGCATGCACAACAAGTATAGCAAATATAAGCATGCTCCCCCTTCTCTCAAGCTCTCCCTTCAACATTTATCAAGCTCCCCCTTCAACATATAATACCGACACCAACGCACCAAACCAAATCTTTCTTTTCTTTTCGTTCTCCCCCTTTGTAATCACCAAAAGTGGATTAATGAAGTCACAAAACTATTCCATGCAAAAAATAGACCATTATTAAATGTAGCGTGCAATTTGCATGAGTTTTCCACAAAATAGACAATCCAAGCTCATAGGATTTCATAACAAGACTTCTTCAACTTTGTGTAAGTGTAGTGATATAGACAATAAAGTACAAAAGGAGATTCGATTTTAGAAAATCAACCAAATCAATCCACATTTTCCAATTTTCACGAATATCACTAGGATTGATTTCTCCCACCTCATCGAAGATGAGTTCAAGTTACCAAACCCCAAAACATAGCCTAAAAGGACTTTTAAATGTGGGGTGGCATTGCTTGACGAGTTATATACACCAACGCTAATGATTACCCATGTAGCACAAGTTGGATACTCGTGGGTTGTGTATTAGCCATGAAGTGTATCCATTTTTCATATGGAGCAAATATAGTTTTTTTAATTCTTTTGTGCTCAATTTTAATTCATGGCTAAACACTACATATCCCTTAGAAAGTTCAGAAATTAATCATTCCTACATCAACTTTCCATTATTCTTCAAAAGAATCTCCAAAAGCACTAAAAAGTCAATTATCGTGAAAGTGCAAATGTAGGTGTAGAAGTCAAATTTGAAATTTATGAGACATGTCATGGCTACTAAAAAGATAACACCATGTTCATGTAGCTACAAAAATAATGAATTAACTTCTACAAGGGGTATACTTGAACATTCATACAATACCACTTAAGATAAATAAAAAAGGTATTCTTTTAAGCACATTTATTTATTTTTTTGTTTTTTTTCAGAAATAAAAACTTTAAAAATCATGCAAGCAAGCACACAAAACAAAATAAAAACAAGCACACAAAACAATCTATGAAGGTATGCAATGAAATGCAAAGAGCGATAAAAATTATACCTTCTCGTCGCTATTTGATGAAGGAGCTAAAAGAATGAGACATTGAAAAATTTGCTCCTCGCCAAATCTCCATCACACCTACATGAAAGGTGTTAAGTGTGACCTTGGAATCCAACAAGGTCCACGAGTATTAGCCATTAAAGATTTAGGAACCCAAACTTGTTTAAACTTGATATTTGTGTTCCTAAATTTACAATAATATGAAATGTGGCCTACACTATCACAAGTAAAGCACTTTGCATATTTGTTCTTTGTAATAGATGGTACATTGTGAAATTTCTTGAATTTTTGCTTTTCAACGTTTTTCAGACCAAAACCAAGTCCTCTTCTATTATTGCCATATAATTGATTCTCTAAAATAGTGTCCAACGATTGTTTTCCCATAGAGAATTTCGTAATGACCACTTCAAGATGAGAGACTTTGGTTTTTAATTGTTTGTTTTCTTCCACAAGCATCGTGCATTTACTAATAAAAGCTCTCTTGTTTTCCTCTTCCTTCTTTTCAAATTCAATCATTTTTCTTTTAAAGTCATTATCCAACATGCAGAATTTATCATTAAGCTCTCTAATCACATAGTCTTTTTCAGTTTCGAGCTTAATCAAATCAAGTTTAAGCATGCTATTTTGGTTTAATAATGAGGAACAAGAAATACAAGGAGCAATTTCATCAAAGCTAGCTTTTTCCTTCTTCATTATTTCAATAGTAGACTTACATGCATTAAGTTCAATTTTAAGCTTTTCATTCTCTTTAAACACCTTATAATCTCTAACTTGCATGTCGTAGTTCTGATTTTGGAGACATTCAATAGTGAACTCATGATCTACTATTTGATTTTGCATTTCTTCGCAAATTTTAAGAAGTTCAGCTTTGCTACCTGACGGTTTCTCATCTTGGATGCCCATCAAAGCCATGCAAGAATGGGCTTCATTTTCCTCCTCGCTTTCAGCTTCGCTATCCATATCCCATGTTAATACCTTCGCTTTTCCTTTTCCTTTAGCGAGCTTAGCAGTTTCATTTGGGCAATCCTTCATCAGATGACCTCTTCCCTTGCATTTAAAACATTGCATTCTATCAGTAGATTTCTGATCATTAAATTGCTTGGAAGAATTATTAAAGTTAGAACGATTAAACCTGGGTGCCATTTCGTTTCTCCCATGCTTGGTCTTGATGAACTTTTTGAAGTTTCTCACCATTAGCGCTATGCCGTCGTCATCATCCTCTTCTTCGCTAGCTTGCAAAGCAAGGGGCTTTATGGCTTTCTCTTTCTCCTCAGGTTTCTCTCTTGCTTCAACATTTTGTAGTTCCAACTCATGGGACATCAAATTACCAATAAGGTCCTCCACCTTCAATTGTGACAATACATTTGCTTCCTGGATGGCGGTGACCTTTGGTCTGAAAGAGCTTGGCAATGCTCTTAGGATCTTCCTCACTTGATCGAGGCTATCATATGGCTTTCCAAGCGAGCTAGACTTGTAGACTATGTCGGTGAACCTCGCATACATCTCTGATATGCTCTCTGATGGTAACATGCGAAATCCCTTGAACTCTGCACTCAAAAGAGACAGTCTAAACTCCTTTACCTGTGATGTTCATTCGTGCGTCACCTCCAAAGTATGCCATATTTCCTGCGCAGTTAAACAATGTGAGATTCTATTATATTCAGATTTATCAAGTGCACAAATGAGAGCATTCATAGATTTAGCATTTAAAGAATAAGATTTCCAATCATTATCATCCCATTTGTCATTTGGTTTTTCAATCTCAACATTATCTACTTTAATAACAGGCAGTTTATAACCTTTTTCAATTATTTGCCAAACTTTATAATCAACAGAAATAAGGTAGATTTTCATTCGATTTTTCCAATAAGCATAATCACCTACATTAAATCTAGGGAGACGGGAAACAGACTGACCCTCAGCAAAAGCACTATCCATATGGTTATTCATGGTCAATCCTAGGCTAGATCCTAAAACCTGCTCTGATACCACTTGTTGGATCTGGATCCTAGCCTAGAGGGGGGGGGGGGGGGTGAATAGGCTTATAAAAATAACTCGTGCAACCCACGAATAATAACACACAATTATAGCAGCAACAGGGTAAATAAAAAGCAGACACAGAGTACACAGCAGATTTATCCTGGTTCGGTCGTCCCAACGACCTACTCCAGCCCCCAAAGCAGATACTAGTATTGAATAGCGCAATAGGTACAAAACCACAAGTTAGAGCACGCTCAGAGCACCCTCTATGTCTCTACACTCGCCAGGCTCCCAGTACCCCACACACAGTGTTTTCTCACACTATCAATCCTAGCAATGCTTTCTACCAGCTAGTCCCAAACTAGCTGGGTCTCACTTGTCTAGTCCCAACCAGACAAGTCCCACCTACAGAGAACATTACACTAAGACACGAATAAAAGAGTTTAAGGGTTTAGAAATGCTCAGTTCGTGTCCGTGTAGGCGTCTGTGTCAATCAGCACGTTGTCAGCTCTAATCTGACGCAAACGGTGTCTCAATCTGACTCCAGGATGTCAAGTTGTGCACTGGTCTGTACGCTAAGCAGCTGCAGTTCAAATTCAATTAAGCTCGGTCAGTGCGCACAACAATTCCAAATTATTTTGATTTCCACGTCAGCAAACAAATCTCTTTGCTTGGGCTCAAATAATTCCGTTCGCATGCAACGCCACGTCAGCGGGTGAGATTCGCGCGCAATACCAAATCGTCACCATCGATTCAATTTGAAGGAGCAATCTCAGCCGTCCGCTTCACTTCGTTTCACCTCTCATCGGTGACGTCAACCTCCGGTGCTTCAACTTCAAGAGGCAGCGATGAATCAGCAATCTCTCTTCGGCGACGGCTGCTTCTGACTTCGACGGGACAACAGTTCTAGGGGTACGACCGGAGTTCTGTGTTGAGTGATGTCGACGCCAGCAGTGGCGACTCTGACTTCTTCTTCTCTTGATGGCAGACGATGAGTTCTCGTTTTCTTTGGCGACGACAGCAAGAACGACGGCGAGTGACGCTTTTCCTCGATGACTACCCACGGCAACGGCTTCGACAGCTCTCGCTTCACTAACGGCGACAGAAAATCGATTGCAGCGGCAGCTTCCTCGTCGTCCGAGAGCTCTTTGGCAATGTACGGGCAGCGGTGACTTTTCTCCGGCGGCGAGATCTTCAATGGCGACGAGTACGACAGCGGCAACCCAAAGCGATGGCGATAATGATCTTCTCTGATGATGCTTCATCTCATAACGGCGATGGTTACAGGGGGTTGTCGACTTCGGTCTCGACGGTGATGGCTAGTGATCTGCATGTTCTGATCTTGACCATGAGCAGCTTGGGATCTCGACGACAACTTTTCTCCAGCTTGAGCGACAGCGGTGATCTCTGTTCTCTCGTTTGTTCTCTCCAGTGATGTCTTCTTCGAGGCACGATGACGGCAACTTCTCGACGCTCCGACTTCGGTGCACGGTGATGGCGGGTGAAGTTTCCGAGCAGCTCTCGGCGGTGATGTTCAACGGCTCTCGGCGATGGCTCCGACACAAGGCACTCGGACTTCGGCAGTTCGACTTCTTCGAGCGGTGACAGAGTTCGGCAGCGCCGCTCATTCAGCAACGACACCCTCCAGTGATGCTTCGCTCAATGACAGCAGCGGCGACTTCGTGCGATAGCTCGTGCTCCCTTGCAGCACGTACAAAAGTTGAGAGAGAGAGCTTTTGGCGATGATCAAGGCTGCGAGGGTTTTTCTTTGAGGAGGGGTTTCGCTTATCGGGGTTTGGTAATGGGGCTCTTAGAGAAAAAAATGAGTTGAAGCTCAGATGGCTGTTTTTTGATTACGACATTGAAAAATTTATTATTGGAGGCTAGGGTATTGGCAGCCGCAATATAATTTTTTGTGCCCCATTATATTTGTTGCCGCTTGGATTTTTGTGGGGCTCCTATCAATATTTCATTGACGTTTGTTTGCTTCAACAGATGATGGGGGTTTTATATGAGGAGACCTAGGTCTTTTGAAGAGATAGGATCAAACCAAATCTCTAGAGTATAGGGATTGGGAATTTCAAAAATGAGTTGATTCTATCTTTTTGCACCATAGATAGGAGATTTGATTTGATCACGTTGGTGTTTGAATAGGAGAAGGATAATAGACACTCTTTCTCATATATTTGGCCACATCTCTCCTCCATTGACCAAGTCCAACTTTGCTCTCCATTGACCAAGTCAAACTTCTTTGTGCACACACACTCCCTCTCTTCCAATACGCTATACGAATAGCAATTCCGCCAAAAAGTGAAAATATATTGTTTCGCCAGGCCTGAAACACACTAAACACACACATTAGATATAACGACACGTTTGTCATCATCAAACCAAGATCCTACATCGTTGCTCCCAACAATTTTTCTGTGTGTCGTGTGTTGTTTTTCCTTTTATGTGTGTTTGTTATATATGTCGTGTGGTGTGATTTTTATTTTTATTCTTCTTTTCAGTTTCGTTTGTGTGTTTTTCTTGTCTCTCCTATCTTTTTTTGTCGGTGCATATTCCCCCCCCCCCATTTTCATTGCCCTCCCGTATTTAGATCTATTGCATTGAGGGCAATGCAAGTTTCAGCTTGGGGGAGTCGCACTTTGTGCGTCATTTGCGTCTTTTTCTTCGTTTTGTGAGTCGTTTTTCTCCGTGTTTTTCTTTCTCTTTTTCTTTTCTTCTTTTTATCTCTTTCTCCTAGAGATGAACCTTATGATGAATTGCCACAAAAATCACACACACACACCTAGCATGGCTTCGATAATCACATTCACTAACACTAGGAAGTTGAGTCATCTTGCATTTCATGCATCGTGGGTCCACTAGCCTTATTGTGAGTCGTGTGTCGTGCCTATCTGTTTGGTGTGCTTCTACTTTGTGGTTATGTTTTATATACCTGTCCAGGAATGACCCCTAGATTATCATGCTTCGATTTGAATATGCAGTATTTGCATATCTTATCTGCTTCTGTATGCATGAATATACATATCGTATGCTTCATTTCGCATGTGTTGGGATTCCACAGTTAGGACTAGGATAACCCATTTTGGCCTATGCTCTGATCAGCGAAATATCTCCCTTGCCCAAGTGTTTAGAATCCGATTTCTTTTTTATTTGATTTGGTGCAAATCCCCTCGTCGTGTACCGTTCTCCCACTTGGGAGAGTACACACGTGTATATATCCCAAAATCCAAAAACCCAAAAAAAAAGAAAAGAGAAAAGAAAGAAAAAAATACATATATGTTTAGCCAAAAGTCCAAAAAAATTACATATATCCAAAACCCAAAAAATTGTGTGTGAATATTTTCCTACCCGCCGAGAATAAAGGGAAGGCGAGAATTTGCACCAAGTGTTCTACTCCACATCATCTCAACCCCCATCGTTTTGGAAATCACTTGGAATAGGGAATTTCCAACTATTATCTAGGCGATAGTGTGGTGAAGTCCGAGACCCTAGCTGTGGAGTCCCTGACACATGATGTGTTTCTATTCTCATACTCTTATCATGCATGCTTGAGCTATATATTCGTCGCTATTTCTAAATCGAATCAATATTTGGGTCATTTCTTGGATTTGTGTATATGGAGTTTATAGCACAATGTAGATAGCGACACCGTCTGCTAGCACACGACCACACTCACTCGCGCTTCACCGCGTGGGCCCACAGTACTTGTCTGGACTCGTATTCCTTGGTTTAGTAATGTGATTAGGCGTTTGCATGCTTGGTGTGTCGTTTTTTTGATTTTGTTGGCCCTGACGGGCGATTTAGGATTTAGAGTTCTCTTTTTCTCTCTTTCTCTCTATTTTCTCCCTCCGAGCTCCTACTCTCACTCGTCTTCCTCGAGGACGAAGAAGGGTTCAGCTTGGGGATTTTGACGTGCGTTTATATTTCATATATTCACACACGTTTTCTTTTGTGTTTTTCCGTTATTTTCTGCCGTCTCGTATCCGTTTTCTTGTATTTTCTTGTTTCTTTCACTCTTCCGTGTTTTTGTATGTTTGTAGGAGTTTGCTGGCGTAAGGGACATAAAACGACGATATCATGAGTCCCCGGAGCAACGGGAGGAGTCACGCGTGATCCAAGGGGTCAAACAACGAAGATCGCCATCTTTCAACCCCCACCCGATCGGTTGGACACAGCCAATCGATCGGGTGATGCACGCGTCCATAACCCGGTCAGCCGCTGAAGCAACGAAAGTGTCAACCGACCGGGTCACCGACCGGTTCAACCCGATCGTTCTCTCTGGAAATTGGAGCTGAAACTCAACTGATCGGGTGATCTTCACCCGATCGGTTCACCTGTAGCCGTTTCCCCAAAGAAGATGACCCGGAGAGCTCACCCGACGGCCGGCTGACCGTGCCAAAATGTCGCAAGTCTATGTCTTTTTGGGCAACAATTCCAACCGATCGGTTGATTTATCAACCGATCGGTTCAACCGATGAGCTCAAGATCCAAACGACGAGCAGCTTCCATCAACCGACCGTGTCGCCCGACAGGGTGAAATGCTGAAGATTGTTCCCGAAGTTCGCAGCAGGTCACCCGATCGGGTGATTCTTCACCCGATCGGGTGATGTCGTTTTCTATAAATAGAGACCCTAGGTTTCCAGAAACGAGAGAGTTGTTATTTTTGATGTTTTTTCTCTCTCTTAACGGCTGTAATTTTCTAGATATTTGTAAGTTGTCTGATCTTTACCAAACTTTAATATATTGTTATTTGCATTGCTCTTACTACTTTTCAATCGCCTGATCATGCTTTTAACGGTCGATTTTCATTTAGATTTCTTTTTACCTAATATGAGTGAGTAGTTCCCAAATCTGGGATTTTGGTGGAAACCCCTTCGTGGGTTCTCCCTAATGCGTCCATAGGACTAGGAAATCGATAGGGATTAGGAATCTATCAGTTACGCAGGGTGTTTCATTGTCATCGGCGGGAAAAAGACCGCCTTTGACCGTTGGGCCAAGGGGGAATAAACTTGGCGGTTGACTCCCTAGCTATAGCTCACGCCGTTAGCTTAGACGTCGAATCCTAGCGCGCGGGAGCGGCAGGACGAGATGTTGGGAGTTATCGTTGCGAGCTTAGTGCTCCCGGATTCGGTCAGTGTTAATGGACATGGGAATGCCCACTGACCGAACCCGGGAAGTCTGGCGTATCATCCTGGACACCGACCGGAATATCGGGCCCATGGGACGCCGGTATCACTCTCAGAGGCAACGTCTCACCATTAGACCCTAATTCCGATCGTTATCACATCCGTCGGCCGTATTGGCGAGAATCACACGATAGGGTGGAAACCGAAGTCCCGGGTTTCCCTTTATATTGTTTATCCCTCGCATTCTATTTTCCATGACAACCCATCTACCGATTCGGGCTGGCTCACCCATGGGATGAATCCGGTCCTTTCTGACGCAAACACAACATCGCCTCCCTGAGTTCGACCCCCAAGCCACACTACAACACCGTGTGCTTGCGGTTATAAATATTTAAATCTCACGCCCCCAACCATATATTGCACACATCTGACACGCACAACGCGGGGGACGTCATAGATGAGGGCACAGAAAGTATTTGAATACCTTGAAATTTGGTATGTTGATCATCCATGAGGTAAACAACAAGCATATCAAAAAAATTTCAAAAACAATTGTGGGATATGTGGAAAAATGGGGGTGCCTCCTTAGATTGAATCTAAGGAGGCACCCTAGATCCCTTTTACCCATATGGATATACTAGAAATAACCCGTGCACAAAGTGCACGGAAGAAAAAACCCATAAGAATGAAATGTGGTGCACGCGCGCAATCGAAAAGGAATGAGAAGTGTGAGTGTGCGTGCCGGTATCGTCAGTGATAAACGGGTGCATGCAAATTAATGTGTTTGGGGTTTTTTTTGGGGTTTTAGGGGGATATGGCAACCCTATAAATAAGAGGACCCATGGGGTTTTTTGGGGGGTTTGTCCGAGTCAACTTGTGACTGGGACAAACCCGCCACCTAGGACAATCCTAGGTGGCCGGCCTCTTTTATAGAATCGATACATATATACATACATGTACGTATATACTTATATAATACATGTATGTATATACATATATACTTACATGTATGTATATACATATATACATACATGTAATATATGTATATACATATTCATTCTACTCCAAAGCCAAGGGGCGCGATGTTTGAGGCATATGGCCGCTGTGGCTTGGTATTTGTTGTGGAATTTGTTGTGGAATTATTTACCATGTGGTTACATCTCCTCTCTCGGACTTACCAGGGGGCCGTTGGGGGCACAGCGGTCACCCCCCAGTTTGCATAGTCTCGATCGGGCTCTCGCCTTACCCTCCTGAGCCGAAGGCGGGGGGAGGAGTTGGGGTTTTTTCTAGAATGCCAAATATATCATTTAATCATACAAAATTTTGTGATGCATGTCAACAAGGTAAAATACGTAGACCTTCATTTAAATTAAAAGATTCTATTTCAACAAAACAACCACTTGAACTCTTACATTTAGATTTATTTGGTCCATCTAGGATAGTCTCTTTAAATGGAAGTAAATATGCATTTGTAATTGTGGATGATTATTCAAAATATACATGTGAAATATTCTTAAAACATCAAATTGATGCATTTGAAAAATTTACAATATTTTGTAGAAGAATTCAAAAATTAAAATCTTCAACAATTATTACAATTCATATTGATCATGGTGGAGAATTTGAAAATGATTTATTTACAAAATTTTGTAATGATAACAGTATAACATATAATTTTTCTTTTCCAAGAGCCGCACCACAAAAAGATGTAGTTGAAAGGAAACTTAACACACTTTGCGTTATTCCTTTTATTGTTGTGGTAGTTGTTGTTATTATGTCCTCTCTGACTGTTTATGTGTTGCATTGTCCTATATCGCATGCGCGTGTTATTTTCTTTTATGCCCCTCTTGTAGATTCTATATTTCCATTTATGTTCATATCATAATGCCCTAATACGTCATACATTATAATTTGCATAACCTGTTGAATGATATGACATATGAGTTAGGCAACCCTATTGGACACGCTTTGACGTGCCCTTCCCTCTTTACACCAGGTGACATGTAGAAGAGTTAGGCTTTGTTGGAGCTTGGTGGCTTGTGAGCACGGACCTAGAGGTGTGGGGTAGTTTAGGAAGTTGAGTTGTACCCTGGGGTTGTGGAGTTTGGTACTGTACATTGGGATACGTGAAATAGATATGTACTTGATCAAAGGTGTTATAGAATGATTGTTGTTCTGTTTTACTGTGTACTTGTTGTGTACTTGTTCTTTGTTTATGGAGAATCACTTGTACTATCCCAGCATGTATGCAGTGACCTGTGGTACCTTGTCTCACTCTTTCTCACTCTTTCTTTTCCTTATCACCATCGCCTCTCTATGATCCTAGGAAATTTTTGAAAATTCCGGGTATCCTCGGGAGCAAGGCATTACAACAAGTATGACTTAAGAATTGCTACATGTCTTATGATGTCCACACCCTTTCTCTTAACTCCCACTGATCTTGAAACATTCGGGCTATGTCATATAACTTTTACATCCATATACCAGGCTTCATAGTCATAATAGCTAGCGATAGAGAGTATAATCTGAATAGACTTGTGTATGGCTACAAGTGAGAATGTTTTGCAAACTATCATAGCCTTGTACGTTTCTATCTTTCCGTCTGCACGGATCTTTCTCCTCGAAGATCCTTTTGCTGCAAATTGGAACATTTCTCATAGGCGTGTTTTAAGGTCCATACAATATTAATGTGCCTGGAATTCATTTAGAATTTTATTGCATCAAGCCACTTCTTAGAATCTCTACTCTGAATGGCTTCCTAGAAGCTAACACAATCATCATAAGCTATGATGCTATCCTCGATCCCTCCATCTATGTGAAACCAGTGGTACCTCTCAGGGGCTCGAAGAATCCTGTTAAACTTCATAACGACTAATTGGAAAATATCATGCTCTATCTCTCCCACTGGTTCCAACACCTGTTAGGAATTGTAGACAACAATTCTATAGGCATGGCTCTAGATGGAGGTCGGTAAATTAGCGTCACTCACTATGAATTTCAATTCCATGTGTAGGGAGGCACGACCTGAAAGAGAGTCATATTCTCTTAAATATGCAAGACACTCATGGCATAAGTATTATCATCCTCGATTAGATCGATTGATTGTAATACTTTGTCAGCTTGCTACGATATTCTTTAAATCGATCTAAAGAATTGGACTTGTGTTTCATCAAGAACACATGTCTAAACTCAGAGTGGTCTTTAATAAACGTCACTAAATAAACTTCTCTGGCTAACGTAGACGAGTACCGAATGTTCAAAACACAAGAGTTCACTTACTCTTTCCCTTTGTCCTTTAAAAGGAGTTTAGGCCATCTTATCTTTGAGGAAAGACTTGCAAGTGTCATATGACTCATATTTTAGGAGGCCTAAGGACCCCTCTTTATGTAACTTGCAAGTCTCTTCTCCCTAATATGACCTGGTCTACAGTGCCAAAATAGGTTTCCTTACATTCTCGTGTAAAAACATTTAAAACATCGTCTTCATACAAAAGGTACACACCATCATCCCAAATTCAAGCAATTTTTACCATTAAAGAAGTAAGTTCATAAATTTTCATTGATTGTAAAATATATATCCATCTCTAGCCAATGCTAAGACAAAGATTACATTGCATAGAAATAATTGGGACAAAAATAACTTTACTTCAGAAGCAAGTTGGTGACGTTCGCCAAGGTGTGTTGGACGTCTCATACGACCCAAGCAGCAACACTTGCTCTATCACCGACCTTGAGAATGCCATCTTCCTTTTCAATCTTCTATTCCTTCTAAGCACTTGTAACAAATTACAGATGTGAGAACCCGCACTGGTTCATATACCCCTGCATTAGAAGTCACGAAAAGTACTATACTTTGTATAACTATTATATCTTATGTTAAGGCATCGGTATGCCCCTTCTTTTTTACCCCAGGAACATCTTGCAGTTCGTCCTCCAAGGCCCTTTCTATGGAAAAAATAACACTCTGCCTCGGCCGACCCCCTTTTTCTACCTTTCATTTACCCTTCTTGATTTCATTTGTTAGTTGAAGGGCCTTATTCTTCTTTCCTTTGCACATGTGCTTGGAGAAAGAAGAAGATCCGATAACTAGCACATGAGACTTGTCCTTCAAGACTTCCTCAAATTGCCGAAGCATGTTAATGTGTTCAGGAAGTTCAACTTCAATTTTGTTCATAATAAAGTTACTTATGAACGGGGCAAACTTTGGGGTAAGATAATTTAGGACCAAGTCCGTAGACAACTCATGATCCAACACGAAACCAAGATATGTAAGATCCTCTATGTACGCAATCATATTGAGCACATGGTCTTGTACCGTGACCCCACTCATCTTCGTGTTAAACAATTTCCACGAAGTCTTGAACCTTACGGCTCGAGATGATTTCCCATACAAATGTTTTGTATTGAGAAAAATGCTACGAACATCTATATGTTTGTGCCACCTCTGGAGCTCATTGCTCATAGAGGCTAGAGTGTGTATTGATATTTTTGTCATCTAGGAGTCATTGCTTATAAGATTCAACAATCTCAGTGTTGGCCTCTTTAGGTGGTTCTTTAAGTATGGGGTCTTTAAGGACATAGTTAATTCTTTCAAAAGAAAGTACCAGTTTGATATTTCTAATACATTCTTTATAGTTATTACCAGTGAGCCTATTCTTGTCAAGAGTAAGCTTAAGCCCGTACTACATTGCTCCAAAGAATAGAACACCTAAATTTAGCATGCGTCCGTTATTTTTAAACATACTTTTGGTTTTTATCTACCTATATCCTCCTACTATTTAGCAAGCATCTCAACCCTTAGAGAATGAATGAAAAGTGATATTTAATGGGAAAGGGACCCGACCACCTTGAGTTTCACAACCTTGGGTGTGCCCTACAAGTTGCTCAACTCTGTGAATGATAGATGAATCCTCATCAATCACATCATATGTGATTCCCTTATCGGTTTTTACCCTAGTAACTTATGACCTTGAGTGTGACCAACAAATCATAATGACTGGTCTAGTCGAAGACTAACTTTCTGGTACAGTCCTAACTTTCATCGGTGCTCGGTAGTGTTCACGACATGACGGTTTGGGTTAGGCTAAACAACATCGTATGTATAATGGAATTGGTTCCTAAAAGATAGCTATGTTATGGCTTGAATATGCCCAACAACTACAACAAGCAGCCTAAGTTGACAAATTCCAAAAGCAAGGAGGGCTACGGCTAATCCTGAAAAGGATCATTAACGTAATTAACTAGATATAATCAATGCATATATTATTGATAATTGAAGTTCTACATTGATCCAGTTGAACATGGCCAGGCAGGTTTGGCCAGGGAGGATCAGTTATCCCTAGCTAGGGCAAGCCATACTAGGGTGATCCAGCCTAGACACTAAACAATTCTAGACATCGGTTCGAAAATATGATTAAGAACGCCGATTATCAAAATATGCTTCATTGATAAGTTTATGGGCTCATCAAATTAGTTAAGCCTAATACTAGGCGGTTCTTAAAACGAACATTTTAAGAATCTATCACATCACTTCACAGACATCCCACGCAGTTATCATATAACAGAAATGAAGTCTAATTTTTGAAAACAATTTTCGCAAACTCAAAGGGACATATAATTATTGCACATGGCCATGGGACCATGTCATCACCATAGGTTAGCCACCTATGGCAGAGCAACGGTAGGACCTTTGCAATATGAAATTATATGTCATGCCATGAAATCCAAAAAACATTACAGTTTATCCATCACATGAAAATAAATTACAATCATCACAAAATGAATGTAAGCACTCTAGTAAACCATAATTAATTTATGCAACTCCATGGTCCACATGGGAAGGCCACCACCTAGCAACATTTGCAAGTGCCTCGTTGGCCCATCTCAATTTTGTGGATCTCCAGCCCTTAGTAACTTCATGTAGCAACGACTGCTAAATTTACTATGCATTTGCAAAATGACATCCCCTTTAAAAAATAATAAATAAATTTCAAAAGAAGGTTGAAAAATTAATTACATAAAATGAGTGCTCGCAAGCACTATAAATTACATAATTAAAAATTAAACTGGAGAGCTTTATATGGCACAACAAAAGTACAACACATCGTCTGCACGCATGTTATAAATAGCAGAAAAATTAGATTAAAGGTAAAACCTGACTCTAATACCAGTAAAGGTATCACTCTAATACCATTGTAACAACTTTAAGAAATTGTAATTTCAACCTGTATGGATCAATACACTAGAGGGGGGTGAATAGTGTTTTTTAAAAATTGTTGCAAATAAAACAGTACTAATATTTGCAAAGATAGAACAAAAATGAAATGACAAGTATAGAAAATTAAAGCAATCGCAAACACAAAGATGTATCCTGGTTCGGAACATGTTGATCCTACTCCAGTCATCTACTCCCCGTAGAGATTTTCAATCCACTATAATCACTTGCTCCGCAAGCACAAATTTACAAAAATGGTGACCTCCCCATGTCCCAAACTTTGTACAATCTCAATAACAGAGATTCAAACCAGTAAAATAATGAAATAGAAAACACATATAGCCTTGGTATGAATATCAAGAATGAATTCAAAGGATTGGTGTTTAAAAGACGAACTTCAATGTTTCAAGGTATATAATGGTGAAACACAATTGAAGTTCTTCCGTTCTTAAACGAAGAGAGAAATCTAATGATTTCTTCTTACAAATAAGAAAAGAACAACTTTCCCAAAAAGTGTTGAAATCCAAGTTCTTCCGTTCTTAAACGAAGAGAGAAATTTAATGATTTCTTCTTACAAATAGGAAAAGAACAACTAATGGCCGAATTTGCTTAAGAAGATCAATGGCTTGATTTCAACAAAAAGGAGTAAAGAAGAGGGAAGTGTGTGAGAAAAAGAGAGGGGGTACCCCTCCTTTTATACCTTCTAGAAACTGTTATGAACAGTTCTGTAAGAGACGTTGCACAACATTCAGAAACCGTAAGGAACGTTGGAGAACGGTCAGAAAACGATCTGAAAAATTTTGGTCCAAAAAAAAAACGACTTGGCAGGCAAGGAAAATTCGTAGCCTACTAATTTTGAAACGGTCACAAACGGTCACAAAAATTTGGTGACGTGGACTAGACAACAGATAGATCCTTGTCTGAAAGTTTCAAGTCAAAAGTCAACGAAAAATATAGTTATTTAATAGGCTAGGAAAAATCCTAGTTGACTAATTTTGAGGAAAGAGAATTTTGACTTAAGATCAAATAGGTTGGAAGATGATGTAATGTTTGAGCTTAGGAATGAATGATATATTATACTCAAGGCCCTGAAGCTATCTAAAAAGTAAAAATTACATCATTCCGTAGATACGTTATTCAAACGTAATTTAAGTAGCAAGACTGTTTTTGCAGAGAGTCCTTGTATTTTGATCATAAGCGTGATGTGAATGAAATAGCATTGTGTCTGCACATCTGCATAGATAGAGTTAGTAACATAACATATATTGATTTGTCACATCAAAACCTTATGGAAGAGAGGATAGAAAATACCAAGTTCCAACATTCTCCCCCTTTTGATGATGACAAACAATGAAATATAAAATGTGAGTTACCATATTTTTAATGTGATGTTACTCCCCCTGAATATGTACTCCCCCTGAATATATTTAATGTGATGTTACTCCCCCTGAATATATGCCGTAATTCTCCCCATTAGTCATCCACAAAAAGTGGAAAAGAAAAATTGGCCGGCTATGTTATTTTGTAGGCTGCAAATTTCAAAACTGAGAAAATTGTGCATAAAAGAACGAACATGAGGAAGTAATAACAAAATAGGGAAGATAAGCAGAGACTTAGCTGAATATAACATAGTTGTATGCATCAACAGATGGTAAGTTACGACAATATACAAACAAGATAAGGGATAATTAGAGTATATAGACTAAAACTTTTTAAAAAACAGAACTTATAGTACGAAACAGCAGAGTACATAGATGTGCATTATAGAACTAAAAACAGAGTACATAAAGTTGGAGAACTGCATATAACCAGCATACATCAGAACCTTGAAAACATGAAACCATAGTAGCCAAAGAAACCAACATACAAAATACGGTCATACAATGAGCATAGTCAAAGTACTAAACAACAACAACCATCTAAGCCAACCATCTGAGCAACAACAAAACAGGACATGAGACAGCAAAACACGATAGGATATAAAGCAAGGATTAAGGAAGCAACCAAGGTAAACCGAAACAAGGTGAGACAACAGGGTATGCAAGAGAATATGCGACAAACGGAGCATGGAACCAAGGGATAGCGAAGCATCGCGAGAGCAAAGAAGTCATGTATGATAAGAAAAGGAGCCAGGATAGGAACGACGAGGGTGGGTGCGACGAGTGGGAACGATATTCTGGGCTTCGAGGGTGAAACGGAGTTCGGACTGATTGACTTGAATTTGATCCAGAACCTCAGAATGATGTTTGAGGGTTTCGTCATAAGAACTCATTTGGATTTGGATGCCTGCAAAACCCTCGGACACTTGTTCAGAGAGACGGCGGAGGAGAACTACGTTGGTCTCTCGGGAAGGGGAGATGCCGTCTTTTGAAACAAGGAACTTCTTGCCGCATTTGGAACGAGAGCACCCTGGGAAAGCCGTTGGTGCGCGAGGTGTGGGGGTCGGAGCAGGAGGCTGTGCGGAGTCATCACCGGCATCGTCATCGTCTGCGTCTTCGTTGGAGGCGGAGGAAGTAGAATCATGATCTGGAAGTCCCATACTGTGAATAGTATACCCATAAATATTATCATCATTCTGGATCACGTATTCACCGTCCGTAGGAACGGCAAACGCACGAAGAATCAAAGTGATCAAGCTGGGTAAGTAGAAATGAGTGGAAACCCGTTTTGAGAGGGTGTGAAGAAGAAGATGGCCCCAATGAATAGAAAAGCCGGCCAAAAGTGCATACAGACAGTGTTTGTGGGTGTTACTGAGATAGTTAACAGAACCGGCCTTGGGCAACAGATTGTTGATAATGATCTTATGAAGAAGCCGAGCCTCTGGATGGAGTTTGGCGACGGACATGTGAGGAGTATATTTCGGGGCTAATTTTGCTAGGACAGCAGGGTTGGTCATTGGGAAGGAAAGATGGCCAATGAAATCGGGAGGCTGATTGATAATGGTGGCAATGGTTTTCCCAGTGACAGTGAAAGAAACGCCACGGACCATGGTTGTGAAATGCTTTTGGCCGTGGTGAATCGAGGGCTCAAGATTGGCAAAAAACTCACGGACAAGTGTGGGATAGTAGGGGACTTTGTTGGCTAAAGACCATATTTGATGAAGGCCCACAACCGCAAGGATCTCCTTCACGTTCATCATCGTGATCGTGACGTAGTCGAGATAGCGTTTAGGATGGAAACGCGTAGCTTCGAACAAAAGATAGCGGTCTTTTGCGGCCTGGGAGCGAAACCGATCGCCATGAGATGGAGGAGTTGGTTCGGCCATTTTGGAGATGAGAGCAAAAAAATAACAAAGGGAAGAAGATGATTGAACAGAGAATAGGAAAATAGAATAGAAGTGGAGACAAATAAATAAAAGGAGAGAAAGTCCGATCAGTTGCCATGATAGAAGTGGAAGCAGTTGTGAAAACTGAACGGGTTAGAGCAACGGAAAAATTCAAAATACAGAAACCGAACAGATGGGAAGAAGAAGAGACGCAATGAATGGAGGACCCGTTGGTTTTATATATCCCAAAAAAATTGGAAACTTGAAAATATAATATAAAAAATAAGAGAGAAAGACGGGTAGATAGGTTTTTAGGTAAAGGAGTCATGAAGAAGTGAGTCCCAATGACATTGGAACTCGGTGAGAGATTGAATGGGTCAAGGCCGAAATAAATGGGAGGGTACGGTTGGTGAAGTAAACAAATAAAAAGAAAACCCAAATGGGAGAGAGTTAGTAGATCCCTTTATTTTGTAGTAAAGAGTGTGCTCATTTCCCAGGCAAGAGAATTGAATGAAGTGTTGACTTCAAAAGAAAAGAACGGGTGGGTGGAAATAAAATTGAATGGAAGAGAATTAAATGTTTTGTTTATTTGAGTCCTCATTCCAAGAAACAAAGTGAATGCAAGTGGGAATTTCCAAGACAAAAGTGAATGCAACGGTTGGGGAAAAAATAAATGAGAAAACTCTATTTGTCTTCATTTGTATCCTCATTCAAGGCAAAATGAAGACTATTTCTTGTTACAACGTGAAGAAGCACGATGTAGTGAAGGAAAGGCAAATGAGAAGATGCCACTTGGCAAGATAAGTGGGCATTTAAAGAAAGAGCAATATCTTGAGCAAATTCCAAGGAGAAGAGGGAATAGAAATTGACCCAATTTCAAGACAGAGAAGCAAGTGAGGAACAGAACAGATAATGGGTAAGTAGATTATTATTGTTTTGTTGAAAAAAATTCGTTCTCTCTTTTAAAAAATGCCAAAACCGTATATAAAGAGTTATATAAAAAAATCCGAAACATAAGGGTTAATAAATAAAAGACAAACAGATAGTCACAAAACGGAGAAGACAGAAGAGATTTTAAAGTTAACAGGCTACGAAATTTTGTAGCCAGCTAAAAATAAATAGAGACCAAAAACTTGCAGAAAAATTCACAAAAATCAAAATATATGAACATACTTATAAATCAAATTCTGATTCACTAATAATGCCCAGCTTTCTTCTAAGCTTACTGAAAGATTCATATTTCAAAGGCTTAGTCAAAATATCGGCAACTTGATGTTCAGTTGAAATAAATTTTAAAATAATGTCTCCTTTCTGAACATGATCATCTAGAAAATGATGACGTACATCAATATGTTTTGTACGTGAATGATGTACATGATTCTTAGATAAATTAATAGCACTAGCATTATCACACATAATAGGGCATGTTGAGCAATCAATACAATAGTTTGAAATAGTTTGTTTCATCCATAAAATTTGAGCACATGCTAAACCGGCGGCAATATATTCTGCCTCGGTTGTAAATAATGAAACAGATTTTTGCTTTTTGCTAAACAAAGAGACTAAAGCATGTCCTAAAAAGTGACATGTACCACTGGAACT
Organism: Scilla litardierei; assembly: GCA_030789695.1. Classification (NCBI taxonomy): domain Eukaryota; kingdom Viridiplantae; phylum Streptophyta; class Magnoliopsida; order Asparagales; family Asparagaceae; genus Scilla; species Scilla litardierei. The sequence continues at coordinate 55,365,788 of CM061136.1, read as the reverse complement.
TTTGTGCTCTGATTTGCAACCAGCAAAATCTGCATCACTATATGATATTAAATCAAATGTGCTTGAGTTAGGGTAAAATAAACCAAAATCGGAAGTATGCTTAACATATCTAATAATCCTTTTTACGACAGTTAAATGTGAACACTTAGGATCTGCCTGAAAACGTGCACATAAACATACTGAAAATATGATGTCTGGTCTACTTGAAGTTAGATAAAGTAAGGAGCCAATCATACCTCTATAAAGACGTTGATCAACACTCTTACCATTTAAATATTTGTCGAGAGAAGTAGACGTACTCATTGGAGTACTTTTTCTGCAGAACTTTCTAACCAAAAACGTTTGATGAGTTCTTTAGAATACTTGTTTTAGTGAATGAAGATTCCTTCCTTCATTTATTTGATTTGAAGACCGAAGAAGTAATTGAGTTCACCATGTGACTCATCTCAAATTCTTTCTGCATAATGTTAGAAAAATCTTGACAAAGAGATTCATTAGTAGAACCAAAAATAATATCATCAACGTATATTTGAATAATGATAATATCAGATTTTATGTTTTTAGTAAACAAAGTAGAATCTATTTTACCAATTGAATACTCTGAATTTATAAGATAGCTTTTAAGTCTTTCATACCAAGCACGAGGTGCTTGTTTGAGACCATATAAAGCCTTTTTCAATTTGAAAACATGATTTTCTAAATTTTCATGAATAAAACCAGGAGGTTGTTCTACATAAACTTCTTCTTTAAGAAAACCATTTAAAAAAGCAGTTTTGACATCCATTTGAAATAACTTAAAATCTTTAAAGCATGCAAATGATAATAGCATCCTAATAGATTCAAGACGAGCAACTGGTGCATAGGTTTCATCATAGTTAATACCTTCTTCTTGATTATAACCTTGTGCAACCAATCGTACCTTGTTTCTAATTACCTGACCAGATTCATCCAATTTATTTTTGAATACCCACTTGGTACCAATAATTGAATGATCTGATGGTCTGGGAACTAATTCTCAAACTTCATTTCGTTGAAATTGATTGAGTTCTTCCTGCATAGCAATAATCCATGAACTGTATTCACATGCATCTTTGATGTTCTTTGGTTCAATTGTTGAAAGGAAAGCACAATGCGCCATTCGTTCTATTTGATGACGAGTTCTCACTCCATCTATAATATCTCCATGATTAACTCTGATGGATGATTTGGAACTTGTGCAAATGCCTAAGGAAGATCTGTATTATCTGAAATAGACTCAACAGAAGGTTTAGTAGCATCAATTTCATCGAGTTTAATATTATCTAAAGAATTAGATAAAGGTAATATATTCTCTTCATCATTAATGATGGGAGAATTAGATGAGGGATTCTCATCAAATGTGACATGTAGTGATTCTTCAATTGTTGAAGTTCTTTTGTTATATACTCTGTAGGCTTTGCTACGTTTTGAGTATCCAACAAAAATACCTCCATCAGATTTAGAATCAAATTTGCCAAGGGCATCTTTAGTATTAAGAATAAAACATCTACATCCAAACACTTTAAAATATGATACACGAGGAATACGATTAAAGAATAATTCAAAACAAGTTTTATTAAGTAATGGCCTAATAAGAACTTTATTCATAATGTAACAAGCAGTTGTGACAGCTTCTGCCCAAAAATATTTTGGTAATTTACTATCACAAAGCAATGTTCTTGCACATTCTTGTTAAGTTCTATTTTTCCTTTCTACTACTCCATTCTGAGGAGGAGCACGAGGAAAAGAAAAATTGTGAGTAATGCCATTTTCATTACAAAACTTGGTAAAAGATTCATTTTCAAATTCTCCCCCATGATCACTACGAATAGTGACAATGTTAGAGGATTTGATCTTTTGTATCTTTTTACAAAATATTGAAAATTCTTCAAAAGCATCATTCTTGTTTTGTAAAAATATAACCCAAGTGTATCTTGAGTAATCATCAACAATGACACATGCATATCTACTTTTATTCAAAGAAACTACTCTTGAAGGACCAAACAAATCTAAGTGTAGGAGTTCTAATGGTCTCTTTGTTGAGATAATGTCCTTTGATTTAAAAGAAGATTTATGCATTTTTCCTTGTTGACAAGCATCACAAAAATGTTTGTGTTCAAAAGAAATGTTTGGCATTCCATTAACTAACTTGTGTTTTGAAATACGTGATAAGTTTTTGAAATTAGTGTGACCAAAATGCTTATGCCATAAAAGTGTATCATCTGATGTAATCATTAAACAATGAGTGGTAACAGACATGCATAAGATATAAATGTTATTCTTACGCTTACCACGAAATAAAATAGATGACATATCAGAATCATAAATGATGCAATCATTTTGTTCAAAAACTATTTTGTAATTTTTATCACATAATTGACTAATGGAAAGCAAGTTGTGTTTCAAACCGTCAACCAGGAGAACATTCTCAATGATATGCTGATTTGTATTACCAACTGTTCCAGTGCCTATGATTTTGCCTTTGTTGTTGTCACCAAAGGTAACTGTGCCTCCATTTTTATATTTAACGGTTGAAAGCAAGTTGACATTTCACGTCATATGTTTTGAACATCCACTATCCAAAATCCATCTTTCTTTTCTAGGTACCTGAAAGGTAAAACATTAAGCATTGGTACCCTTTGTTTGAGGGTCCTTGGGATTAGATTTTAGGAAGCCAAACCCTAGTGGAATTTGGCTTTCTAATATAATCACTAGAATGAACAATAGAATGTATATAAAAAGAAATATAACTATTCCTATCTTTTAAGCATGAATCCTTAGGAACCCATATACTAATCATAGTAGGTTTCCTAGGAGATGGTTTTGAAATGTTAGTAATATTTCTTTGTGAAGAAGAAGTAGGAATATTTACTTTGTTCGTGTATATGAATGCATGATTCTTCTTTTGTGGTTTAACAAAAATTGTTTTTCCACAAGATGAAGATGTGTTACAAGACTTGGGTACATCCTCATGAGAATATCCCAGTCCTTGTCTATGATTTGCTGGAAATTGAATTTTTAACAAATCATCGAGATTTGTCTTTCCTTTGTTAAATTTATTAACATTGGATGACATCTCGTCGTATTTCATCTTTAGTGATGAGATACTTTTATCCATTTCGGATATTTGTGTATGCAATTCTAGATTCTTAGTTTTGAGAAGATAATTCTCTTTACTAAAATCCAAATCTTGAGAAGAAGTATTCTCAATATGTATAGAATTAGGTGTAGTGATTTTAGAAGATGATAATTCTTGATATTTAAGAAGAAGATCAACATTATTCCGTTTCAAAGATTTATGTTGACCATTTAATTTTTTTGAAACAAGAATAGAGATCTTTTAATGCATCTAGTAATTCTTCGTTATTAAAAGAACTTACCTCATGATCGCGCCCCGGATACACACCCGGGACGGGACTCGCTAGTCTTACCGCAAGTGCACGGTGTAGCGGTGAGCGGGTATCGAACACGAGGAGGGCAAATGACAATGTCTTCTTCAATTCACCTGGCTATAAGAACAATCGAGAAATATTCGCAATAAAGCGATCACAGTCGTTCAATTGTATAAAGAAAATACCAAATCAATAAAAACGCCTAGGGATATGGAATCCCCGCTATGGACCGTATCTCAACATTGTGATTCGTAGGTTTCATAATTGCTAGACTTGAAATTCAGGTGAACTAGTCGCAACAAAATGTAGAACCAAGCTCACGCTTTCGCGCTATTGTTGGTCTATAGCAAACCTAGGGTAGGGTCCAATCTCTTGCAAACTCTAACATAAACAAGCTAGCGTTAAGGACGACATCATCGTTCAATCGTATCTCGAGCCCACTCTCGTGCAAACTCGAGCTACGACCTAGATTGGGATAGTTCCTACCCGTCCAATCTCTTGCAAACGGGTAATGGTATAGAATTACAATCGAAAATCCTAGTATTGGTCCAATCTCTTGCAAACCAATCCTAGAGAAATCCAATTATAACCCAATTCGAATTTCTAGGGCTTCCTATCGATTTGGGATCCAATCTCTTGCAAATCCCAATCGGTGAATCCCTAGCTATTCGTATTAAATCAATCCCAAACTAACCCTAATCAATTCTAGCAAGAATTTCACCAATTCATCACAAATTAGAAATATGGTTCGTAGGGTTCATCCCTACGCCCTAAGACGATAAAACTACTCATTATTCATAATGCAAATCATTAGAAATTCAATAGAAATATCAATAGAAATCATTGCAATAGACAATATATCAATAAAAATGAGATTTTTGATAGAAAGAGAGACAAACCAATGAAGTTCCAATAGCATCCAACAAATTAACACTTTTATCTCTCTCCAAAGAACCAAATCTAATCTCCTAAATAGTATTCTAAAAAGGCTGCAAAAACTATGAAAAAGCTCTCCTAAACTAGGTTAAAAACTGGGGTTAAATACCCCCCAAAATCGTCCAAAAATCTGTGACAAAATGCCCCTGCGCAGCTTGAAAATCGCACTTTATGCTACAGGCAGCGCGGCTCACTCGGTCGAGTGACAAATATCACTCGGCCGAGTGACGGACCCTGACGGATTCCAGAGAACTGGTAGGTTTTGGGGGTCGGCTCCTCGGGAGTCACTCGGCCAAGTGACTTTCTTCACTCGGCCGAAGGGATTTCTTCACTCGGCCGAGTCGGAACTCGGGTTGCACTGACGGATTACAGTAAGTTCGTGTTTTCTTCTGCCGTCGTTCTAATGCCACTCGGGCGAGTGGTGTCTCCGTGCTCGGCCGAGTAGGTTGGCGATGCTCAGCCGAGTGCATGCTGATACTCAATCTGTTGCGTGTCCAATCTGGCCGGCCGAGCAGGCTGTCGATGCTCGGCCGAGTGACTCCTTCACTCGGCCGAGTGGCATGCTGAAAATGCCTATTCTTCGTCTTTTCACTTCATCGTCGCTCCTACGACGTTCTTTCTTCTTCCACTCCTCTTCCATTGCAGAATAACCCCCGAAAGAGTCATGGTTGACACTCCGGAGTGGGTGCATCTCAGAATCACTCCAAATCGCTCCAAATCTCCTGAAATAGGACAAAAACAAGAAATCGTGAAAAGCATCGCAATATTGTCGAATAATCGTGAAAACGCGATACGAGCGATCAAAATGGCATGCAAACTTGCAGAAAAAAGGTGTAAAATATGGAGTGATCAAAATCCCCAAAGCTTACCTCTTACTCGTCCTCGAGGAAGATGGGTAAAAAGCGAACCCGGTGGATAAAAATAATGGAAACGAAGAAAGAACGGAAAATGAAAAATGAAAACAGAAAGCGAAGAGGGAGATGCTAGATCATTTTTATCAGGACGTGGGTTTTGCTTACTCATATAGCACACATCGAATATAAAACACACGTCAAAGACTTTTATCTCGATATCATAGTATAATGGTGCATTTGAAATAAAAAACCCAAGAATATCAATATAGCATGAAAAATGGAATAATTCTAGGATTAACATCGTCTGACGCATCTAAAGCGGTATACAAAATCATAGATCATAAACTTTTCAATTGAATGCTTTCTATAAGGAGTATAAGAGATATCACACAATAGTGTAGTAAGAATAGAAAAGCGTGGTTTTCATGAAATGAATGCTAAGCGTAGATTTCTGGATTTCGTGAAACTTTAGCAATCTCGCCTTGTATAAAATATTACTTTGCCTAGGTTGTCATGCACCGTCAAGTAGCCACTCTCTCACACATCATTGGACCCTCTCCCCCAAGCTTATCCATAATCGTGGTGGCGTAAACAAATCAATATTTATATTCCCCATTTCTTTTGAAGCTCCAAAAGTTAAAAAAATAAAAAAATAAAAATAAAAAGAGGGAAGAAAGAGAGAAAGGGTATGAGATGGGATCGTTTTTGAACTTCTTTTCTCTTTTCTTTTCTTTTTCTCAAATCTTTTTCTTTTTCTTTTCTTTTTTTTCTTTTTTTCATAACATATATACACAAATGAACCCAAATCAAAAGAGAAGGATATACAAGTATATATTTTTTTTCTTTTTGGTTTTGGGGAATTTGGAGCATGTGATATAATAACGGGGGAGATGCCAATAATAGAATTGCTAAGGGGAGATTCACCAATGAATTTAAAATAAAGAAATAATGTTCAAGATATGTGGAGAAAGAAATAAATGTATCTCTCGGTTCACTCTATAGGACGTGCATGACAACTTCAGCAGGGTAATTTAATCTACTCAGTTTAATCTCAAAAAGCAAACTAGTCCAGATATATCAATGCTAGCAAACATCCAATCAACCTGAAGTGAAGCGTACAAATCATGCAATAAGAAGTGATATGAGAAAAGAAAGCAATACTCCAGATATAAGCAATCAATACGTGAATCTTGGTGTGTTTTCTACGATAGCATACATATGAATTATCAGACATCAGCTAATAATAGAATCTCATCCATTTTCATACGGAAAAAGAGTGGGTTACTATTTCTAAATGCAAAGCAGAACATAGCATATGATATCAGAAACAAAAGCTATGACATGACAAAATTAGCATGCATATAGAGAAAAGCTAACACCACGTCATCATCATCACAGAAAAATCATCTCTAGCAAAAGACGAAAGAAATAAAGATAAAAGAAAACAGAACTATTTACAATGCAGCACACAAAGAAAATAAGAAAAACGTGATGCATGGTAAATAAAATGAAAAGGTGATGAAAAATGGGTGCAAAAGCGGAAAAAACTTGAAAAAACTAAAAATAAAGGCGATAAAAGCAAAAAGTGTGAGAACTCACTCCCCCAAGCTAAAGTGCACAGTGTCCTCAATGTGCAAAGTGTGGCACACCGAGAGACGTGTAATGGGTGGGGTGGGTGAGGATGCATGCATGATAAAAAAGAAATAAAAAAACAAATACAAAATATGATGTGGATATGAATGATGCATGCAAAGATCAGAGTGATGCAGGTAATGTGTCACCAAAAATACTCTCCCTCTCTCCTAAAAAGATATAGAATGATATGAGCAAGATAGGGACCAAAACAGTGTGTGGAGGAGGGGGGACAAAAAAAATATCTCCAGGACCAGCAGAGAATGGGCAGCATAACGACAAAAATATCAATGGCATCAAGAGTGTGACTAAGCTGGTGGTGCTGCACCATCTCCGTCCTGTGGTGGAGGTGGGGGTGGGGGTGGGGGTGGTGGGTGTGGAAGCTACTGAGTGGGTGGTGGCAGTGGTGGCAGTCGCGCGAGAATCTGAGTCAGGCAAGCCTGAATACTGGGAAGTAGCTCGACGCGAGACTGCACGGAGGAGACTGTGGCAGACAGAGCCCTAAAGTCACCTCTGAGTCCACTCACCGCCCCCTCAAGAGCACGAATGCTCTGAAGTAGTGTGTCGGGGGGGAGGTGGTGCAGAGGGACACACATGTCTAGGCTGTGAAGGACGGGGCTGTCTGACACGGGCTGTGCCAGCAGGTATGTGCGAAAAAGGTGATGTGCTCATTAGTGGATGCCCAGACTCAATGTGAGGCTGGGACGCAGGCTGGGACGAGGAGGCAACAGCAGCAGTGGTGGAAGACAAAATCGGCGACGAAGCAGTAAGAGAGGTCTGTGACGCAGACGTGGGAACAGATGTCACGACACTCTCGGATAGGACGGCTGAGGTGGAGACAGAAGGGTCGACCACTGGGGAGGAAGTGTAAGGACCAAAAGGTGACACCTCAGTGGACAGTAAACTAGACAGGGTCTCCACAACGACAGAGAAGGAACACTCACCGCTCTTAAGGATAGTGGGTGGACGCTCGGGAAGAAGTGAGGAAATAGGCTCAACCGAGATAGGCACAGCAGTGGTGGGGGTGGTGGTAGACGTGGTGGATGTGGTGGACGACACAGCTAGGGTACTCCCGACACCAACAGAAGTGTGGACAGAGGTGCCGGGAGGTGCAGACAGTGCAGGCTCTGGCTGAGGGATCACGGGGTCGACGGGTGCAGGTGGTGCCTGCTCAGCTCCCTCGGCCTCTAGCACATAGGCGGCGGGGATCTGGAGATCCATTGCCAGAAGCCAGTCCCCGTGTGCCGGTCCTATATGTGTCCGAGCGGGGCTCGGGAGGATCATGTAATTGGCAATAAAGGGACCGTGCAACCATACCCAGTGCTGCTGGCCATGGGGACGAAGCATCTTCATCCGGGCCATAACATCTATCGATAGTGCGGTAGGGCCCGGGGCTCGACGCAAGTCGTCAGGGAGGTCCACGCCGGTCATAAGGGCTAGAAGCGTGATCAGACCGCCACAGCAAATAGGTGAGCGAGCGCCCATCGAAATGATGATGCGGTCTAAAAACCAGCTAGCAATATCAATCTCAATGGCGGGGACCAGGTCGTCGCTACCCCTATCCAGAACTCTAGGGCGAGTCATCGTGTAGAGCATGTAGAGCTCAGGCGTAGACATCATCCCAGGCTCGTACCTCGCAAGGAAGGTTGTCGCCATAAGGCATTGTGCTATGCGGAGGCATGGGTGGACTATAGCTGAGGCCTTGGCCCTACTAGGGTCAAAGGCAAGTGGTGAACCCGTGATCCGTGTCCAGAATGTGGAGGTGTCGAACGACGATGGTGGGATGTGCGTGGGTGCGTAGGCTCGGTCGGGGACAAGGACATCGGGCCACTGGAAGAACGCACGAAGCATGTCGAGAGTGACCTCGCACTCTCGATCCATCTGGCGGAATGTGCATCCTCCAGGGGTCCGGTCAATCGAGCTCAGGACCTCAAGTGTCGGACGGATGTAAGTATCCGCCGACAGAGCAAGAAAATCACGCCATCCCACATTGTCGTACAACGTGAGAATCCCCTCTAATACCCCTAGGCGGTCAAGGTCTGCTAAGTGTGCGAACCTAGAGGGCACTATCGAGCACTGGGCGATACGCTCAAATCGGACACGCTGTGCGTCGTCTCTGAACGTGATCCCCAGCGGCCCGACGATGGGAGCTGGTGGTGGATGTGCATGGATGGGATCGGCTGGAAGCGGCTGTGTGGGTGGAGGTAGACTAGGTGGAGGGGAGTCCTCCCAAGGGGCAGAGGGACCGGGATCATCGGTCCTCTTCCACTTGGAAGAGGCTCCCCGCGTGCGTGGCCTAGTGCGGGGTGGCATGTGTGCCGCGAGTGCTCACCCAACAAAAATATAATGCAACGTGCTAAATAATGGAACGAGTGTACCTGAACATGCCGCGAGAGAAAATAAGCAAGTGCATGCGAAGAACGCCGCCTCCGCGAAGCCAAAAGCGCGTCCAGAAGCTCCCCAAAACTCCCCCAAGATAGTCTGCAAATCAAACAATGATATCAGCGGATAATATTCAAAATACATGGGGAAGATGGGGTATAATAGATAGATAAAGAAGTTGATTTGAGTATGGGGCTCAATGGGCATACGGATCAAGAAAAATGGGAGAAAATGGAGCTTTTGGGGCAAATAGGGGTCACCGGTGGTCGGCCGACAGTGAGGAAGGTCGTCGGTCGTCGGCGAGTCGGGGGGAACTCGGTCGCTGGCTATCGGGCAGTGGCGGTGGTCGGCGATCTTCGTTCGGGAGAGCGAGCAGTGGCATCGGGCGAAGGGAGACCAAACGTTGCTGGGCTCGGGCGAATTTGGGAATAGGATGCGTTGAAATTCGTACCGAGCCCGCAGCGTTTATATAAGGGAAGTTACGACTCGGCCGAGTGAATATGTCACTCGGCCGAGTGATCGTAAACAAAAAAATTTAAATTTCTCCCCGCCACTTATGACTCGGCCGAGTGGCTTTTCCTTACTCGACCGAATGGAGAATCTCCACTCGGCCGAATGTCACAAGCTACTCGGCAATTCTTGCCGTAGGAGGGTATCTATTTCACTCGGCCGAGTGACTAAACGTACTCGACCGAGTGGCAGTTAATACTGAAATGCGCAAAAAAGACAGAGAGTTGGTTCCATAGACTTCCCTGGTGGTGCCCCACTCGGCTGAGTGGGGTCCTTTGCTCGGCCGAGTGGCATATGATACTCGGCCGAGTGGCGTGCTGTTTTCTGCTTCGGGGCTCCATTTTCGCTCTACTATCTGTTTTTCTTCCTCCAGTTGGTTTCTTCCTCTTCCTAAGCCTCGAGCACATTCCTGGAGTGCTTTTGTTTGCCTCGGTCATCCTCCATATAAGAGATCTCCTTTTCTCCTCCTCCTGTCAAAGAAATTAGGACCCGTTGTCACGATTTTTATGGGCAATTGACTCAAAACACTAATAAAAGTCTAAAACAAAAATGAAGACCAAAATAAAAATAATGCAAAAACCATCGGGTTGCCTCCCGACAAGCGCTCGTTTAAGGTCTTGAGCTCGACCCTTTGGATTTTCAAATTAGCGTAGGGATGTTGGGTGCGTATGAGATGCACCCGTCGAATTTACCGGGAAGACCGCTCGGATTTGGATCGTGGTGGTGTGTGGCCTTCCTCAGCGCCCCTTCATCATTGGCAATGTTGGGGGATGGCTCCCCCAAGCTTGAGCTTGTTCCGATCCTTTACTTCACCGGTGACACCGATCTTTGAATCGGTGGAGCTTTCTTCGGATTCTTCGACGTCGAGAGCTTGCAAAGCTCCTGTATTCTCGCGACATCAGCGTCACCATCATCATTCGCCACGGAGCTATTGGGAGAGTCCTCCACCTTCTCTTCTTCGCCCAAATCTTGGCTTTCTTCAAAGCCGTCATCATGGAGTGCTCCTATGTAGTGGGGGATAGCCTCTTCAATGACCTCGTCAAGGAGGTCCACTTAATCTAGCTCCTCATAATACGGCATGTGCTGCATAGCCTTTGGTATATGGAGCTCTACTTCAATGTTGCCGACGTTCAAGGTAAGAGTCCTCTCCCGCACATTGACGATTACACCCGCGGTGGCGAGGAATGGGCGTCCAAGTATGAGCGATGTGTCACCCTCTTCCTTGATATCCATTATCACAAAATCACAAGGCAAGCATATGCCTCCCAGAACTTGGAGTGGGAGGTTCTCTGCGATCCCAACCGGCCTTGTAATCCGACTGTCTGTGAGTTGAATCCTCATGTCGGTTGGCTTTAAATCCGTGCCGGTATTCAACTTCCAGAACATGGTGAGAGGCATGAGGCTCACACTAGCGCCCAAATCAACCAATGCTTTTTGTAAGGGGCGCCCCCTAGAGTGCAAGGAATCCGGAAGCTCCCGTGATCTTTAAATTTGGCAGGGTCCTTTTCCTTCCTAGTGAACCAAGTTCCTTGTTCCGCGAGCATGATCTTATCTTTCCTTTTCCTTCCCATAATCAAGTCCTTTAAGAACTTCGTGTAGGATGGGATTTCCACTACGGCACAAGGAAAGGGATATTGAGGCTCACCCCTCTCAAGTATTCGAGGAACTTGGCTAGCCTCTTCACGATCTTGGCTCTAGCTAGCCATTGAGGGAAAGGCACCGGTGGCATGAATCGGCACTCATCAATAGGTTCCTCCACTCTAGATTTTGCTCCTTCTTGCGGCTCCTTCTCTTTTTCCACCTCAATTGCCGGCTCGCTCTCTTCTAGAATCTCCACCACGGGTTCCTTGACTTGAGTCATGACGGGAGTGGTATCCTTCCCACCCCTTGTCGTAACCGCAACAACCGCGTTGATATGGCCGGTGTTGCCCCGTGGATTTGGCTCGGGTTGAGCCGGCAATTGTTGGTTGTTTCTATTGAGCAACGCAAGTTGCTCCCCAATTTGAGCGACGACTGTGGTAAGAGAATCTTGTCCTGCCTTCAACGTGGCGTTAATCTTTCTCTGCTCCACCATGAATTCCTCCACATTAGCTTCAAAATCCGAACGTGGTTGACCTTGCGGAGGGTTGGGATTTCTCCAACCTTGATTATAACCGGGCAGCCTATAAGGTCCCACTTGTTGCCTAGGTGGGAAGTTTTGTTGCGGTGGCCCCTTGGTTGATAATTCGGTTGTGGTGGTGGAGCACGAGCTTGAGGAGGTTGTTATGGCGGGGGGTTCAAGGCACCATCATTATTAGCATAGGAAAAACCCGGATGGTTTCTAGCGGCCGGGTTGGCCCAATATCCGGAATTCCCCGCAACATACTGAATTTGCTCCAAAGCTCCTTCTCCATGCTCTTCTCCTACATACTTGGATTGGGATTGGCCTTGCCAATCACTCATATGGTTTGTCGGTGCGGATGTAGAAGGAGCTCCATGCGGCTCGGTAATGTATTTCTCCAATCTCTCCACTACCTTGTGGAGAGAGTCAAATTTGCTAGCAAGCTCCGCCACGGCCTTGGCCTCATAAATACTCGTGGGCTTCAAGGAGGACGAAGAATGTCCTCACTCGTCGCCCCACTATTGGTTGTTGGAGGCCATATCCTCTAGCAAGGACGTAGCTTCATCGGGAGTCTTTGACAAAATGGCTCCGTTGGCGATAGCATCAATAATCTGTTTTGTGACCGATTGAAGTCCATTGTAGAAGCTGTGGACAAGCTCCCAATCCTCTATGCTGTGATGGGTGCATTGATGCTGGAAGTCCTTGAAGCGCTCCCACGCCTCATAGAGAGTCTCCTGCGGTCCTTGCTTGAAGGACATGAGAGCACTTCTTATCTTCACCGTCTTGGAGGACGGGTAAAATTTGTCTACGAAGGCACTCGCCAATTCATCCCAAGTGGTGAAGATTCCTTCAGCCTGCGTCCTCAACCAATATAAGGCTTTGTCCTTGAGTGTGAAGGGGAAGATGCGCAGTCTGATAGCATCTATGGAGACGCCCGGCATTTGGAAGGTGGCACATTTTGACAAGAAGAGTTGGATGTGGTAATGAGGATTTCCATGGGAGTTCCCATGAAAAGGGTCTTGCTGCATCACAACTACCAATCCAGTCTTCAACTCGAAATTTTTGTCGGCCGCCAACTCCGGCATAGCTATGGACGAGGTCGTGGAAGAAGTCTTAGGCTGAAGCCTATCTCTAATGGAAATGATTCTCGCCATTCGCGCCGCCAATTCTTCGGCTGTCTCAGGATGGGTAATAAAATTCCCTTCCGTATCGAGTCTCCTCTCCGCTCTGATCCTCCTCAATGTACGTCCGATCTTCGGATCGTATAGTATTTCGTCGGGGTCCGCTGTGGATCTCGTGTATATGCAAGGAAAGACAGAGTTTCAAAGAAATAGTTAGCACAAATGAAGGGTAAAATAAAAATAGAAATAATAAAACAAAAAGAAAAATAGCTAGGTAGGTAGAATCAAACGCTATCGCCTCCCCGGCAACGGCGCCAAAAACTTGATTGCGCCCCGGATACACACCCGGGACGGGACTCGCTAGTCTTACCACAAGCGCAGGGTGTAGCGGTGAGTGGGTATCAAACACGAGGAGGGCAAATGACAGTCTCTTCTTCAATTCACCTGGCTATAAGAACAGTCGAGAAATATTCGCAATAAAGCGGTCACAGTCGTTCAATTGTATAAAGAAAATACCAAATCAATAAAAACGCATAGGGATAGGGAATCCCCGCTACGGACCGTATCTCAACATTGTGATTCGTAGGTTTCATAATTGCTAGACTTGAAATTCAGGCGAAGTAGTCGCAACTAAATGTAGAACCAATCTCACGCTCTCGTGCTATTGTCGGTCTATAGCAAACCTAAGGTAGGGTCCAATCTCTTGCAAACCCTAACCTAAACAAGCTAGCGTTAAGGACGACATCATCGTTCAATCGTATCTCGAGCCCACTCTCGTGCAAACTCGAGCTACGACCTAGATTGGGATAGTTCCTACCCGTCCAATCTCTTGCAAACGGGTATTGGTATAGAATTACAATCGAAAATCCTAGTATTGGTCCAATCTCTTGCAAACCAATCCTAGAGAAATCCAATTATAACCCAATTCGAATTTCTAGGGTTTCCTATCGATTTGGGATCCAATCTCTTGCAAATCCCAATCGGTATGAATCCCTAGCTATTCGTATTAAATCAATCCCAAACTAACCCTAATCAATTCTAGCAAGAATTTCACCAATTCATCACAAATTAGAAATAGGGTTCGTAGGGTTCATCCCTACGCCCTAAGACGATAAAACTACTCACTATTCATAATGCAAATCATTAGAAATTCAATAGAAATATCAATAGAAATCATTGCAATAGACAATATATCAATAAAAATGAGATTTTTGATAGAAAGAGAGACAAACCAATGAAGTTCCAATAGCATCCAACAAATTAACACTTTTATCTCTCTCCAAAGAACCAAATCTAATCTCCTAAAAAGTATTCTAAAAAGGCTGCAAAAACTATGAAAAAGCTCTCTTAAACTAGGTTAAAAACTGGGGTTAAATACCCCCCAAAATCGTCCAAAAATCTGTGACAAAAATGCCCCTACGCAGCTTGAAAATCGCACTTTACGCTACAGGCAGCATGGCTCACTCGGCCGAGTGACAAATATCACTCGGCCGAGTGACGGACTCTGACGGATTCCAGAGAACTGGGAGGTTTTGGGGGTCGGCTCCTCGGGAGTCACTCGGCCGAGTGACTTTCTTCACTCGGCCGAAGGGATTTCTTCACTCGGCCGAGTCGGAACTCGGGGTGCACAGACGGATTACTGTAAGTTCGTGTTTTCTTCTGCCGTCGTTCTGATGCCACTCGGGCGAGTGGTGTCTCTGTGCTCGGCCGAGTGGCTGACGATGCTCGACCGAGTGCACGCTGATACTCAATCTGTTGCGTGTCCGATCTGGCCGGCCGAGCGGGCTGTCGATGCTCGGCCGAGTGACTCCTTCACTTGGCCGAGTGGCATGCTGAAAATGCCTATTCTTTGTCTTTTCGCTTCCTCGTCGCTCCTACGACGTTCTTTCTTCTTCCACTCCTCTTCCATTGCAGAATAACCCCCGAAAGAGTCATGGTTGACACTCCGGAGTGGGTGCATCTCAGAATCACTCCAAATCGCTCCAAATCCCCTGAAATACGACAAACACATGAAATCGTGAAAAGCATCGCAATATTGTCGAATAATCGTGAAAAACGCGATACGAGCGATCAAAATGGCATGCAAACTTGCAGAAAAAAGGTGTGAAATACAGAGTGATCACCTCATCTTCATCATCTTGTGCCATAAAGCACTTGTTAGCACTTTCATTATGATCATCATCTTCATCATCTGAAGAATCATCTCATGTTGCTGCAAATGCTTTCTTCATTTTGTCAAACATCATTTCTCTTCTGGATTGATCATTGTTGTTAGAAGTTTTGAACTTAGCTTTGAGAAGCGGACAATCTTTCTTCATATGTCCAGGCCTATTACAATTAAAGCAGAGCAAAGAATCAGTATTCTTAGATTTGAAATTATTATACACACCTTTTTGAAAGAATTTTCTAATGTTCTTGGCAAAGAATGCCATATCATCATCTGAGTCTTCATTTTCTGATGTAGTGTTGAAGGCGAGTACTTTTTTCTTTTGATCAGATTCTACTTTCTGATCTTGTAATGTAACTTCATGGGCCATTAAGTTACCAATAAGACTTTCAACAGATAAAGTTGAGAGATTGTTAGCTTCTTCAATTGCAGTGATCTTTGGACGCCATTCTGAAGTCAAAGCTTTAAGAACTTGCGAACCTGTTTGACGTGCGTTTATATTTCATATATTCACGCACGTCTTCTTTTGTGTTTTTCCGCTATTTACCGCCGTCTTGTATTCGTTTTCTCGTGTTTTCTCGTTTTCTTTCACTTTTCCGTGTTTTTTGTATTTTGCAGGAGTTTACCATCATAGGGGACATAAGACGACGATATCATGAGTCCCCGGAGCAACGTGAGGAGTCACACGTGATCCAGGGGGTCAAACAACGAAGATAGCATCTTTCAGCCCCTCACCCGACCGGTTGGTCAAAACCAACCGATCGGGTGATGCACACGTGCACCACCCGAACACAAGCTGGAGCGGTCAGAAAGTCAACCGGTCGGTTCAGAGACCGGTTCAGACGTCCCAACTCTCTGGAATTTGATGCTGAATGCCAACCGATCGGGTGACCTTCACCCGATCGGTTCATCTGTAGCCACTTCTCCGAAGCCAAGACACGGAGAGATCAACCGACCGGTTCACCCGACGGCACGAAGATCCAACCGGTCAGCTTCAACCCTCAACCGACCGTGCCGTATGACCGGGTGAAGTCCCATGCTGAGCTTCCGAAGAACGAAGCAGGTCACCTGATCAGTTGACTTTTCAACCGATCGGGTGATATCGTATTCTATATATATGACCCCTAGGTTTTCCAGAAACAGTAGTTGTTATTTTTTTACAGTTTTTTCTCTCTCCTGACGGCTGTAATTTTCTACTTATTTGTAAGTTTTCCGATCTTGACCAAACTTTAATATAGTATCATTTGCATTGCTCTTACTGCTTTTCAATCGCTTGATCATGTTTTTAACGGTCGATTTTGATTTAGATCGCTTTTTAGTAAATATGTGTGAGTAGGTCACAAATCTGGGATTTTGGTGGAAACCCCTTCGTGGGTTCTCCCCGTTGCGTCCATAGGACTAGGAAATCGATAGGGATTCTGAATCTACCGGTTACGCATGGTGTTTTATTGTCATCGGCGAGAAAAAGACTGCCTTTGACCGTTGGGCCAAGGGGGAATAAACTTGGCAGTTGACTCCCTAGCCATAGCTCACGCCCTTAGCGTAAACGTCGAATCCTAGCACGCGGGAGCGGCAGGATGAGATGTTGGGAGTTATCGTTGCGAGCTTAGTGCTCCCAGAGTCGGTCAGTGTTAAAGGACATGGGAATGCCCACTGACCGAACCCGAGAAGTCCGGTGTATCATCCTGGGCACCGACCAGAATATCGGGCCCATGGGACGCTGGTACCACTTTTAGAGGCAATGTCTCACCATTAGACCCTAATTCCGATCGATATCCTACCCGTAGGCCGTATCGGCAAGAATCGCATGATAGGGTGGAAACCGAAGTCCCGGGTTTTTCCTTTATATTGTTTATCCCTCGCATTCTATTTTCCGTGACAACCCATCATCCGATTCGGGCTAACTCGCCCTCGGGGTGAATCCGATCCTTCTTGACACAAGCACAACCACACCTCCATAAGTTCGACCCCCAAGCCACACTACAACATCGTGCGCTTGCGGTTATTAATATTTAAATCTCACGCCCCCTATCATATATTGCACACTTGCATGCACGCAAATGTGGGGGACGTCAAGCTTTATGGCGCCGTTGCCGGGGAGGCAACGTGCTTGTTATTTTAGGATTTCATGAACCCTTGAGTCTGGCTCATATCCTCATCTCGCGATAATTTTCGCATTATTCTTTTCCCATTTCTATTTTATTTTCTTATTTTTATTTTTATTTTTTATTTTATCTGTTTCTTTCGCACTTTTCGCTTCACGGGTGTTTGTTGTTTTTAATGCGCAGGAGTTCAAGAAGTCTCGACGACTTGATTCTCGTTGATCTGGAGATAAACGCCACCCTAAGGCGTCTTACCGCAGAGAAGTGAAGAAGAGAAGAGCCAGAAACCATGGGGAGAACACCCCAACTCACAAGTCCCTGCTGGAGTACTCGATGTCATCCATCAAGTCCACCTCCGCCATCCGTCCTCCTGCTATTACGGTGCAAAGCTTCGAGCTTAAGCCGTCTTAGGTGACATGGATCCAGCATGATCAATTCTCGGGGGCACCCATGGAGAGACCCATCGAACATTTGGACTCCTTCTTGGACAAATGTGACACCTTTGGTGTCACAACTGAGGCGATCCGTCGGAAGCTATTCCCATTCTCTCTGCGAGATAAGGCCAAGCTGTGGCTTAGGGGGAAGGACCCGAATACGTTCAACACCTAGGAGAAGCTTGGACCAGATACAAGGAAATGCAGCGGAGAAGTCCCCACCATGAGCTCCCCAAGTGGCAGATCATAAATCTGTTCTATAATGGGTTGAGGGACGATTTAAAATCCTCGATGGATGCGACGTCTGGAGGGTCCTTTATGTCCCGAAGCGAAGAAGATGCCGGACAGATTCTAGAAAATATGGCATCTAACATTGAGCGGTGGTGTGACGAGAGAGCCACACCTAGATCTGGGGGTATCCACAGGGTCGAGGACGTCGACAAACTATCCAGAAAGTTTGACTTACTGTCGACCCAGATCTCCGCACTGATGGTAGGAGCTGGTGGTGTCGGTACACAACATATTGCGGCGGTGGAAGCCGAAGTCTATGGAGAATTCGACGGTGGTGACATCTCACCACCGTTGGACCAAGCGAGTGCACTGTTCTACAATCCTACGGGGAATGCGCCGTATCCACCACGGACTAGCTCTAACCCAGCCTACTCTCCAAACAACCGGAATCAACCCAACCTTAGCTACCGGGCATTGTATCAGCAGCCGCCGCCTCAGTAGCAGCAACAACAGATATATCAGCCGGCTAGGCCTCAGCAGCAACAGTTTCAGTAGCAGCAGTTTCAGCAGCAGCATCCTCCATAACAATATCAGCAATATGCTCCAATGAATCAGCATCCCATTCAGCAGCAGCAGCAGCAATTTGGCCAGCAGAGATCCATCTCTCCGGTTGAGTCCCTTTTGACTCAATATATCACCAACCAGGAGAAGACAGCAGAGAGCCATCTCTCCGGTTGAGTCCCTTTTGACTCAATATATCACCAACCAGGAGAAGATAAATTTGAAACTGGAAATGGGACACCGGGCTCTCACGGACCAAGTAACCCAGCTGGGGTTACAAGTGACGAACCTTTCAAGGTCGCAAAACTTATTGCCGCCACAACCGGAGGTGAACCCGAGGGGGAGCAAATCAGACCTTGGCACTGACGCACGAGCATGCGAACGTGTCCGCTATCGTCTTGAGGAGCGGAACACAAATCCCCACAAGAGTGCCCCCAAAGGAACCGGAAGCACCGTTGGTCGTGGAGCGACCGATTGAAAAATTGAATGACGCCAGTGCTTCGTCGCCAAAGCCAACAACTCCAGATGGAGTTCCTGAAGAGGAAAAGAAGAAAGACGAGGAAGGGAGCCTCAGGGTATTCAAGCCCGTTGTGCCTTTTCCATAACGGTTAGCCCAAGCCAAGATAGACGAGAAGTATGGCAAATTCTTTGCCATGGTCAAGGATTTAAGCTTACAAATCCCCTTCCTTGAAGCTATAGAGACGATACCATCCTACACGAAATTCCACAAGGATTTGGTGACAAAGGGTTCTAGAAAGGAGAAGCTCATTCTAACGGCAGAATGTAGTGCTCTTATCCAGCGAGCAAACCCTCCTAAGCTTAAAGACCTGGGGAGTTTCTCTATCCCTTGTGCGATCGGGGAGGTAAAGATCCATCGTGCGCTCGTTGATCTTGGAGAGAGCGTCAGTTTGATGCCCCTGTCGATATATACGAGGATAGGGATGGGTGACTTGGAGCCCACCGGAATGACCCTACAGCTTGCAGACCGCTCGGTCAAATACCCGGTGGGGGTTGTAGATGACATCCCTGTCAATGTTAGAGGGGTGCATGTGCCTGTAGACTTCGTTGTCATGGACATGCCGGAAGATGCACACACCCCCATCATTCTTGGACGGCCTTTCATGGCCACTACCGATGTATTAATCGATGTGAAGAATGGGAAACTTTCCCTTAACGTCGGCAACGAAAAAGTCGAGTTTGACTTGGGGTTGTCAATGAAGCACCCCGATCCCCCGGATGATCCAAGATGCAATGCACTGGAGTTAGAAGAAGAGAGAGCTGTGGAGGAAAGCTCCTGGGAAATTCTTTCAAGGAATCCCCCCGATAGCTTGGGGGACTCAGAAGAACGGGACGGCCCGAAGAATGATGACACTGCTGGAAAAGCGGATGTGGCACACACGATCCCTCTCAGATTGTCACGCCCCGCTTCCCAAAAAGGACAGAGGCGAAGCGTGACTACGGCCCGCTTAGGTCGGGGCTGAGAGCCCAGACCCAATAAGCGTCTGTGGTATTCCATAACGAAGGAAAACAGGTCCCTGCAAGTTAGTACGGAACAACAAAGTACTGAAAAGAGATATCATTTCATTTTATTCCAAATAAAACATCCAAAAGTACTGAGAGTCTAAAAATGCCCGAAGGGCTACAACTGCAGAAAAGAAACTACTGGTGCAAGCACCCAACCTAGGCAGGGAAAATAACAGGTGCTACACACCTAATCTAAAGTGGAACAGAGCTCAGGATCAGCAACTGGAGGCCTCTAACTCTGGTCCTCCTCTGGGTCGTACTCCAGATCAACGTCCTCCGGCTCTCTGTCAGCTGGCAAGTCAGCCTCGTCGATGTACTCTGGCTCCACACCTGACGTACAGCACCAAAAGAAGGAAACTGTACGTCAGGTAAAGTCTACACAAACGGTCAGACTCTATGCAAGTGTATCACTATTAACAATGATTTATGGTCGCTCCAAAATGCAACCCAAGAGCACGACCAAAAACTTGATCGGTCCCGGATATACAACCGGAGAACGATTGTAGTTTTACCGCAAGCGCACGGCGTAGTGGCGAGCGGGTATCGAACACGAGGAGGTGGTGTTGGCTCCAATCTATCCTAGGTTGGTTTGACTACGAAGGTTTTATTGGGGGAGATGGTTACGGTATGATGTAATGGCAATGGTGGTGGATGTCGGTGTCGATGATAAAGAAACCGGTTCGAATATCGATTCAAATACAATATAATAAAAGAGGGAATTTACCTTGCGGCGATCCTGTCACAATCGTCGGGCAAAGTATGGGGATATAAAGCCAAATAAAGACATCTAGGGCTAGGGAATTCCCACTACGGATCGTCATACATCATCGTAAATAGTGAATCTCAATATTACTAGACTTGTGTTAAGGTGAACTAGTCGTAACTGAATAGAGAACCAAGCTCACGCTCTCGCTCTATTGCCGGTCTATCGCAACCTAGATTAGGGCCCAATCTCTTGCAAACCCTAACCTAAGCCGCTAGCATGAAGATTGACATCATCGTCCAATCGCTCCTCGAGCCCACTCTCGTGCAAACTCGAGTCACGATCTAGGTTGTGATAGTTCGTATTCGTCCAATCTCTTGCAAACGAATATTGGTATAGATTTACAATTAAAAATCCTAGCTTTGGTCCAATCTCTTGCAAACCAAGTCTAGAGAAACCCAATTGTAAACCTAAATCGAATATCTAGGCCTTCCCATCGATTAGAATCCATTCTCTTGCAAATCCCAAATCGATGGAAATCCCTAGCTATCCGTAGTAAATCAATCACAACCTAACCTCCTAGCAATTCTAGTAATATAGAAATTCATTCATCACAAATCTGAAATTAGATCCATAGGGTTCATCCCCAAACCCTAGAACAACAAATCTACTCTAGCATAGCAATAAGGATATGAGAATCAATAGAAATCATTGCTTGCATACAAAAAGATAGAAAAAACAAAGATTCAAATAAAAAGAAGAAAATACTTAGCTTGATGAAGATCTTCAATCCAAAATACAAGCTTTTAGATCCAAGAGGGGGCCTAGGGCATAGCCTAACCTCTAAAATAATCCTAAGAAAAACATATGGGGGCTAAGAAAACATAATTGGGATCCCCCTCTAATGGTGGCTACAAACCCCTTAAATACTCTCCCAAAACCCTAGCAAGAAACCCTAGAAAACCCCTCAAATTCGTGCCCAAAAACAGCCCAAACCGCAACTTAAAATCTGGGCCCAGGCCGCACTCGGCCGAGTGGAATATGTGACCCGGCCGAGTGGAAATTCCAGCACTGCAGCATCAACTTGCGGAAATTTCCCAGATTTCATCTGACCTCCGATTTACGCGTTCTTGGCGGCGTTGGAACCGTCATGAAGTCTGCTATCCATAAAAAATATGAGAAAAATACTTTGATTGCTGAAATGATAGCAGATTTCAAAAGAGTGAGAGGCTGTCTGAAAATCTGGGCACTGCGTGTCCTCGGCATCACTCGGCCGAGTTGACTTCTCTACTCGGTCGAGTGGGCTTCTCTACTCGGTCGAGTGATAGACCCTGTAAAATTCCAGTAAGTCAGGGGTCTTGGGGGCCTGTCTTCGGAGGTGACTCGGCCGAGTGGCTTTACTCACTCGGCCGAGGGGCATTCGGTAATCGGCCGAGTCGGAACCCTTAATCGCCTGACGGATTCCAGTAAGTCTGGGATTTTTACTTGCCGTCGTCGTGATGCCACTCAGACGAGTGGTGTCTCCATGCTCAGCCGAGTGGGATGGCGATGCTCGACCGAGTGCACGCTGATACTCAATCTGCTGCGTGTCCGATCTGGCCGGCCGAGCGGGCTTCTTTGCGCGGCCGAGTGACTCCTTCACTCGGCCGAGTGGCATGCTGAAAATGCCCAATCTTCTCCGTTTCTCCTCCTCGTCGCTCCTACGGAGTTCCTTCTTCTTCCACCCGTCTCCCATCGCCGAATAGCCCCGAAAAGAGCCTTGGGTGACGCTCCGGAGTGGGTGCAAGTCCCTTAAGCTCCTTTTTGCTCCCGATCGCCCCATATTTCCTGAAATCCGACAAAAACAAGAAATAGTGAAAAGTAACGCAATATCGTCGAATACTCGTGAAAAGCGTGATATGGGTGATCGAAATGGCATGCAAATATGCAGAAAAAGGTGTAAAATATGTACCGATCAAAATCCCCCAAGGTTACCTCTTACTCGTCCTCGAGGAAGATAAGTAGAGAGACGAACTCGGGAGATGAAAATAAAGAAAATGAAATGAAAAAGAAAGAACACGAGGTGGAAGGGGTCGCTAGATTACTCAAGCCATAAGCTACACATCAGATAACTTGAAAAATACGAATCGCCTGCTATAAGGATTTCATATCTTACATAAACATGGTACTTGCAAGCTTTTAAGAACAACAAAAGGGATTCTCTAAATTCATACAATCAATTCATATCCACGTCACGCATTTCATAGGATTTAATATACAAATGTTGGTAATGCACTTTTCAATCAAAAGTTATAAATGAAGCATATAGGATACACACCAAGCATGCAATAGAGAATGGAATAAGAGACATGGCATTCACAAATTTTTATCGATTCATAAGAAATCTCCATAACTAAGGTATTTTGCTAAGTTTCAGCATTATCAAACTTCCACATTCGTGCACCTCTCCACTCTAATGTCGCACTCACTCATATGGTCAAATGAATTCACCCCCCCAAGCTTAGCTTGAGGCATCACATCTAAAGGAATATGATAGTGGAAAATGAGATTTTTGCCTTGGTTTTCCCAAGTATTTTGTGGCTCCAATAATGAGATAGAGAAATATTTTTCTTTTTCTTTTTGAACATTTTGTTTCTCATTTTTCTTTTCGGATTTTTGTAGGTGCTATATGATTTGTATTTTTTTGGTTTTTGGCTCCTTTTTGGCTTTTTGGACTTTTTTCTTTCTTTTTTTTTGGAGCTAAAATTTTCTTTTGTGGGGATTTTTGGAAAATAGATGCGATATAAGTAGCTTTAGGAGGTGAACTCAAGTGACATGTAGAGAATAAAAAGATATATGTGGAGAAAGAAATAATGTAACACTCGGTTCACTCTAGGATGTGCACGAACGGTTCAATAAAATAATACTTCAACTAAAACTCATATGTAAGCATGGATATTCTCAATCATTTCAATAAATAGTGAAGTCAAGCAGTAAAGTTTACAATCATATCAGGCATGCAACAGAAGGTGAATAAGACAATAAAACTGATGCTTCAGATATCCTAATGATGCGTGAATATTGGTGCATTTCCAACAAAAGCATACCAAACACTAATCCATACATTCAGTTTCAATTAATATCATGCATTCATGTAGAGGAATCATCAAAAGAAATAGATTTGCAAGAACATGTGAATAGCAAGACTATGGAATACTCTAAGTAGCATGGCGATGAATAATAAGCATCGTGATGGTTGCTAAAGCAATAAGAGATATCATCATAAGGAACAAATCTAGCAAAAGAAGAGAAAGAAAAATAAAGAAATAAGAAAAAAAATAAAAGAGAGGAAAGAAAAGAAAAGAAAATCAAGCACACAATATGATGCATGAACACACATAAAAGGAAAATAAGATGGAAAAATCAAAAAGATGATGCAAAAATTTTGAAAATTTTTAAAAAACCCTAAAATAAAGTAAAAATGCAACTATTACATCTAAATGGCATGGAAATGCACTCCCCCAAGCTTAAACTTCATATTGTCCTCAATGTGATCATAAAAGGAAAAATATGAGGAACAACGATAATAATAGGGGGGTGAATGAAAAATGATGAAATGAATGACATGAAATCCTAATGCAACTACATGCACATACAATGATGCATGAGAGCGCTTTCCCCCAAGCTTATACCAAACAATCCTATTCAAGTGACTCAATCAAAAATGTCATGGCTTTGCAAAGCGTGATCAAGTCAAATGAATAAGAAAGTGAGTATTCACTTGAAAGAAATGCTCGATGGTGGTGAGCAAAAGGATGTGGCGTATCAAAATATGGAGAGGGGAATTAATATATATAATGGGTTTAGGGTGTAAAAGATTTTTGTTGCCATCATATGAGGTGATATTTATTCAAGAAAATCTATACGGTCCTCTCGCTGTCGAGAGGCTTCGAGTTTATTTAAAGCATAAAATTTCTACACTACTGGATTGATATCACCTATAGCAAAAGGTGGATCCAGTATCTTTGCCGGTGCAGGCAACTGCTCCAACTGCTCCTTCCGTGGCTCCGCTAGATGCGTGTGTCCACGGACTCCATCAGATTCCAGCAATGCGGCTCCCAGCATCTCTCCAAGGACTCCACCTGTACCCTGTAAGAGATAAGCCGCATCAATCTGATGTGGATAATTCTTCCCCAAAATAAATGTATTCCAAAGAGGGTCATCAACATAAGTATTTAAAATTAAAAACGGTTGACAACACTTCCCTGGAAATAAATCTCTACTCTCGTATACCACGTCGATCGACCCCTCGTTATTCGCCTCAAGTTGTTCAGGTATCTTCCGCATAAAAGCGTGGGTTTCATCAAGCAACTCCTCATCATCGTCAGAATTATCCCATCGCACCTCCTGATCATAATCAATAGCATCCATGGGTGCTAATTCCTCGCTCTCCTCCTCGTATACGTCCCATCGTACCTCTTGATCATATATACATGAATCCTGCAAAAGGTGCAATGAGTCGTCAAAATATGAATCATAGCAAGCATCATACATTGGAGGGGAGTCAAATATAAAGGGCGAGGGAGTAAAGAGATCTCCCTGAAGGGGAGCCATAAGCTCTGTGGGATTGTCTTCGGCGTCAGTGGAAGGGTGGGCCTCTAAGGGATGCTCAGCCTCTATAGAAAGTAGAGGTGGCGGCAGTAGCTCGAAAGGAGGAGGTCAATGCTTGGGGTCCTCATGAATGGCTGTGTCCTTGTTCCAATGCACGGCCTCCTCGGTGACAAGCTCTGGCTCTGCATGTAAGGCCTCCTCAAAAGTAAGCTCTGGCTCATGTGGGTGGCAAGGGGGAGCGACGATGGCACAAGCTGACTCTCCCCCAAGCTGAACTTGGACATCCTCCTCAGGCTCCTCAGGTATAGAAGGCAATGTAAACGTCATCATCTCCTTTTCATGCCTCCTTCTTTGTTTCTGTCCTGGAGCTCGAGGCACCCGATTGCATGGCTTGGTCTTCTCAATAGTAGGTGCAAGTAGCTCTATGGGCTCATGTATCTTGACCGCGGTATAAAAGTGGGTCTTGTGCCCCTCAACTAGAGCATAGACTCCATCATCAATTGTTCCTGTGGAAGAGATACAATGAGTAATAAAGTTTTGAAATTCAAGCTCAAAAGGATCACCTGCCGTTATTGTCAATGGACCGGAATCTCGAACTACGTCAACAATGTTTCTCAATAGGTCCTTATATGTGTCCTCCTTTGACAGTTCAGATGTCTCTATTTGTGGAGTGTTGATGGTGTAAAGGTGGATATGATCACCTTCATGTGAAGCATACACTCCATCTATGATAGTACCTGCACTAGAGACAGTAGCCATAACAAAATCAATGAATACTTGGTCGTATGGTATACTTACCGTAACGGTTAGTGAACCGGTAGATCGAGTATTATCTATCATTTGCTCCAAGGCTGCTGCCAATTGTAGATCACTGAACTTCCCCACTTGCATCCTCTTCAAAAACTCACGTGAGGGTCCCTTTAGCCTTCTAGTGAAGATATCAAATAGCGTGGAGTCGTTCCACTCATGGTCTGACTCCGTCTGGAACATTTCTAACATTCCTTCAAACCTAGACAAGGCTTCCCCGAAGGATTCTCCATCAGCCTGATAGAATGCAGCGAGATATATGTAGGATTGTATAGAGCCCGCTCGCATTTTCTTTGGAAGCACCATCGCTGCAACAACTGTACCTGATCAATCAAAGTAAACAACCTGGAAAAGACGTCAGTGGTACAAAGAGAGATAAAGATAATAATAGCATGTGGTGGAAAAATAAATCTCTCTCAATGTTTTTTTTTGTTTTTTTAAATGTAATCAAATCAACCTAATTGTGACAAATTAGCACCCAACGGGAAACACCTCCCCGGCAACGGCGCCAAAAACTTGGTCGCTCCAAAATGCAACCCAAGAGCACGACCAAAAACTTGATCGGCCCCGGATATACAACCGGAGAACGATTGTAGTTTTACAGCAAGCACACGGCGTAGTGGCGAGCGGGTATCGAACACGAGGAGGTGGTGTTGGCTCCAATCTATCCTAGGTTGGTTTGACTACGAAGGTTTTATTGGGGGGAGATGGTTACGGTATGATGTAATGGCAATGGTGGTGGATGTCGGTGTCGATGATAAAGAAATCGGTTCGAATATCGATTCAAATACAATATAATAAAAGAGGGAATTTACCTTGCGGCGATCCTGTCACAATCGTCGGGCAAAGTATGGGGATATAAAGCCAAATAAAGACGTCTATGGCTAGGGAATTCCCACTACGGATCGTCATACATCATCGTAAATAGTGAATCTCAATATTACTAGACTTGTGTTGAGGTGAACTAGTCGTAACTGAATAGAGAACCAAGCTCACGCTCTCGCGCTATTGCCGGTCTATAGCAACCTAGATTAGAGCCCAATCTCTTGCAAACCCTAACCTAAGCCGCTAGCATGAAGATTGACATCATCGTCCAATCGCTCCTCGAGCCCACTCTCGTGCAAACTCGAGTCACGATCTAGGTTGTGATAGTTCGTATTCGTCCAATCTCTTGCAAACGAATATTGGTATAGATTTACAATTAAAAATCCTAGCTTTGGTCCAATCTCTTGCAAACCAAGTCTAGAGAAACCCAATTGTAAACCTAAATCGAATATCTAGGCCTTCCCATCGATTAGAATCCAATCTCTTGCAAATCCCAAATCGATGGAAATCCCTAGCTATCCGTAGTAAATCAATCACAACCTAACCTCCTAGCAATTCTAGTAATATAGAAATTCATTCATCACAAATCTGAAATTAGATCCATAGGGTTCATCCCCAAACCCTAGAACAACAAATCTACTCTAGCATAGCAATAAGGATATGAGAATCAATAGAAATCATTGCTTGCATACAAAAAGATAGAAAAAACAAAGATTCAAATAAAAAGAAGAAAATACTTAGCTTGATGAAGATCTTCAATCCAAAATACAAGCTTTTAGATCCAAGAGGGGGCCTAGGGCATAGCCTAACCTCTAAAATAATCCTAAGAAAAACATATGGGGGCTAAGAAAACATAATTGGGATCCCCCTCTAATGGTGGCTACAAACCCCTTAAATACTCTCCCAAAACCCTAGCAAGAAACCCTAGAAAACCCCTCAAATTCGTGCCCAAAAACAGCCCAAACCGCAACTTAAAATCTGGGCCCAGGCCGCACTCGGCCGAGTGGAATATGTGACCCGGCCGAGTGGAAATTCCAGCACTGCAGCATCAACTTGCAGAAATGCCCCAGATTTCATCCGACCTTCGATTTGCGCGTTCTTGGCGGCGTTGGAACCGTCATGAAGTCTACTATCCATAAAAAATATGATAAAAATACTTTGATTGTTGTAATGATAGCAGATTTCAAAAGAGTGAGAGGCTGTCTGAAAATCTGGGCGCTGCGTGTCCTCGGCATCACTCGGCCGAGTTGACTTCTCTACTCGGTCGAGTGGGCTTCTCTACTCGGCCGAGTGATAGACCCTGTAAAATTCCAGTAAGTCAGGGGTCTTGGGGGCCTGTCTTCGGAGGTGACTCGGCCGAGTGGCTTTACTCACTCGGCCGAGGGGCATTCGGTAATCGGCCGAGTCGGAACCCTTAATCGCCTGACGGATTCCAGTAAGTCTGGGATTTTTGCTTGCCGTCGTCGTGATGCCACTCGGACGAGTGGTGTCTCCATGCTCGGCCGAGTGGGATGGCGATGCTCGGCCGAGTGCACGCTGATACTCAATCTGCTGCGTGTCCGATCTGGCCGGCCGAGCGGGCTTCTTTGCGCGGCCGAGTGACTCCTTCACTCGGCAGAGTGGCATGCTGAAAATGCCCAATCTTCTCCGTTTCTCCTCCTCGTCGCTCCTACAGAGTTCCTTCTTCTTCCACCCGTCTCCCATCGCCGAATAGCCCCGAAAAGAGCCTTGGGTGACGCTCCGGAGTGGGTGCAAGTCCCTTAATCTCCTTTTTGCTCCCGATCGCCCCATATTTCCTGAAATCCGACAAAAACAAGAAATAGTGAAAAGTAACGCAATATCGTTGAATACTCGTGAAAAGCGTGATATGGGTGATCGAAATGGCATGCAAATATGCAGAAAAAAGGTGTAAAATATGGACCGATCAATTTACTGGTTGATTTAGCATGCTGGGGTTATAACTGAGTAACAAAGAAGTAGCACAGCAGGAAAGAAAAAGTTAGCAAGCAGTAGTCGTAGCGTGTGCTACCAACTACGGGACTAACCTACAGGTGTCAAGACAAGTCGGGACGTGACGGGACAAGACGGGACAAGACGGGACAAGACAAGTAAGACACGAAAGGGTTCACGCCTTACGGTTCGAGGGCGGCCAGACCCTCTCCCCATGCGCACGCTCAACCCTACCCCAACCCAGGAACTTAGGACAAGAATTAAAGGGATCACTTCCGCTAGGGAAACATCCGAAATGCCCGAAGGCTTTTTGTGTAACAGGGAGCACTTCCGCGGGGGAAAGCATCTTAAACGCCCGAAGGCTTTTTGGGTAACAGGGATCACTTCCACGAAAGAAAGCATCCGAAACCCCCGAAGGCTTTTTGTTTAACAGGGATCACTTCCGCGAGGGAAAGCATCCGAAACGCCCGAAGGCTTTTTAGGTAACATGGATCACTTCCGTGGGGGAAAGTATCCGAAACGCCCGTAGGCTCTTTAGGTAACAGGGCACGACATGACAAGTGTAGGGAGTTGTTAATCTAGGGTGTTCACATGCACGCACACACAAGATAGTCCTATGATGTCAAAGTTGTTGTTGTCAGGCTCAGGCTTCGTCGTCAAGTCTGAGCCGTCAAGGGCGTCCCGGACGCTATCATTTCACGTCCGGTTCTCATCACACACAATCTAACAGTTCTACAAACTAGAACTAAGGCACGGTCAAAATGTAAGTGGGTACACTTGCCTGGAATGGCGAGTGCGTCGTTTGTCCGGGGCGTCTCGTCCAGTCGCCGCGTCCGCGGTAGTCCGTCTGAAAAGGGTTCACGGCGACGGTGTCAAGTCGTGATTTTCGTCAAATCCTATTTAGGTTCATTTCTAAGTTAGGCGTGGCTACCCTAACTGTCACAAGTCAACAGTGTCCGTTCAGCCTATCCGACGATTCTATCCTATGTGCACAGTTCAAAAAGTCCGATCGTCGATTCTATTGTTCACAACATTTTAAAGGAGCAGAAAATAAATTTAGTGAGTTTAGTTGCCGATTTTAGTTAGGTTTTCAGTTTTGCTACGGGTGGGTTGTGCTACGAATTTCGGGTACGAACCTGATCCGGCGGTCACGTGCGAGCTTGACGTCGGATCTGAACAACGGATCACGTCGTCCTCACTCTGTTTCCTCGACCGCGAGTAGCGCAACAAGTGGGAAACGCCAGGTCCCAGATGATAGTAATAGGCGTTCTCACTAATCTACTAGAATCAAAATTTTTAGTATTACATTAGTAGCACCACATCAGTTTATTAGTCTAACCAAAGCATCGTCAGTTTATTATTAGTCTAACCAAGTTGATCAGAAAAACAGGGGGCTCCCCATTTACATTCGACGGAAAGGGGGGGTCACCGGTGGCCTACAGATAGCGGCGGCGGTTGAGGGGAAACGGGCGGCGGCTGAGGGGAAGCATGCTGCGATCGGAGGCTGAAAGGTGGGGCTGTGCGGCGGCGCGCGCTGAATCGCGGCGACAGGGAGCGATGTGCCGGCTGGAAGGCGCTGCGCGGCGGCAGCGACACGTAGGAGGCGGGGCTGTGCGACGGCGCGTGCTGGATCGCGGCGGCGGCTGTGTGCAGGGCGCGGCCTCCGACGTGGGGGAGAGAGAGAAAGACCGGGAGAGGGAGAAGGAGTGAGTTCTGAGAGAGAGAGAGAGAGAGAGAGAGAGGGTGAGAGATCGTGAAGATGCTGAAGGGGCGGCGGCTTGTGAAGCTAACCCTAGGTGTAAAACGTAATAGGAAAACTTAGGGCTAGAATATTATTTAATACGTTATAATATGCTAATTAGAATTAACCCTAAGGTTAAATGTAATAGGGTTGAAGAGATAGAGGGTGGTGCAGATTAAGGTAAGTCTAGGGGAGATTAGAAAAGTAGTTTAGGAAAGATGTGAAACAGATTTAATAGGAGATTTAGCCAGATCTGGCAATAATTCGAAATTTGAACTGATCAGGGCAAATCAACGGTCCAGATTTATCCGGGCGATAACTCTCAATCCGGGCGTCAGAAAAATAATCCGAAAATACCAGGGTGATCGTGGAGGCGAGACGCTCAGATCTACGGAGCCTGATCGTGCATAACGCCTACCAAAAATTTACGTAAAATTTGGGACGGTGTTTTGAGCCAAAAGACTAAAACGCCCATATCAATTTAACATCGTTTTGCGAGAAAACGTCCATGAAAAGGTGTTCCCAAAAATTGCCATAAATAGCTACACTCACAAACGATCACAACGGCATATCACAATGCATATATTGGAAGCCAGAAATAGTCAAATAAAATACGTGCACGCTAAAGCACGTGCACGCAGAAAACTCCATAAGGCCGAAAAGCGACCGTTACATTCTACCCCACTAAAATAAAGATTCCGCCCTCGGAATCGACAACACTAATCAGCAAACAAAAATGGGAAGCGCTCCCTCATCTCCTCCTCGCGCTCCCAAGTGGACTCTCCAGGTGATCCGTGACGCCACATCACTCTCACCAGGTCAACAATCTTATTCCTTAACTGCTTCTGTCGACGGTCCAAAATCCGCACAGGCTGTTGGTCATAAGTCAGGTCCGGGCGAACTGTAATCTCTGAGAAATCAACCGTGTGCGACGGATCACTGACGTACCAACGTAGCTGAGATACATGGAAAACGTCGTGAACTCCCTCTAAAGAGGGTGGCAGAGCAAGGCGGTAGGCCACTGCTCCCACACACTCTAGCACATCAAAAGGCCCAATATATCTCGGACTCAGCTTTCCCTTCTTCCCGAAACGAATAACTCCGCGGTTCGGAGAAATCTTCAAGAAGACGTGATCCCCATGCTGAAACTCCAAAGGTCTCCTCTTGGCATCAGCCCAATGCTTGAAGCGATCATGTGCAACTCTGAGCTTCTCCCTGATGTCCCTCACGACATCCACAGCTTCCACTATCATCTCGGGACCCAACAGCTCCCGATCTCCGATGTCATCCCAGCTCAGTGGCGAACGACATTTCCTTCCATATAAGGCAGCAAACGGCGCCATGCCAATGCTCGCCTAGTAGCTGTTGTTATATGAAAACTCCACCAAGTGGAGATGGTCCGCCCAAGAACCCTTCAAATCAAGCGTACAAGCTCGCAGCATATCCTCCAGGATCTGAATAATCCTCTCGGACTGGCCATCGGTCTGCGGGTGGTACGCCGTGCTGAAGCTCAGACTCGTACCCAAATTCTCTTGCAGACTTCTCCAGAACTGAGATGTGAACCTCGTATCTCTGTCAGACACGATGCTCACGGGGACTCCATGTAAGCGTACAACCTCCTGCACGTACACGGTCCACATCACAACTAACTCAAAAGAAAAAAAATTTAAAAGGGAAGTAAGAAAAGAAATTTTACCTCCAGATATTTCCTCGCTAAGGCTTCCGTAGACTGGCCCACTCGGAATGGAATAAAGTGTGCAGACTTGGTCAATCGATCCACGATTACCCAAACTGCGTCATTCTGCCTCGGGGTCCGACGTAAACCAGTCACGAAATCCATCGTAATATGCTGCCACTTCCACTCTGGAATAGGAAGCGGTTGCAGCAATCCGGCAGTACGATGGTGCTCAGCCTTCACCTGTTGGCATATCAGACACTTGGCAACGCTCCGTGCCACGCTCCTCTTCATGCCAATCCACCAATAATTCAGACGGAGGTCCTTATACATCTTGGTGCCTCCAGGATGTATATAATATGGCGAGCTATGAGCCTCGCTCAACAGCTCCTCACGGACGTCACCTGCAGGTACACAGAGCCTACTGCCGTACCGCAGTGAACCATCCTCATGAATCACGAACTCCGTCCGAAGTCCAGTTTCAACCTGCCTTCTGATCCTCTGTAGCTTCGGATCTCCTGCCTGTGCTGCCTTGATCCGATCCACGATCGTGGACTGAATCTGCAAATTCATGAAGGAATGAACCACACCAGGTAGGACAACCTCCAAATCCATCCCCCTCAGCTCCTGCTGAATCCTCCAGTCGGCAGTATGCATCATCGCAGTATGGAGTCTACTCAAGGCATCAGGCACTACGTTCACCTTCCCCGGATGATACTGCAAGTCTATCTCGTAGTCAGCCATAAGCTCCAACCATCGTCTCTGACACATGTTGAGCTCCTTCTGCGTGAAGATGTACTTCAAGCTCTTGTGATCAGTGAAAATCTTCACACTCTCACCTAGCAAGAAATGTCTCCAAATCTTCAGTGCAAAGATCACTGCTGCCAACTCCAGATCGTGTGTCGGGTAATTCTTCTCATGAGTCCTCAACTGACGAGAAGCATACGCGACCACGTGGCCATGCTGATGCAAGACTCATCCTAGGACCTTTCCTGACGCATCACAATAAACTTCGAAGCCTCCGCTTCGATCCGGCACTGCCAACACCGGTGATGTGGTCAATCTCGCCTTTAAGATACTGAAAGCCTCCTCACAAGCATCTGACCAGAGAAACTCCACATCCTTCCTTGTCAGCTTCGTCATCGGCTCCGCAATCTTCGAGAAATCCTTGATGAACTGCCGATAATAGCCTGCTAAACCAAGAAAGCTCCTGGTGTCAGACGCTGACTGCGGAGTCGACAATCTCTGACTGCTCTGACCTTCTCCGGATATATAGATATGCCATCACCAGACACCACGTGTCCCAGAAATGCGACTCTGTCCAGCCAGAACTCGCACTTTCTATACTTGGCATAAAGCTTGTGTCACCTCAGCGTCTCCAGCACTGTCCTCAGATGATAGCTGTGCACTTCCTCAGACTTCGAATAAATCAAGATGTCATCAATGAAAATGACGACAAACTTATCAAGGAAATCATAGAATATCAAGTTCATCAAATTCATGAACACAGCTGGAGCATTGGTCACGCCAAACGGCATGACCACGAACTCATAATGCCCGTATTTCGTCTGGAATGCTGTCTTCTGAACATCGTCCTTCTTCACCTTCAACTGGTGGTATCCACTCCTCAAATCCAACTTCGAGAAGACTCTCGATCATCCAAGATGGTCGAAGATATCGTCGATGCGCGGCAGCGGATACTTATTCTTCACGGTGACAACATTTAGTCCTCGATAGTCCACGCACATCCTGCGGGACCCATCCTTCTTCTTCACGAGTAAAACTGGTGCACCCCATGGTGACACACTAGGGTGGATGAAACCCTTCTGCAGCAACTCATCTAACTGCTTCTGCAGCTCCTCGAGCTCAGCTGGAGCAATACGGTACGGCGCCTTCGATATCAGTTGCGCTCCTGGCATAAGATCAATACCAAACTCTAAAGCTCGGTCAGGTGGCAAACCTGAGATATCCTCTGGGAAGACGTCGTCAAAGTCTCGAACGACTGCTGGTTGCTCGATCTCCATCTCCATCGGCATAGCTGCAACAATCGGTACCATCGGCGTGGCCCGATATCTGATGGGTCCAAGCGACTCATCTCTGCTGCGGAACTCGAACTCTGGATGGCCTGGAATCCGGAACACCACCCTCTTGCTGTGACAGTCGATCGAGGTGTGGAAATCTCCCAACCAATCGATGCCAAGAACGGCATCGAAATGCGGCAGGTCGTGGACAATGAAATCTGCAAAGAGCTCGTGTCCACTGACCACCAAAGAAATCGATCTACATCCCAAGTTCACTGTCACCACCCCGTTTCCTGTGGTGATGTCCCAACACTTAGGAAGTGCATGTGTGGGAATGGAGTGTCTCGTTACAAATCTCTGGGATAAGATGCACATGGATGCACCGGAGTCGAATAAGGCCAAGGCCGGGTGAGAAGACACTAGAATGGTGCCTAAGATATTAAAAGAAACTACGGTCAAACCAAGCTACTCTAACAAACAAGCCAAACAAGCAAGACTAACAATTAAAAGCTAAACTATGGAATGAAAAGACTAGAATCAAAGAGTTACCTGTAATAACTCCATCCAGCTCCTCAGTCTCCAAAGCCGTCATGGTGTAAGACGGCCTCTGGGGCTGCGCTGCTCTCTGAAACATCTGCCTCTGTGGCGCCAAGGGTGGTCCACGAACAACAGGTCCTCTCTGAACTGGAGCAGGCGCTCTCATCTGCAGCGGGGCTGGCGCTCCAACTACAGCATGACGGGCTCTTGGACAATCCTTCGCAGCATGCGAGGCATCTCCGCAAACTAGGCACAGTCCCATCTTCGTCTGGAAATCCTTCTGAACGTGTCCTGGCTTCCCGTAGTAATGACATGGTCCCTTTCTCTGACTCTGAATGGGTGCTCCAGGCCACTTAAATGGTACTGTCTGAACTGGCCTCATCACCGGCCTAGCAGGTGGCCGGTACTGCTCCATAGGACACTTCCCCTTATCAGCTGGAGGGCTAGATAGGAGCGAAATAAGCTCGTGATTCTTCACAACATCCAACACCTCCCTCATAGTTGTGAAACTCGCCGAAGACATAGAAGCCTTAATCTTCGGACGCAGTCCCTGATGAAAGCGATCAGCTCGCTTCTCCTCCTTCCTTACCATATGCGGAGCAAAACGACTCAGCATCTCGAACTCAGCTTAATACTCCTCGACAGTCATATCCCCTTGCTTCAGGTCTATAAACTTGCTCAGCAGCTCCCTCCTAGCAGACTTGGTGAAATATTTGTCCTTGAACATCGATCTGAAGGTCTTCCACCCCACTAGCTTCTCAAGATGCCTCTCCTCGATGCGCCACCAGTTCCTCGCATTCTCCGTCATCTGCATCTTCGCTATCTCCACTCGGGTATCGTCTGGAATCTTCGCAGCAACTAACTTCTCCTCCGTGCTCTGGATCCACTCGTCAGCAGCTAGGGGTCCCTCCTTCCCTGAAAATGTCCTCGGCTGGAGCTCGTTGAACTGCTTCACTCCTGGAGCAGCTCGTGGGGCAGGCGGAGGTGGTGGTGTGCAACTGGGACAGCCTGGGCAGCACGCTGGGACTGCTGAACCAACTGATGCTGCACCTCTAGCATCTCTCTCATCACTCCCAGAAACTGGCGGAACTCTCCGCCCTGGTCTTCCGGAACTCCATATCCTGAGCTCCCCGATCGGGTAGTATGTCGTCCTGCCATCCTATTGATAGAAAGACACAGATTAAACTCGTATAATTACCGGATGATAATAAAATGAAGTTTTATACTTCAATTATTCCGTACTCGCAGAAGAGGGGACCTGCATGGGCCACCACTAAAACCTGTCACGCCCCGCTTCCCAAAAAGGACGGAGGCAAAGCGTGACTAAGGCCGCTTAGGCCGGGGCTGAGAGCCCAGACCCAATAAGTGTCTGTGGTATTCCATAACGAAGGAAAACAGGTCCCTGCAAGTTAGTACGGAACAACAAAGTACTGAAAAGAGATATCATTTCATTTTATTCCAAATAAAACATCCAAAAGTACTGAGAATCTAAAAACGCCCGAAGGGCTACAACTGCAGAAAAGAAACTACTGGTGCAAGCACCCAACCTAGGCAGGGAAAATAACAGGTGCTACACACCCAATCTAAAGTGGAACAGAGCTCAGGATCAGCAACTGGAGGCCTCTAACTCTGGTCCTCCTATGGGTCGTACTACGGATCAACGTCCTCCGGCTCTCCGTCAGCTGGCAAGTCCGCCTCGTCGACGTACTCTGGCTCCACACTTGACGTACAACACCAAAAGAAGGAAACTGTACGTCAGGTAAAGTCTACACAAACGGTCAGACTCTACTGCAAGTGTATCACTATTAACAATGATTTACTGGTTGATTTAGCATGCTGGGGTTATAACTGAGTAACAAAGAAGTAGCGCAGCAGGAAAGTAAAACGTAGCAAGCAGTAGTCGTAGCGTGTGCTACCAACTACGGGACTAACCTACAGGTGTCAAGACAAGTCGGGACGTGACGGGACAAGACGGGACAAGACGGGACAAGACAAGTAAGACACGAAAGGGTTCACGCCTTACGGTTCGAGGGCGGCCAGACCCTCTCCCCGTGCGCACGCTCAACCCTACCCCAACCCAGGAACTCAGGACAAGAATTACAGGGATCACTTCCGCTAGGGGAACATCCGAAACGCCCGAAGGCTTTTTGTGTAATAGGGATCACTTCCGCGATGGAAAGCATCCAAAACGCCCGAAGGATTTTTGGGTAACAGGGATCACTTCCGCGAGGGAAAGCATCCGAAACGCTCGAAGGCTTTTTGTTTAACAGGGATCACTTCCACGAGGGAAAGCATCCGAAACGCCCGAAGGCTTTTTAGGTAACAGAGATCACTTCCGCGGGGGAAAGTATCCGAAATGCTCGTAGGCTTTTTAGGTAACAGGGCACGACATGACAAGTGTAGGGAGTTGTTAATCTAGGGTGCCCACACGCACGCACACACAAGATAGTCTTATGATGTCAAAGTTGTTGTTGTTAGGCTCAGGCTTCGTCGTCAAGTCTGAGCCGTCAAGGGCGTCCCGGACGCTATCATTTCACGTCCGGTTCTCAACACATACAAACTAGAACTAAGGCACAGTCAAAACGCAAGTGGGTACACTTGCCTGGAATGGCGAGTGCGTCGTCTTTCCGGGGCGTCTCGTCCAGTCGTCGCGTCCGCGGTAGTCCGTCTGAAAAGGGATCACGGCGACGGTGTCAAGTCGCGATTTTCGTCAAATCCTATTTAGGTTCATTTCTAAGTTAGGCGTGGCTACCCTAACTGTCACAAGTCAACAGTGTCCGTTCAGCCTATCCGACGATTCTATCCTATGTGCACAGTTCAAAAAGTCATGTCGTCGATTCTATTGTTCACAACATTTTAAAGGAGCACAAAATAAATTTAGTGAGTTTAGTTGCTGATTTTAGTTAGGTTTTCAGTTTTGCTACGGGTGGGTTGTGCTACGAATTTCGGGTTCCAACCTGATCCGGCGGTCACGTGCGAGCTTGACGTCGGATCTGAACAACGGATCACGTCGTCCTCACTCTGTTTCCTCGACCGCGAGTAGCGCAACAAGTGGGAAACGCCAGGTCCCAGATGATAGTAATAGGCATTCTCACTAATCTGCTAGAATCAAAATTTTTAGCATTACATTAGTAGCACCACATCAGTTTATTAGTCTAACTAAAGCATCATCAGTTTATTATGAGTCTAACCAAGTTGATCAGAAAAACAGGGGGCTCCCCACTTACATTCGACAGAAAGGGGGGGTCACCGGCGGCCTAAAGATAGCGGCGGCGGCTGAGGGGAAACGGGCGGCGGCTGAGGGGAAGCAGGCGGCGATAGGAGGCTGGAAGGTGGGGCTGTGACGTGCGTTTATATTTCATATATTTGTGCACGTTTTCTTCCGTGTTTCTCCGTATTTTCCGCCGTCTTTTATTCGTTTTCTCGTGTTTTCTTGTATTTTCTTGTTTTCTTTCAATTTTCCATGTTTTTTGTATATTTGCAGGAATTATCAGCATTTGGGACATAAAACGATGATATTCTGAGTCCCCGGAGCAACGGGAGGAGTCACGCGTGATCCAGGGGGTCAAACAACGAAGATCTCATCTTTCAGCCCCTCACCCGACCGGTTGGTCATTTCCAACCGATCGGGTGATGCATGCGTGCACCACCTGGACACAAGTTGGAGCGGCCAAGAGGTCACCCGATCGGTTCAGTGACCGGTTCAAACGCCCCAATTCTCGGGAATTTGGAGCTGAGTTCCAACCGATCGGGTGACATCTCACCCGATCGGTTCATCTGTAGCCGCATCGCCTCAAAGATCGAACCGACGGTTCCACCCGCTCTCTTCAGTGACCGGTTGAAGCTCCTGAAGCCCGATGGCCAAAGCAACAAGCGGCTCACCCGATCTGTTGATGTTTCAACCGATCGGGTGGCCTTTTCTTCCGCCTTTGCACGCTACTGATGCACTCATTGAAGATCTGCTATCATTCCAGAGGGATTTTGGGTGATCTATTATTTTTCTAGCGTCAACATCGTCGTTAGCTTTCCAACGATAGGTCGCATGCCCAAATCCGATATTTCTAGATTTTTCTGGAATTTTCTTAGCGCAGCTATGTGCTGAAATTGGCTGTTGTCTGAAATTTCACTTCAACCGATTGGTTGGGAGTCCAACCGATCGGTTGAAGTCAATTTCAGCAGTTTCGTGCTCTCTGTTTAATCCACCCGATCGGGTGGGCCTGTTTTGACAGTTTTGAGTGGTTTTCGGCCCCGAACTGTTAAGAGTTTTTTGGGGGCTTTTAAATAGGGGTTTGGGCACGACTTTGGGGAGTCCTTCCTCAGTCTTTCTAGGGATTTTTGCCCCTTTCTCTTGTGAGTTTAGATTAGGTTAGATTAGGTTTTCTATTGTAATAAATTTAGTATTGGATTGAAGATTCAAACTCAAGATAAGTATTTTCTTGTCTCATTTTCTATTGTATTGTGTTATTTTCTTTGTTGCTTAATGGTGAATGTTTGTTTGTCATTATTATTGCTTTCTATCATGTTCTTCACCATCGAGTAGTGTTGGATGAACCCTAATATGGGTTAGGGTAGGATTGATGCTTGGAAATTTACATTTGGCTTGGTTGCATGGCATGTATTCGATGAAATGTGTCAATGGGGATTTCTAGCAATCTGGGTCCAATTCGTACGGCAAAACACTAGTTGTGTTGGGGGTTGGGGTCCGGTGCTTGTCCAGTCAAGATCCGCTTCGATGTATTGCTAGAAATCACATTCGACCTATTTGGCCATTAGGGTTACACATGGGCGTTTCATTGTCATTGGCGGGAAAAAGACCGCCTTTGACCGTTGGGCCAAGGGGGAATAAACTTGGCGGTTGACTCCCTAGCCATAGCTCACGCCCCTAGTGTATACATCGAGTCCTCGCGCGTGGGAACGGCTTGGATGAAATCTTGGGAGTTATCATTGTGGCCTTAATGCTCCCGGTTGCAGAAGGTGTTAATGGACACGTGAGTGCCCACCGTCCGGAACCGGGTAGGCCTAGCGTGCTTTGCACCGACCGGAATATCGGGCCATGGACGCTAGGTACCACCTTTTGGGGCAATGTCTCACCCTGGGTCAAGTCAAATGCCAAGTGTCATGAGTGCTCTAGCCCGTGTTAGTGGGGATTCATTTTGTGTCTTTTTCATTTCTTTCTTTTATTTCTACACTTCCACCCACATCATCCGCGTAGCTAGCACACGACCTAGGCGAGGCTAGTAGCCATTCAAGCCATCCACCTCCCTGAGTTCGATAAACCCGCACCCTACACTAACCGTGCACTTGCGGTAAAACGACACCGCGCCCATACCGTAAACGGGGCGCCTGTCAAGTTTTTGGCACCGATGCCGGGGAGGCGTTCGGTTTGATATTAGCTTAGCTTGGGTTCGTTAGACTACGCATAAAAACACAAAAAAAATATTTAAAAAAAAAATTAAATAACCAAAAAAATTTTCCCCCACCATTATATTATCTTTTTGTTATTTTCTTGTACTATTGACGCTCCTCTCTAGTTTTCTTATTTTTGTTGTCCAGGTATATTTAGTGTAACCATGTTGAGATCAAATTTCGATGCTCAGATGGGAGGATACAATCCTTATTCGGTTGTGGTTTGTGAGACTTGTGGGATGGCGGGGCATGTGTATTATGATTGCCCATTTACGCTTGAGAGCCTCCCCCCACTCCAAGGCCAAACATTTTCCCACAACCTTAGCCCAAACACCTCCCATCCATTTCCTCAACCTTATATCCCTCCACAAACACAAGAAGAATCAAGCCCCGTGTCTCTCCTTGAAAGTGCCATGTTTAACCAAGGCCAAATATTACAAAACTTAATGGTACCAATCACCGAGCAGACACCGAGGAGAGGGGATGAAGGAGAGGATATACCCACTTTCATGGTTGAGACCACCATGCCATCGGCCACCATAGACACATCTCAAGCCGATACCACATTTATCCATCACTACCACTTGGATGACGAAGCATTTTTTGATGATGATAGTGAGGATGTGGAGATTTATCTAGGATCTGTGGGCGAGATTTCTTGTCTTGATTTGGATACCCCACATAAGTCCTATGATAGCACTGAGGAGTTTACAGAGATTATGCATACCGACGAGGAGGATGTGCGTGAGGACGAGGACACCACAACCACATACGAGGGGTCCGCTCCACATCCACCTCCACAGCCATCTCTGTCACAGCTTCCTCCTTGGTCGGTGGTCAACCATGAGGATGTCATTCAGGACATCGGGCAGATGGAGGAGCATGAGCATATCATCGAGGAGGATGTGCATGAGGGCTTGGATACGATCATCCACTTCATGGAGCCCGAGCCACATCTACCTCTACCGTCACGCTCCACTTATTCTGCGGCTGAGCATCTACTTGAGCATATTGCCCCTATTCAGGGAGATTTTCATACTCACTCTCACTCCACATTTGAGTCTCGCTTTTCACGTCCTATTTCTTTAGACTCATATATTTTTGACACGCCATATCTCTCGCAGGACACATGATCTACTTCCCTTGAGGTATGCTGCGGTGCGTCACTACCTGGAGAGCCACTTCTCATGGAGAGCGAGGATTTGGTCATCGCTAGTACAGAGGATAGCGACCCATTCTCAGGGAGTATTCGTCACCCTTTTATTATTTTTCCATCTCATGTTGACGATTATCTCTGGGATACATTTATTTTGGGAAATAATTTCTTACCATGGACTAATGCACCTCGTCCTTTGCAGGTCACAGGTGGACACCTACGAGGGATGCTTGGAGGTGCATTGCTTGGGTCCATTGGCACACGTGGCACAACGCTTCTGGCGGAGCCACAGAAGGAGCAGTTAGAGCAGCTACCTGCCCCACTTCAGATCTTGGATCCGCCTATGCTCAGGTGTATCTTAATCCAGTAGTGTAAAAATTTACCGCTTTCTAGTTTAGATTTGAATAATCTCGTCTCCTCTCATTAGCGAGGGGAGCGTATCTAGGATTTGTTTTTGCATCTT